>JAQHUG010000055.1:7288259-7313974 GCA_028555095.1 Dicrostonyx torquatus | reverse complement strand
GCTTGATAACTGTTTTGTTATATGTAACGTTACTATGTTAAAATGAAAGCCTTTCTTTTTTTTAAACAGAAAAAGGGGAAATGGTGTAGGAGGGTTCTTCTGTATTTTGTGTTGCTTTCATTGGTTAATAAAGAAGACTGCCTGGCCTGTAGGATAGGACACAGCCCTTAGGTGGGCAGAGTAGACAGAACAGAAGGCTGGAGAGAAGGAAAGATTCCAGATGCCATGTTTCTCCAGCCCAAGATGGACTTTGATTAGAATCATCTCCCAGTAAGCCATGACCACGTGGTGATACACAGATTATTAGATATGGGTTAAAACTAATGGGCCAAGCAATATTTAAATGAATACAGTTTTTGTGTGGTTATTTCGGGTATAAGCTAGCTGGCGGCTGGGTGGCAGTGAGACACAGCCCTGCCCCTCTTACTACAGTACAGTGATTATGAGGAAGAACTTTCATACCTGGATGCAAGACTAGCTTACTCCATTTTAAGGAGACACTGGGAAGAAATACTGCAAAGCAACAGTAGGATACAGAGATGAGTCAGACCCAACATTTTTCTTTAATTACTGATGCTGTGCCATGTGGTGTTGGAAAATGAGAACTAGAAGAGATAAAAGGCAAGAAAATTATTAGAATACATTATGACAAGGAATGTATACATATAAGATTCTTGAGAACCACCTAGACCATTTGGACTAGAGAGCTAAATGAAGAGTTCCAGGGGAAATAGTGTCTGATCTGTAGGTAATGGATGTGTGGGTACCAGCTAGCCTAGGAGGGGAGAACATGGCATCCCTCGTGTTGTAAGCAGCGCAGACAGGCTCAGGGATGTGATGAGGAGGTGTCCTTTAAGTCTGCCTTGAAAATAGGGAAGGGTTCATGTACCAAAGAAGAAAAAGAAAAAGTGAAGAAATATCGAAGTACTTTGGATTTCTACTTTCTCGTAACCACCTCATATTTTGGGTACAATAAAATGTTTTTGTATGGTGCACAGCACCCAGCCAATTCTGCAACAGATATGGAATCTAAACTTGTATGGTTCAAAAAAAGAGAGAGCTGGAAAATTAGCATCAGAACTGGTCATCTATCAGTTATTTTTTTAACTACAACATTGTTAACATTGTTACTATGTATGTGTGCGATGGGGGGGTGTGGATTTGAATGTGGTAGGCATCTATGTAGAGGTCAGAAGACAACTGTGTGTACTTAGTTGTCTCTTTTTCCTTTTTTAATCTGGGTCCTTGAGATCAAAGTTTGGTTGTCAGACTTGGGCAGCAAGTGCCACATACACAGACATTTTGCCAATTCAAATTTTTCTTTCACAAGGAAAAGAGTGTATTAATTTATGTTACTTTGGAATAAAAAATGCCTTTTTTCCTTTCTCTTTTATTTTGAGATTTTAATTACATCATTTCCCCTACCTTTTCCTTCCTCCAAACTCTCTCATATATCCCTACCTGCTCTCTTTCAAACTGAGCACACCTCAGTGCCTGTAGTTCTTGGTAGGGATGAGGCTCACAGTCATCGCCCTGTCCACGTTGGCGTGTCTGCTGTTGGTCTTGCTCAGCTTGTGTTTAGGCAATCATGGTGATGAGTTTCGTGAGTGCAGCTTCTGGCACTGCTAGGAGACAAAACCTCACAGCAAACTCCCTGCTCCTTCGGCTCCTACAATTTTTCTGCCCCATTTTGCCCAGTATTCCCTGAGCCTTGGGTGTGGCAGCTGCTTTGCAGACGTATCCACTGGGACTGGGCTCCACAGGTCTGTGTTTTGGTTGTTTGTGGCCTTCTGTACTGATCTCTGTCTATTGCAAAGAAAGTAGTAATGAACTTTCTGTGTCTCTTGGGCAAAAAAAAAAAAATACAAACTTGTTCTGTAGGGAGTTATCACAGTACCCAAATAGGGCCCTGCCACTGGAAAGCAAACTCTGCACTGAATGCATCATCACAGCTTGAAACTCGGGGCAGGGGGAATGATTCAATGGATAAAGTCCTTGCTATGGAAGCTGGAGGGCAAGCGTTTAAATCCTGAAACTCTTATAAAAGATAATGCAGGCATGGTGGCTGTCTATGATGCTAGCAATCAAGGGGCAGAGACAAGGGACCTTCAAGATAAACTGGCTAGCTAGACAAGGTCCTGATGAGTGAAACATGGAGAAGATTTGATCATCAGAAAATAATGTCGACTTTAGAACTACACACACTCAGATATGCACCACACTCACAAAAATACCTTTAAAAAACACAGAAAATATATACTATCCTAAGCAGAATCAGTAGTTACAGCAAGAAAATAGAAATTGAATTGGCATTCCAAGAATTAGAATGCCAGCAAAACCCAAATTCTGAAGGTATGCTTAAAATCGTTAAAGAGGACAAAAGAAAAACTAAGAGCATTAATATCAGGACAGGAAACTAGGCTTCATAATAATTAAATTTTTAATATAATCCAATAAGACAGTAAAAGGGAAAAATGCAGGCATTCATGTATCAGAAGATGCATGGTGCAAATTAAAGATCAGATTAATGAACTTGGCACTGCAGAGGGAACCATCCAGAATACACAAAGCACTGTAAAGAGATGGAGAACATGAACAAGAACTTCAAATAGGAAATGAACTGAGCAAAAACACCTCAAATACAACTACTCATATTGAAAAAGGAGAAAAAAAAAGACAAGAGAAAAACAACATTGAATTTCCTAGGACTGAAGAAACAACTCCAGTTTCCATATTGAAAAATCAAAGTAAACTCTAATCTTAGTCAATAAAAACAATTATGGTATATTAGTCCATTTGAACACATACTGTTCTGATTTTTAAATCAGTATTTTTAAAGTATGATTTTCATACTTTTTCTCATATGAGTCCATAAAAAGAGGTCTCCATACAATTAACACCATGCTTAGTCTCTATGTATTCTATGCTACTTAGCCATTCAGTCCCTACCAGGACATTCTTCAACCTCGTTCAGAAGCCAAATTACAGTGAAATGGAAGAGCCTGCCTTTGATCATCCACAGAAACCTAATGACCAAGTGTATCTCCTGGCACCCATGACACCCCCATGATCAGCCTACAGCCTCACTGATCCTGAGATCTGGGATTCCTCCTAGCATACCAAAGTTCAGAATATTGAGGACCTGGACTATCCTCAGTACTAGCAGACTCCCAAGGGAGTTAAAGTGCTATTTCTTGTCCAATTAAAAAACAAAAATATAAAGCTTTCTAGATGCCCCAGCCTAGCCTCACCAGCTCTTTCTTCATCCTTCTCCTCGGTTTCATTTGCCTCAGCCTCTACCCTAGAGACAGAAAGTTGCGCATTTTTCCCAGGCTTTATCCAACTGCCTAGAGCTGGCTGGAATCCCTGTGGGCAAAAATCCTCAACCTTTCAAGATTTTCAACTACAAAGGTGTCACCAGGATGGCCAAACCCGAATGCACTTGAAATGCACATCAAAGTTTACACAGGGCTCTGAGTCTCTGAAGATGCCTGCCCTTCCTCCAAGCCCTGGCTGCTGTGGGTCTTGCACAAAGCATAAGACCAGTCCCAAGCTCACACTGTGGCCAGACCTTCACCACCCTCCAATCTGCAAATACATTCTAGTCCCACTCTGACATCAAAAATACCAATGCAACATGTGCTCATGGAGGGAAGAAAGGAGGGAAGGAAGGAGTAAAGAGGAAAAAGGAAACCATTCCATTGAGATTTAAGCCCATACAGAATTTTTATCTCTTCAAATAAAAGTGCATTGTTTAAGAAAACAGCAAACTTATGTTACATAACTTGTCTTCTCATTCTTGTGTACAAACAAGAGCTTCAAGTGTATAGTGAATTAGACAAGCCCATCTACTCTACAGTAGTAAATAAAGACAGAAGAAAGGCTGTTGGAGGCAACAAAACTATACAGTGAGCATACAGCTGATAGACAATAGGCAGATCTACAGGAAGTGTATATGAACACGTCCACATGGAATAACCCATTTTGCAGAGTTACTTTAGTTAATAAATCTATCAATTGACAATTTTGGTCTGATTATTCTGGTGTACCAATGGGCACTATAGGTAGCTGTTTTGTCTCACATGCCAGGGAGTTCCCCCCTCATCTCAGCATTTCAAACTATTTTGGGCAGGGGCCATGGGATGACATGTTCTTTTCTGTAACTACTTCGAGCTGACTTTGGGGCATTGTTATCAAGGCCCAAGAAGGCTGAAAGGCTAGCCAAAAGTAAGGAGGGAATTTAGGCAATGGGGCATTTATCAGAAGCATTAACTAATGGTCTAAAAATTGTATCTCTTTGCTCAAGTGTTGGCAGAAGCTGTTTGTTTCCCAGCTGCCCATACCCAAAATAATCACACTGAAACTATATTAATTGTAACACTGCTTGGCCAATGACTCTAGCATATTTCTAGCTAGTCCTTACATCTTAAACAAACCCATTTCCATTAATCTGTGCATCACCATGAGGTCATGGCCTACAGGCAAAGTTCCAGCGGGCTCCAGCAAGTGTCTTTCTCCTCCGGCAGCTACATGGCTTCTCTCTGATTCTGCCTACTCTCTCTACATATCTTTCCCAGCCTAGTTATATTCTGTTAAGCCATTGACCCAAAGCAGATTCTTTATTAACTAATGGTAATAAAACCTATTCACAACATACAGAGGGGAATCCCACATCATCTCTCCTTTTTTGTCTAAATAAAAAGGAAGGTTTAACATAGGAAAATTACATATAACAAAACAGGTACCAAGTAAGAATTACAGTCACAATATTTATATCTACTTTATCTTTTGCCATAACTAATGAAAACTTTATTATAAATACCTATTCTTCAACTCTATCAAAAATTCCAGAAGGATATAATATTACCTAAGTTAACAGGAAGTGCATTGTAAACAACTTCCAAAACTCTAGAACTGACAATGACATCTTGCTATATGGATAGTCACCCAAAGTTTCTGTAACATTGGGGTATCCATCTTCAGCTTACAGGCCCATAGTATCTGGCAGACTTTTCTATGAAGCAGGAAATTACAAAGACAGTTCCGCCTATATTGGCAGTTTGTCAGTCACTTTCTTCTGTGTCCTGAAGAATGTCTGGCAGACTCTTTCATGAAGCAGAAACCCTGATGGACTGTCTCATCTTCTTTAGGCAACTACAGAAGTCATTTTTCTGTGGGCATGTCAAATTTATAGAAAATACCATTAAGCAGTCCAGGCAAGAAAAGTTTCTTACCCAAATGGCTAACAAACTCCACAAGGAGCCTCTTCAATGCCCATTATCTTCTTGAAGTTAATTGGTACTACCAGGAGCAGATGTGTCTCATTGTCATGAAAAGTCCTAAGTTTTTAAAACATTTTAAGTGCCATATTATTAGTCTTTGAAAAGTTTGAAGAATACCTGTCCATCTGAAATATACCTCTGTACATCTAGAAAACTTAACTAACATGACTACAAGCTTGACTAATATAGATGACTATCTACCAAACTTTATTTCTTAATTATACATTGCATTTTTAAATAAGCTACACAAACACAATACCTTAATAAAGAGCAGAAATATACATATAGCAAGATTGATATTAAATTTGTGTCAGTAAACCAAGATCCATACCAATGCAAAGTATTCATCTCTATAGCATAATACCCTTTAAATGTAAACAAACATATAAACAATATTTGGGAATTTGGGCATAGTTCTCTCCAAACTGTTTCCTGTTTGTTGGATTAATGAATTTGGGGTCTGTGGAGACCTTTCAGGGGATCTTGGTCCATCAAACCACATTAGTCTGGGAAGAAATCCACAGGTTCTCATTCTCTATGGAAACAAAAGCAGAACCTCTTTTCCAAAGCAACATATCCTAAATATCCTTCAACACAAATTTTAAAGTCAAGATACCTCTAAAATATATATGTTGGTCTAGCTTAGCAGCCCCCAGAATCAAATATCTCTCTATAGAAAAAAAAAACCTTCAAAGAAAATACAATAATATACATAATCCAGGCACTCTGTGTATATACCATCTTTATGTGGCTTATTTTTCTTGCTCTATTACTTTTTCCACAAGTTTAATATTCATTTTATTGTTTTACTCTTTTTCCTCTCTCTCTCTCTCTCTCTCTCTCTCTCTCTCTCTCTCAAGCCTATGTGTATTTACCAAACACCATGACCCATTTAGAGGTCTTTTCCATCTGAATCTGTCTTTAGGCACATTTGTAATTATTTGTTGACCAGGAGCACTTTTTTTTTAAATACTGAACAGGTGTGGCTAGGACCAACTCTGCAGTTTTGCCTGTTGGCTCTGCCCAGTCCAACATGGCAGAGGCATGTACACTGCCTCAGAGCCATGCATACCACCCCAGCTCCAGGGTTGCAGCAGATCTATGTCACCATTAAAGAATTGTAATACACTGCTCACAGACCCCATTTAAGTGCTTGGTGAAGTTTTTGCTGCTAATACTGAATCAAAAAGACCTCTCTTAAAGGATCCATGGTGCCCCTGTTCTCCACCAGCTCCCGTTTTTGTGGTTCTAGAAGTTCTCTTTTTTCCCACTTTTTTTAGGTCTTACGTGTATCTATGCCGCAGACAATGGGTGCCATTCTGTTGATGGAGGCTGCTTGCTCATTTCCCAAATGCAGAGACCTGAAATTATCACACTGAAACTATATTAATTGTAACACTACTTGGCCAATAACTCTAGCATATTCCTAGCTAATTCTTACATCGTAAATTAACCCATTTCTATTAATCTGTGCATCACCATGTGGTTGTAGCCTATAGGCAAAGTTTCAGTAGGCTCTGGTGAGTGTCTTTATCCTCTGGTGACTACATGGCTACTCTCTGACTCTGCCTACTCTCTCTAAATAGCTTTTCCAGCCTGGCTATATTCTGTTAAGCCACTGACCCAAAGCAGCTTTGGGTCTTTATTTACCATTGGTATTCAGCATACTAAGGTGTTATATTTAGGGGGTAAGGGAGAGGTGTATGGGTTATATGTTCCCAGCACCCAGGCTCCCAAGCCCCCAGCCGCTGGCCCGCTCAGCGGCTGGCTGTACCCGAAATAACCACGTGAGGACGGTATTCATTTAAACTCTGCCTGGCTTATTATCACTAGCCTTTTCTTGGCTAGCTCTCATAATTAAACTAACCCATTATAAAAGTCTGTAAGTCACCATGTGGTGACTTACCGGAAAGGTCTAACCTGCATCCATCTGTGACGGGTGGTTCGTGGCGTCTGCTCACTTCCTCTCTTCTCCTCCCAGAACTTCCGTTCTGTCTACTCTGTCCACCTAAGGGTTGACCTAACTATAAGCCAGGCAGGTCTTTATTTAACCAATCAAAGCACAAAAATACAGGTGGACCCTCCCACACTAAGGGGAATTCCACATCACTCAAGGTCTATTCAGGTTTTAAAAATGTATGTTTAGCCTTCTTGTCTTTGCTAACTTTGTTGGGCTTATGCTATTTGGATAAACTGAGTCATATAAAGTTTTTGCATTGGTGATATTTTGTTTGTGATTTAACAAGTAGAGCTTGCCTGAATATCAGAGTGCAGAGCTAACCACACTAATTATCCATAGATGCCAGGCAGTGGTGGCACACACCTTTGATCCCAGCACTCAAGAGACAGAAGCAGATGGAGCTCTGTGATTTCAAGGGCTACAAGAGATTGAATCAGTCTAAAAGAGAAACAGAACCAAGCGGTGGTGGTTCACACCTTTAATCCCAACACTAGGGAGGTGGAGACAGGAAGTGGTGGCTGAGTGGAGAGAGGAATATAAGGCAGGAAAAGACAGGAGGTTAGGATTCAGTCTGAGGTTTCATAGAGATGGCATTCAGTCTTAGGATTCATAGAG
Source organism: Dicrostonyx torquatus (assembly GCA_028555095.1). Lineage (NCBI taxonomy): Eukaryota > Metazoa > Chordata > Mammalia > Rodentia > Cricetidae > Dicrostonyx > Dicrostonyx torquatus. The sequence continues at coordinate 7,306,117 of JAQHUG010000055.1, read as the reverse complement.
ATAGGATACCACATTCAGTCTGAGGATTCAGTAACGGTAAGAACTAGTGGCTGGCTGCTCTGCTTCTCTGGTCTTTCAGCATTAACTCCAATATCTGACTCGGGTTTTTAAGACCAACAAAAATTTGCACTACAAAATGCAAGATTCGATTCCCTTATAAATGAAGGAAAATTTAAGAAATGGGGAAGAGTCATTCTATTCCTATGTGGTCAGATATGATTCAACATGGGTTGATCCTTCACTGTGTTTTCAACAGAGCGCCTCTACAAAGTGAACAGCAGAGTTCAAAGCAAACACAAGATAACAGTGCCTTTCTCGCTCACTCAGTCAAGAAACAATTTCCCAACAAATCACAGGTGAATTTTTCTGAAGCCCCTCTCACCTAGAAACAACTGAATCCTTTTAATCAAGAATGATTAAACAAATTCAATAAGTAGTCATTCACTAAAGTTCAGGCAGTGTTCTTTGTTCTGTTTTGTTTTGCTTTGCTTGTTTGCTTGTGTGTTATAATAAGCAGAGCAGAACAAAACACCCACCCCATTTGATAGTGACTGAGCGATATTTACTCACAAATTCATACATAAAGGTTTGGGATAGAAATTTTAATGGGAAAAACACAAAGAATACAGTATTAACAACCCCATTTAAAGCCATGATTTATTTCCCTGATTTGGATTTTCTGCCCTTTTCTGGGGAAAAAAATTCTAAATATAGTTGAAAGCGTTTATCACCTGAGATGCACCATTTGGAAAAGAAAACAGGAGAATGTATTTTTAAACCATAAATTTCCACCATGTTCACCCCTTGCATAAATAAGCAGGCCCAGACTTTGCAAGAAATATTAAAGTTCATTTAAATTGCAAATATGACCTTATTAAAATGGCTCTCCCAACGTGCCATAAACAAATAGAGTGTGTTGGTAATGCTGCCAAACAGCAGAATACACTCTCTACCTGTTCTATAATTAAACGGCAAAGATGGGAATTTTCACAGCTCTTAATGACTCAGAGATGGACAACGAAAACATGTCATGTCAGGGACTTGAGGTGAGGACAATGTGTCCATCTGGAGGGTCCCGTTGATAAACGGGATGATCACAATTGCTGTTTGAAAGTCAAAATGAGTTCTTATAAACAGCTTGTAAATGCTATTATATTGTTGCTAATTTTAAAGTGTTTGAAATACTTTTTCTATAGCTACCACATTCCCTCTTAACATTAGCAGCTCAGCCATTAAGATTTACTGTGTTTGGGGTAAGAATGAAAATGAAACAATTAGAAATAAGCTTACACCTGCAAATGGCTTGAAAGTGCTAATAAATTTCTAAATTAAAAGCCAAACAGATATGCTGGGCTGTTTACTGAGTTTATAGAAAATCCATACTTTAAGGTATATTTAAATTAGTGGGCTGTCATCAAGCAAATGGCTTCCTTGTGCTTAGAAAAATAACCCAAAGTTCTGTAGACCATGAAAACTCCATGAGGTTGAGATGAGCCTCGGCTTAGTTTTAGTTGAGACTGGCAGTCATGGTGCTCCCAAGATCTTAGGCAGATAGATGAGTTTTTTTAAAAATAAAGGTATGGGATCGACTACAAATACTTAAGTTTTCCAATGACATGGAATGATACCTCCTTCAAAAATATGCTAAATGCTTTAAACGCCACTGTGGCTTATTTAGTTGTGATTTGGAGCTTCTTTGGATAGATATGATTTGAGACTTATTCATTAACTCATTCAATCAAGTGTTAATAAAGTACACGTGACATCTAGAATATTAGATGAGATGATACAGAAGAGATCGCCTTTAAAGTTTAGTCTGTGGACACTTCTGCAAGCTGTCAGCTACTGCAACTGTGTCTCTCCACTGCCCTCAAGCAGTCACTCTCACAGGGGAAAGGGTAAGGAATCATGTGATCTGCATCAGCCCAGAGAATCTTTAAGAGAACTCACCTGCATGAGCACACAATTATACAAGTCAATGAAACTGACTACGATGACAACCAATTGTCACATCTATGGTCTGATGTGACCGTTAGAACAAGAGAGCTTTCTGCAGGGTGCCCAGCTGTGTATATCTGGCTGCTCAGAGCAATTCCACCATTGGCCCCAGATTGCAACCAGGACAACTCAAAAGACGCATTCTAAGATTATGCTTCTGCCCTTGTCAGATCTAATGTTAAATTATCTCTTTGAAGTTTCCCAGAGTTTTGCGAGCATCTGCCTCCACTTATGTAAGGCTGAATATTCTCTGTTTTATCCCATTCGGTCCCACAGCCAAGCATTAATTGCGCACCTCCCTTGAACTATGATGGAGTTAGATTCTATTATAGGTGCCACGGGGACCCATTGGAGAGTTAATATGTAGTCTCATGCACCCAGCGCAGCACGCACCCAATTATTCTTAGTTCCACATAATTAAAGATTTGATTATAACAAGGCCACTAAAATAGAAAATAGAAAAATAAGCAAGTCATCAAGCTAATAGAGGCACGAAACTTGAACATTTCACTTTGTTCTCTGTGGAAGCAATTCAGAACAAGGACTGTGCTCTAGTTCTTGTCATTTTCCCCTCCCTGTAACACCAGGAGAGGAAGAAAGTTTCATATGACTGATGACTAAAGTGTCCCCAGATTCTTCATTCTGAGAGGACCATTTTCTATGTTTGAAATGTAATGAGGAAAATATCCATCAATGCTAAGCGCTTGAGTGTGGCTATTTCCAACTAATAAATCACCAACCTTGGTCAATTGGTTGATCCCAAAGCCTGACCAAGGAGATTACCATACACCTCCCTTTGACTTTTTTGTTCCCCCTTTGCTTTACCTTCCTAAACCACTCTAGTCACGATGTAGACGGTATGGGCATAGAACTGTAGCTTCTAGGTCTGCATGTATGCCTATACTTACATGCAATCTACATATATGCATGCATATATACATCTGAGGGTGCCAGTGCTACCTCAACTAAAACTTCCTTCCATCCCGAATTAGCAAAGCCCATTATTATCACCTGCAACATTCCTCTCATCCAACCCATTGCCATAAAGACCCAACGAAATTGAAAAGCAATTCATTGAGCAGGTTGTGGGGAAACTCTTAGAATGGAATTCTAGATGATCTCAATATTAACATTGAAGTTAAGTGATTTTCCCCTTGACCATGGGAGCGTAATCTCTCTAGGAAGGGAAAGAGGGATTTGAAAAGGAGGCAGGAATCCCCTGTGTACTAGGATATTCTGTTCAGCCTTCATCTAACTAAGCACAATGGCCTTGCTCCTACTAATTCTGACTCAGGAAATAAAATCAAGAGGTCGGAACTAAGCAAAAACAAGAGGCAAGTGTGGTTTAAGCTTCGATTTTCCCGTGTGACACAGCTTGAAAGTAGCGAGCTGTATGATTCCTTGAGGGGATAATAAAAAACGTGATGGATTTCTCAGAGGGCTTAACAATAGGCTCCCCCAGAGCACAGCTTATGACTCTATTTTCTAGCAACATAAACTCCCTAACCGTGTCATTGTTTTTCTTCAACTTAACTTCCTGGAAGTGACCACAATTTCTACAAGATAGGTATGGATTTAATCTGTCCTGGGCTGGCCAGGCAAGGCTTAATTTACAAAATATATATATCTGAAACCTTTCTCTCTGAGAGAAAACCAGTCGAGAACCAGGTGGCAACTATCACCTTCAAACACTGATGTGGAGGCTGAAAGCGGGTACATGAAAGGCAGAGGTGGAACACACAGTTCACCATGAGGTCTCTAACAAAGATGAAGAGGTCGGACAAGGAGGAGAGCAGCAGGAAAGAGCTGCCAGGGCTGAGAAGACTGGGTGGAGTTCCCCGCTGGTGAGAGTCCAGCGCTGTTTGGAAGTTTCCAAAGCTTGCTTGGGAGATTTAAAGACAGTCTGCTGTGACACGTGACACTGCTGCTTCTCTTTCTAAGAACATGTGCAGACCTGTCTCTGTGTCACCAAACCCCTCCTTGTGCAGAAGAATCAGCTGAAAAGAAAATGGGTGCACATCAGCAAATAATAAATGAATACACTGGTAAAAGTGACCTGGGGCAGCAGGTACTGGGAGTAGCGACTTAGAAGGATGTTTTTAGAGACCCAAACAGTTCTTTTTGACTCAATAATCTATTATAGCAAGGATAAAGCTATGATAAAGATTTACCTCAAATTTTGTTTATATAATGTAAAGTCTAAAACAAGTGGCCAAAAATAAGAAATCTATTCAAGAAAAGTATGCTACATTGATAAAATAAAATCACTTAGCTAATAAAATGAAAACGGATCAATGTGGATTAACACAAAAACAAGTTCCATTATACTAAGAATGTCTTATAGTTTTATGAATGATTCTAAAATTCTCATAAATTTTATAATATACACACAACCCCCACTATCATTAGCCTCATGTGCACATTTATAATTATAGATAAAACATGATTATCTCTGAGTGGTGGGATTAGAAGGGCATTTTCTTTTATTTTTAATTATCTATAATTTATCATTCTGATTCGATAAACATATACTTTTTGGTTATTAATAAAATGTTATGAAACTGGGAAGATAGCACCATCAGTAAAAGGTTTGCTTTGCAATTAAAAGGACCTGAATTCAACCCCCAGGATTCACATAGAAAACCCAGGCATAGTTGGATTCATTTGATTCCCAGCAATAGGAAGGTGCAGACATGTAGGTCCTTGAGGGCCACTGACCAGCCAGCCTAACCTTCTCTGTGAATTCCAAAACAGTGGGAGACTTTGTCTTTAAAAAAAAAAAAACCAGGTAACTGGTCCCTAAGAAATAATACTCAAGGTTATTTCCTGGCTTCCATGAACATATGCATGCACACACACACACATACACACACACACACACACACACACACACACACCTTTCTATCTTGCTCTCTTCCTCTCTCTCTCTCTCCTCTCTTTCTCTCTCCTCTCTCTCCCTCCCTCCAAAGAAGTTAAAAGACAGCTCTTGAGAAGACTACTAGATGAAACCAGTCCAAGAATACAAGCTCTCTGACGCTACAACATGATCTGTGAAGAAAAATGTTTGATTAGTGGTTGTTATCATTCTATGGACATGAGTTTGAACATTTTATGGTGTAGGAGGTCCTTCTGTTTGGGTGTTGCTTTCATTGGTTGAATAAAGAAATTGCCTTGGCCTTTTGACAAGGCAGCACTTAGGTAGGCAGAGTAGACAGAACTGAATGCTGGGAAGAAGGACAGACAGGCAGAAGGCATGAATCTCCTGCCTAAGACTGACATAGGTTAGAATCTTGCCAGTAAGCCACAGTCACGTGGTGATACACAGATTTAATAGAAATGGGTTAATCAAGATGTGAGAGTTAGCAAATAAGAAGCTAGAGCTAATGGGCCAGGCAGTGATTTAATTAATACAGTTTCTGTGTTGTTATTTTGGGTGTAAGCTAGCCAGTCAACCTAGACAAACAAAAGGTCCCTCTCCTTCTGTTACAAATGGCACCAACGTGTGGACAAATGCATACACATAAAGTCTGAAACAGCTTGGAAAGTAATTGTAGAACAAAATAATGGCATTATGCATGGTTTCTTGGTAGCAGCAATTTCTCAGGTCTGCTCTGCTTGTTAGAGGCAAGCAAGCACTCTCATCTAAGAGAGGCTTCCTGACTTAGCTTTAGCTGTAAAACCTTGCAACTCTTTTAAGAGGTCCTGCCAAAAAACACTTACATAGTGTTGATGAAAAGCTGACCTCATGCTTTTTGGTTTTAAACCATAGCAGGAAAAAAGCTGTGCCATTTTAAAATGCCGGTTTTCTGGGCCATCGTGCCAGGGCAAACTCTGACTCTTTCAGGCAGGAGGTCTGACTACAGAGCATTTGAGTGTAGTTGGTGAGCACACTGCTGCAGCTTGCTTGCTGGCAGGGACCTTGAAACACCATAGAGTTGTGGCAATAAACATGGCTATAGCTGGTACCTCCACCATGAGGCTGGAATCACAGAAAGCTAAGGAATGGGGTGGATCTAGCCATCAAAGCCATGACTTTAATCCTCTCCATATTTCTTAGCAAATTAAAGACTCACATGGTCAGAAAAAGAGAGATATACAGTAAAGAGAGATTCAAAGACAGAGAAAACCTCTAAATGGCTTACTGTGTGTTAAAAATATATGCTGGCTTGGGAGAGAAAAGAAAAATGATAAAGTCCTTAAAATAAAAAAGAAAGAAAGAGAGTAGTTGGGTGTGGTGGTACACATCTTTAATCCCAACACTTGGGAAGGAGAGATAGACGGACCTCTGTGAGTTCAAGGTATGATACCATATACCTTTAATCATAGCACTTGGGAGGCAGAGGCAGGTGGATCTCTGTGAGTTCAAAGACAGCCTGGTCTATAGAGGGAGTTCCAGGACAAAGATACACAAAAACCCTGTCTCAAAAAAACAAAAATTAAAAATAAAATAAACAGAGCTTAAAATAAAGCCATGTAAAGATGGAAAATACACAGAGAGTCTGGATATTGTGTGTTATTATGCTCTCTTTAAATTGTTTGAATGCTGAGGAAAGAGCAAAAGCTGCTAAAAGATATTTGCTTATAAATGCTGCTGGATTAACCCAAGACAGATATTTTGAAAATACCTTGACCTCAAAATTGAAGTCAAAAGGTATATTACTTTGGAGAAGAGATTTTGCTTTTGTTTCCACAGGAAACGGGTTGTGGATTCATTCTGAATTAAGAAAAATCAGGTTTGATCAAGGAAGACCATCTGAGAAATCTCCAGTGAACATCTGGCCCAGATGTCAGAGTTCTACATCCAGAAGACTGCTGCCTGAGATGATCAAGACTCACAGGATACTACAGTCCAGACTTTGAATCATAATTCAAAATTTTCTTTAGGTCCCCATAAGATTACTAGCACCCCCAACCAGCAGGAAGTAGCCTAGAGTACTACACCCACATTCCCAAAACATGGACTATGAATATTTTCTTTTGTTTAAGAAAAAAAAAAAAGAGGGGAAAATGGTATGGGACAATTCTGTATTTTGTCAATTATGTTTTAAGTAAACGCTGATTGGCCAGTAGCCAGGCAGGAAGTATAGGTGGGACAACCGGATAGGAAGTAGAGGCGGGGTAATGAGAACAGGAGTATTCTGGGAAGAAGGAAGCTCTTTCCACAGTCCTGTCAAGACACCAAAGAAGCAGGATGTGACCTGCCCCGCTGAAAAAGGTACCAAGCCATGTGGCTAACATAGATAAGAATAATGGATTTATATAAGTTATAAGAGCTAATACGAAGCCTGGGCAAATGGGCCAAGCAGTAATTTAATTAATACAGTTTCTGTGTGGTTATTTTGGGTGTAAGCTAGCCAGTCAACCTGGACAAACAAAGGGCCCCTCTCCTTCTCTTACAGTTTTAGTCCAGACAGGCCAAAGACAGTCTGGAAAATGAAATTCACAGCCCGCTAAGCCTCAGCTATCTTCAAGGTATTACTCACAATCAGATAACCATGAGAATAGGGGACAAACAGCAGGTCTAGCCAGGCATGAAGGCAGCAGGGAGAGCCTTGTGGTTCCATAACTGCTAGAGAATTGATACCACCAGCTCTCCATGTGAACAAACAGAACCTGGCAAGTCAGAGGGGATAACGGGAAGGCCCACTGGAGGCTCTCATTGGTGCCGGAAGCACACACCCTCTGAAAAGGGATGCTCTTACTATGCCACTTAATAACAGTGTTAGGTGAGTGACAGAAAACACATCAAGACTACATTACTCACTGAATAGGAAAAAAGCTAAGCAGCACACCGTTTATTAACTGGTGGAGAAAATGATTATAGGGTAAATAAAAACAGCTCAGGGAAATGACCATGGAGACGTATTAAGGAAGAAAGAAAGGTATTAACAGCCACGGCGAGCATGGAAAATGTGATGGGTAGAGGGCAGACAGCTGATAGGAAAGCAGAAGAGGGGAGCTGGCTCCAAACTCCATGTAGAAACCCACTCACAGTGTTCTAAATACCAGGGCAGCCATGATGGGCAATAAAACAGGGCTCATTCATGCACACAAGGTTGAAAAATGCGGAAATTACGGTGCTTGCAGAGTCCAGGTGTGGTACAGGCAGGTATGGGATGCTTACACAAAAGCATCGATTAGAGTGCTAGGAAGAGGCAGGGTGCAGACCAGTCAAAAGCTACAATGGCTGCCTGCTATGCAATGGGAGGGGGGTAACACCAGCTGGTGGGGAAATGAGGCTTAGGCTTTCCTCCTATCTCCACCATTCTAGAAGAATCTCTGGAGTTACGGTATCTTTAAAGTCTCTCAAGAAATGCTGATTCCACACTAAAACTGCTCACTGTTTGCTTTGGACATATGGATGTGCAAACTCTTACTCTGCATGATACAATCCCAAAGCCAAGTTTTGTTTTTTCTTAAATCTGTGACTTTGCTGGTGAGAGTAATGATGTTCATTCCTGAGCTACATTCTCGGCAACATTTATCTCCCTTGTTTGGAGGACAGCGCATTTACTAATGCATTCCTTATGAATAATTCTCCAATACCCTCAACAACTGGGATTCATGCAGAGTTTAAATATTAGCTTCCATTTATTTAACACCTGCTTCGAACTCCCTGCTGGGCAAGCTGCATTTGTGCTCACTCTTGTCTCCTGGTTTCTCATGTTTCAGCCTTCGTCCCTGACCACTATAATCTCAAAACTCCTTCATAACTTGAGTGGCTACAGAAGTGATTCCTAGAATGCACTATTAGCATTTCCAATTTTTGATTAACAAAACGAAAACACATAGTGTGAAACTCTTAAGAACCTCTTGCTTGCCATGTCTGCCTGCATGTTTGTGTCCCCCAAAACATTAGAATGTCACTCTAACTCTATACACACATTTCCTCTTAACCCTTTTCTGGTGGCTCCTTTTAAACATTATAAAAGGTAAAACCTCTGAAACTCAGAGGAATAGCTCTATTACAAGACAAAATGGCTGGTTGTAAGAGCCAGCCGGCGAGTTGCCTAGGTAATAACAGCACTATAGACTGGCACTAGAAAAATCATTTGGGGCAAAGGATGCAGTTAGGCTCTTTATAAACTGGTTTATAAACCCTTCACTTGTTATGTTGTCAGCAGGAGAAAAGAGTACTTGAGATTGTTTCAGAAGGAAGCAGATCATAGCTGAGTTTCTGAGAATTGTATTCGGTGCGCTGCATCCTCACAAAAAAAGCAATACTGTGTACAGAGTCCATATTCCTAGATGATGAGAGGCTATCTTTTGAGAAAACTAGCCCAGGTGAAGAGCATGTGAAAGACTGATCCAAGAATCCGTCAAACAACTTGGAAAAAGGTGGCATGTTATTACCTCCCGGCATGGCCACAGCTTGGCCAGATAATGAACACATCTCACTTTGCTGTATTATATTAATAAATGAGATATCTTTTATAGTACTGCTATATCATATGGCAAAAGGTATTCTTGAAAACTGCAATTAAATTCATCATTTATTTGCAGTTGAGGAAAAGAAGATAATCAGGGTAGGTGAATTCTAATAATATACCTGAGTAAGCCAGAGAGTTTGAGCCAGTTGGTGGCAGGATAAAGGAATCAGCATGTGATAGAGATGTATCCTAAGGGACACTGCTGCCAGCTGTCCTGATGAAGGCTGGCCTGTGAGAAGATGTGTGACAAGCTACTGCCAGTAGCTGATAGCATCTGTGAGCTCTTGATGACAGGAAATAGAAGGCTTAGTCCCAGGTCACAAGAAACAATTCTGGCAGCAACCTGAATGAGCTTAGAAGCGTTCCTCCCAGGGTCTTATTGTAGACTGTGACCTCCTTGAGACGCCTGAATAGGAAGCCCTGGGCAGAGAGCCCAACCAAGCCATTGAATGTCTAAGAAACCAAGTAACTACTACATTAAGCCTCTAGATTGAGAATGTGTTGCTACACAGCATCAGAAAGCTAGCTCAGCCCTTCTATTCATTCCCCAAACACACAAATCAGTTATGCGAGATGGATGGGTGATAGGTATAGACATATGGAACATGCTTGTCACAAATGCTCAAAATCATGTATTCCACAACACAGTCCCAACGCTCTCCTAGAACCAGAGGGGAAAACATGTAAAAGACACATTTGTTTTGATGACTGATTGCTGAGTTCCTTTCCAATTCTGATGATTAAGACTCTAGTATTGTAAGGACAGGTATGACTTGATCCACTCTGTTCTATGATTTATTATTTACTAACATCCTTTAATCAATGTATTTAGAATATTATATTCATCTGAAAAAATATATAGTATGTATATATGCACCTATAGATATGTATTATATGTAAATATATACATACACATACACACAAATACACATTTTAAACAAAGTTATGCCATTTGAGCTGGCAATGCTCCCCATGAGGGTTGTAAGCTTTCTCATAAAAACTCCAATACCCCAGACATGAGAAACCTCCACTAGAGTTTTTGCTCAGGGTAACCCAAGTCATGCTCACTAAGCCATGGCCATGGCCCCAGTTCACCAATATTTATTGAAGATCTGATACATGCTAAGTATTATTCAAGGCACTGGACACATAATGGTAAATATTTTTTTTGAAATAACTTGTGGCTTTAATTCTTTGTGGTCAGGCTGAACACTAAATGAGTAAACTAATAAATAAACAAGATAAATTCAGATTTTTCTAAGTTTTAGGAGAGAATGGCCACTGTAGGCTGAGACTCTATTAATAAAAATAGTCCCAGTTGTGAGCAATGAGCACCTCAAGAAGAAAAGACCACAGAAACAAAGACCTGAAGAACAAATTAAGAGGCCAGATACTCGAAACGTAAGGATCCATGTGGAAAATGTCACTCGGAAGAGCTACAAGCTGAGGTTACCAGCCAGTTGACCAGAGACTGGGATGCTGTGAGCATTAACCACAGTACTTTTGAGAAAGAACTGAAAATCTACGATCCATGAGCCAAATTCAGCTGTTTTATTGTTGTTGTTGTTGTTGTTTTGTTTATTTGTATAGCCCATAAGCTAGTAATATATTTTATACCTTAAAAATGGTTGGAAAAAAAGAGGAAAGAGTATTTCATGACATTGAAAAACTATGGGAAATTCAATCTTCGATGGCCCTCAATAAAGTTTTATTGGTGCACAATCCATGACCATTGCATAAAGAATTCTCTATGATGACTTACGTACTGCAATAACAGGGCATAGTACTTGTAATCAAGACTGGAAGGTCCAAGTAGCCAATATATTTTATACCTAGCCTTTCTCAGAAAAGTTTGCAGGTTCCAACTCTGCATCCTGTTATCAGACCACTTAAGTAAGAAATATCTGTCACCAATAAAAAGCTACGGCTCCCACTGTGAAGCCACTGAGGAAAGCTGGAAGCTGAGTACGTCCACAACTGGAGCTCACAGGCAACCAAGGCGGCTGAGGGCCCGTGCAGGTGATTCTGCTCTTTGTCTCGTGTCAAGAGTTATTTCTGCTAAGTTCAGTTTTTATTGTCATATCTTTGCCTTGGGGAGAACGTTAGAAGGTGGGGAAGTTGAAGTGAAGAGCTAGAGAGAGACACACTTAGGACACAGATGAGGTCACATGTCCACGACAGAGCAAGGTAAGAGAAGCTACTTGTGAGCCTGAGAGGGAACTCAGAAACAGAGCACTATTAGAGGATGACCTGGTTACCCTATGAGAAATGTGAGGGGATCACAAGCGGCAGATAATCCTGTCTTCATTACTGACTTGCTAGCCCAAACATTTTCACGACGCTAAGCCTCGTTTTTTTCAACTGAAGATTATTAAAAGAGAAGTCATTCTTCTTAAATGAGGGCTCCTCCATGCATCATCACCTCACCCTGCTCCTGACCAGTGTCGCTAATTTAAATAGATACTATAATGATCTCTGTCCCTTTAAGAGACAAGCCATGCCCACTCCCTCCCGATAAAAAGAATAACAGATACCTGTCTTACTTAGAGTTTCCATGGCTGTGACAAAACACCAAGACCAGAAAAGCAAGCTGGAGAAGAAAGGGTTTATTCAGCTTACACTCTTTTCCATGGCTGTTCATCATCAAAGAAAGTCAGGACAGGAAGTGGAACAAGGGCAAGATCCTGGAGTCAGGAGCTGATGCAGAGAGGCCAATGGAGGGGTACTGCTTATGTCACATAGCATGCTGCACATGACTTGCTCAGCCTGCTTTCTTACAGAACCCAGGACCACCAGGCCAGGGATGGCACCACCTCCAATGGGCTGGGCCCTCCCCTGCTGATCACTAGTTAAGAAGATGCTTTACATCTGGATCTCATGGAGGCATTTTTTTCAACTGAGGACCCTTCCTCTCTGATGACACAAGAACAATCTGTATAATACCCATGTGTCTGCTTTCTCCACTAGAGTCATATGCTCACCTTATAAACCCAGCACTTCATCTAGAATCAGCTCTTTGGTAAGAACTCAGTAAAAACTTAGATGAATGTGTAAATGATGTGTGTGTGTGTGTATGTGTGTGTATACAATGTGTGTTAAGGAGTGACAGTAGTGCATACCTGTCTAGTACTTTCAAGGTAGAGACAGGAGGATTGCAAAGTTAAAGCCAGTCTGGGCTACATAACAGGTTCTAGGCCAGCCTGGACCACATAGCAAAACTCAAAAAAAAAAAAAAAGAGCATTCATGTATTAAGTTTGACATAAACAAAAGCATTAGCCAAGGCCTAATACATTAGGTTTCTTTTGTTGTTTTTTTGTTTGTTTGTTTGGTTTTTTTTGGTTTTTCAAAACAGGGTTTCTCTGTGGCTTTGGAGCCTGTCCTAGAACTAACTCTTGTAGACCAGGCTGGCCTCGAACTCACAGAGATCCGCCTGCCTCTGCCTCCTGAGTGCTGGGATTAAAGGCATGTGCTACTGTCTGGCCACATTAGTTTCTTTTCTGAATGAAAGAGGTAGCATCACCTTGAACCTCACACAGTAACCATTTCAGTTTCACAGGTTTGTCGTGCTAAACACCAAATGCACCTGCTCAAGTTTCAGAAACCCCCCAGGCAAAAGAAGAGTCAAAAGCTGTTTTCTTCAAAAGTTACTCTGGTTGTTTCTTTCAAAAGCAGTTTGTAGACAATATCATCATGCCTAAACAGAGCCCCCTACCCGTGGTCTACTACCCTCACAAAATGAAGTATTTCCAAGGGAAAACTGAGAAAGGGAAATACGTGTCATCCTTGTGTACTCTTCCCGGTGAAGAAGAGGTGTCTGCTTCCATTGTTTAGTGCAAAAGATTCTGAGGCAAGAATCAGAAGACTGTAGCTCACATAGTCTAGCCTTGGGAAAGCCAGCGGAAGCACCATAGCGGTTGTGGAGAGATGTTAACAGAATCCATGCTCTCTGCACATTTCCAGACTCCCCTGTACAGCAAGACAATCTTTAAAATCTTCCCTTCCATCTTGCCTGCTTCAGCCTCTGAGTGCAGCTACTCTTATACCTTATATTAGGATTTCTGATATATATGGGGAGGAGAGAGAGATGACAGAGATCAAGATAATGACGGTAGAGCTGGATATAGAAACAGAGATGAGATTGAGAGACAGATACATAGGAGATAGAGACGCAGACAGAGACACAGGAACAGATGAGAGACACAGATATGGACTTATTTTAAGGATTGACTCGCACAGTTGTGGAGATACAACTTCAACAAGAACGGACAGCAAACAGGCTAACATTCAGAGCCATTGAATTCAAAGCGATCTTCAAACAAAATTCTCATTTGTTTAGGGAGGGCAGTCTGTGTGACACTATAGGCTCCAACTACATAGGTGAGCCACCTCCAAGACTGAGGGCAAGTGGCTCCAACTCAAAGTCCTCAGTTGAAACGCTAATTTTATTCACTGCCACACCTACAACTCCCCAAAGAAATTCTTACATAGATGAGCTCATAATAATGGCGAACCAAACATCTGGGCACCAAAGCCTGGCCATACCAGGCATACAAAATTAATTACCACATCTGGGCTCTTAGCCAAGGTTGAGAAACGAGGTGCAAAGCGTCCCATACCCCTAAGGAGCCCTTCTGTAGTTCACATTCTTACAATATTCTCAAAATCTCACATGATATGCTTGAATAAATTTCCTGAATATGAAATTTAAATATATGTAGTATAGAAAATAATCTCATTAATTAAATTAATTCTGCCCAGTAATAAAATAGGAAAAAAGCTACAAGAACTGAATTACTGGATATTCAGACATGCAAGCTTATCAGCTACACATTTTAGCCAAAATAAACAACAAATAAAAACTTCTGCTTTCCTGTGGATACATTTTAGCAATCAGATTTACATGATTGATAATCTATCTGCATTTTTTGATTATTGACACAGACTTAGGATTCCAATGGAGTTTTGAATGTCTGTTCCCCAGAAGGTCAGGTTTATTTCAGGCAGCTAACTTTTGGTTAATTAATGAGGGTTTTTTTTTTCCAAGTTTGTGTGTGATTCAGTGAATTCTACACCCAGTGGCATCCAGGTCATGAAGGTTCTTCCAAGCAGGATTTGTCTAGCAACTTTGCTATGCAATTTGGTCTTTTGTGTTCTTTTCTAATGCACAGTATTTCCTCTGGGTGTAATCTCGGAGAAGAAGCTAGAAAATGTCTCTTCCATGTGGTCCATAAAAGACATGAGAGAGGAGCATATCAGAAGGACATGTAAGCAAACACCTAATGCAGGGCCTACATAAATGTCTGCTGAGTTGAAGCATTAGTATCAACTGAGGCAACCTGGGAACATGATACAGGTGGGTTCAAGAGCAAACAAAATTCCTGACAGGCTAGACAAAGAAGACAGCTTAGGGAGGTTTATCAAATGGAAAATGATGAATTATTCTAAGAACACAACCATACTAGCGGAGTCCTCTTCCAAAGATGATTGATTCATCTCTAACGTTTCAGGGTTCTCCCCCAACATAATTTTGGCAATGGGAAGTTATGAGTGCCCCTCTTTTCAGGGAGACAACCAAGTAAGAAATTCTCTGAGGTCTCTTAGTGCATTTTACCACCAGTCATGTCTTCTATCTCTACATCACCAAGCCTAACACTTTTTCTTGATAGCCGCTTGTCTTCTATTTAAGATTTTCTTGAAAATGCTCAAGTAAATGGTGTATAATCACTGCAGGTAACTACACTCCACAATTTCGCTTTACCCCCTGATCATATCTTTTTCCTTGAACTGTACTATTTGATGATTAAATTTGCTTTTCCCATAATTTGCAGTCATGAAGGTAATAGAGTTCTATTCCCCTGAAGAGAAGCTAAGTAAACACGAATATGACTTGGACCCCTCTGTAGTGACCCCACCTCTGGGCGGAGCTCATGATTGAATATATTGCCAGGATACCTACCCTTCTGAGGAGGCTCTCTCAGATGATGGGCAGAAACCCTACAAAATAGATTGGAGGGACAGGAAAACATATTTCTAACCCTTGCTCCCATATCTAGGAGACTAGCCAAGTTGCAACCTCAGTTTCCTGACTAGAAAAGCAGAGGGTCAATTCTACAGACAGTGCCTGCTCAGAAAATGTACCCTGTATTGGCTTCCGAGATCAGGAGAGAAAAAGACACGCTGACTGCAGAAATCAAGTGCTTTCCGAGAAGAACTTCAAAAAGAGAGATCAAACACAAAAGTATTGCCTGGATCTATGTACTTTTTAATAAGGGTTTTGACACATTCATACTCAGTTTTGATAGAGAAGACAGATACTCCAGCTGGCTGCCCTCATATGCAACTCAGTTGGGCTCACATGAAAAGCTCTACTCAGAGATGTCTCTCCAAGGGACAGAAAGCCCACGCGCCTTACCGGGTAGGGATTCAGATGCTCGTGGAAGATGCTTGTTAGTTCTGGCTGGCTGCCGACAATCAGCTCTTCCAGGTTTGCCAGGACATGCGCCTCACTACTGCTGCTCTCCTCCCCATGTGCGAGCAAATGTGGAACACAAAGGCTAACTCCATACCAAAGAGCACTAAAAGGTTCCGAAAAGAAGACCAAGGCTGTCAAAGATCACATCCACTTGGACCTCTGCTGACCACTGGGACATGCCAAGTAACAAAGGTAATCCCTGAGCAGACCTGCCTTGTGCACTTACTTAATGCCAGGCAGGTGATCATGCAGAGGCGAACCCTGAAATTTATGTCATGTATTTATAGCACTTACTCTGTGTGTTGACTTCAAAGTACGTGATGACCAAATGCCACAAGGCTTCCTCCTAAATGCACTGCGGACCCAATAAATACATTAATAATTGACATTTCTTTGATATTTATTGGCTTCTCAGGGGCATATGGTATATGAAAGACAGGCCACTTGAATTTTAAACAATATACTACTGACATAGTTTGGATTATTGTTTAAAAATAGCTTTAGCTCTGAGCTATTCCCCCCAGTACATGTGAAATCAAAGGAATGGCCCTGGATCAGATGCACATAGGGATTCTGGTAGGTGCTTGAGGGAGCTCCGAGACAAATGCCCACTACTTTCCCGGGGAACAGAGAAGCAGCTTCACAGTGGGGATTCCTCCTTTGGTAGCCCGACCTTCTGTCTTGTAAGATGGCATCCGCTGCCCTGCAGTTTTAATGGCATCCAGTTCGTCTGGGGTGAGTTTTACAAACCGCATTGACCAGTCCATAAAGGCTGTCCTTTGATACAGGTGATGATTACACCAGGATGTCTCCTGGCGCTTCTGGGCAGAGTCATGTCAGCTTTTCCATTGGAACCACCTGCACCAGTACTGAATGCAAAGTCCTGCAGGAGAAGCCTGCGGCCGAGGCTAGCCTGGCTTCCTCCAGGCATCTTGTACCAATATGCTACGGCCAATTGAAGAAGCTGTATCTCATCTTCAAATGGCTGAGCTTTCTACTGCAGCTCTTTAAAAAAAATGCTGCTTGTAATTGTAACCAGATTGTCCCCCCCGCCAAACACACCATAGAATCTGGCAATAAAGGTAATGTTCTTCTATAAAACAACAGTTTCATAAAATGATCAGAGCCTGGCCCAGTGTCCTAAACACTTACCTACCCCTTTAAAGTGTTGAATTAGATTAAAGTGCCGTGGGGACATAACTGATGGAATGTTTCAAAATCATAAATGCAGGAGGTGGGATTCTAAAGCGGGATAATGGGGAGAATGGAATAATGCAATAAAAGCTGGCTCAAATGCTGCGTCTGATACCTGATTTATTGTTTTAATATATGCTGTAAAGGCCATGCTTGAATATACAGCAGTATTTTATTGATCAAAGAGTCATGCTCCTAACAATGAGTGTTTAGCAACGGTTTTAGACCAAATGTGGGGGCACACACAAACAAAACTGGTTTGGGGTATTCCATAAGAAGGCAATGGGACAGAAGTGGGGGATATTGAGAGGCAGGGTTGCAGGGGTGCCTAAGAGCCCTTCTGAAAACCCCATTTCTCATCTGTCCAGGATGGCTCTGTAGCTTTTAGAACTGCTTCCAGCCCAGCAAAGCTCACCTAACTGAATACATGTTGAAGATGCTGTTGAGTAAGCACAGACCTTGAGACCAGTCTGAACTTAACTGTCCTGTCTGAAGCTAGTGGTGGGGAACACACGTTCTCAGGAGAAGGGAAGCCAAGAGAAGGAAAGTGAAAGCATATGCATGTGTTACTTCCTGTTCCCTGGAAGACCCCTCCTTGAGACCCGGGGAAGCCCCAAACACAAACCCTGAGTTATGGCACAAGCTCGCTTGCTGAGAAACTCTTCAAATCATCTTACCAAGAGATGGGGAGTTAGACTTGCTACATTGACCTGCATCTGTGCTTCTTAAAAAGAAATAGTCAGAGCAGGGTGGTGGTGGCATA
>JAQHUG010000055.1:7262042-7277361 GCA_028555095.1 Dicrostonyx torquatus | reverse complement strand
CTGACATGTATGATTGACATCTGAGTCCTCCTAAATGGATCTTGGCATGCATACTGGAATTGTCTGGAGAGGATGGCCATGCTGAAGTCCAGGGTGTCCTGAGACTGTGGGATAATCTCTAACCTTCTGGTGACTTGAATACAACCTGAAGATCACGACTCTAGAGAAAGAAAACCACAGGGCCCTTGGAAAATGAACATTTCTAGAAAATGGCTGGAGAAAGAGACCTTCCAAGAGTTACCTCATCCCACACCCCTGTACCCTTGAGAACTACAAGCTTCTTCTTGTTTAAGCCCTGCTACATCCACTGGGAACTTCAAATACTGATATTTGGTTCCTTGTGTGTACACCTTGATAACATTCTCTGCTAAAGAGGGGAAAACAAAAGTTAGAACAAATATCAAGTATTATCAATCATCTATTATACATAAATATTTTCATGGGTACAATTTCCAATATTTCAGACAAATTATTTTTTATTTTTTAGTTAGCCTATGCATTTTCTTTATCTGTAATATTAATTACAGCTATGAAGGTCTCAAATCAGTTTTATCAGAACAGCTTCGTTGACTCAATCATTGCTCGAGAATGACTTTAGTAAAGAGGTTTCCTGTTTACTTTAAAACAGTATTTAGTTGAAAAGAGCTGTTTAAAAAGTCCATTTTCTTTGGACACTCCAGACTTCTCAGAAGTCCTGTCACTATCAAGGCCCTACCTTCCAACCTTACACCTGTAATGATATTTCTTTTGTATTTTAATAAATAAAGCTTGCCTGAAGATTAGAGAAAAACAGCCCCATTGGTCAACCTTACAGACCAGGTAGTGGTAACACACACCTTTAATCCCAGCACTAGAGAGGAATATAAATCAGGAGGAGACAGCTCTCACACACAGTCTCAGTCTGAGATTCCTGGAGGCTGGATGGCCATTTCAAACTGAGGTAGAGGTAAGAGCTACTGGATGTCTGGCTTTTCTGACCTTCAGGTTGAACCCCAATATCAGTCTCTGGGCTTTTATTATTCATGCTATATACACCTCACAAAATAAATAAATTTTGTTATTAGTACGATGTTTTATTAAAATGCAGTGTATACAACAATACTATCTGTGTACACCAACTTCAACGATATCAAAATGCACCTGCATTTGGTAAAGAGCTGAAAGAGAACCCGAAAGGAGAGACACAGGGCTTTGATTAGATATAGGAATTAGGAGTAAACTCTTTTCTTTTTCAGCTTTCTTTTCTTTGTTAAAATGGCTCTTTATAGTAAATAATTCAACCTAGGATGACCATATTTGATCTATTTAAACATTCTAACTTCAATGATTAAGATAAGCATTGTTTCAAAAGAATAGATTTTACTACTACAACTTAAAAATAAAAAACGGCAATCATTTATTGAATGCTTAGTACACAGCAGGCTTGTGGCACGCATGTCACATACATTATCTCACTTAACCTGCATAATACTCATATAATTAGTCTATGTCTTGAACACAGGGATCCGGGAACCCAAGGAAATTGTGTTGTCCAAGATCAGAGAGCCAACAAGAGTCAAGCCGGAGGTCGTCTGCTTGGCCTTTGGATTTCATAGAAGAATCCCGACATATATTATAAATACATCCCTACCAAAATCACTTATAGAGTATCAGGAAAATAAAAGTTTGGTAAAGTTTTCCACCTCATTGAGCAGTATAAGCATGCCCCAAAGCTTCATTTAGACAGCTTATATTAGTAAAATAAAAAATAAAAGTTTAGAACCTGAGCACACTATCTAGCTGTGGGATACATTTAATGGGCCCCAGGAAACTAGGCAGTATGTATGAAAGTGGACTTCTATTAGGTCTTAAATAGCTGTGATAGCTTCCTTGTAAATTTTACATTTGCAGTGCATCTATTTTCTTCCTGAAGATGTTACTCATATGTGTCTTCCACACACATCTATGTGCGTGACATCTGACTAGTGTCCGACGGCTGGGGCTCAGCAGCTGACACAGACGCCACCCACTACAGAGGACAGTGAAGGGTGATGGATGTTATAAGATTGACACCCAGCTTTGAAGCCATGTAAGGTTTCAGGCAAACACTATACTGGGCTCTTGTGCTTTGGCCATTCAGACTCTCCCATGAAAACCTCATCTTACACAACCTGTGTCCTAGTCAGTCTAAGTAAACAAAAGTTATTTTTATTGAATTGGACTGTGTTGTTTGTTTGTTTGTTTGTTTGTTTGTAAAGACCAGGCCTTCTTATGCAGCTCAGTCTGGACTTGAACTTGCTATGTAGCCTAGGCTAGTCTCTACCTCTTGAATTTCCTGCCTCATCCACCTGAGTTATGACTACAGGTGTGCACAAACACGGCAGTGATGAACTAAGTGGTTAGTTCTCTGAGTGAAAATTCTGTCGGAAAGCGCTGGCATCCAAGCCACTACAGAAATCATACCTCACCTATAGAATTCTGTCCCCTAAACTGGGCCCAGGGTGTCACTGAGAAAGGGGAGAGAGATCGTCATCACATGATGACAACCAGGCAGGAACTCCCAGGTAAAGGCTCAGTCTAGATTATTTGCTCAGCTGAGAGGGACAGGTAGTCACATTTGGATGGTAAGGTCATTAGCCCTCCACGTCTGTTTTGCCAGGAATTAATGAAGCTTAAAGAAGAGTCCCTGGCATTCCCAGACTCCTTACAACCTGGGTAAGATTGGCTGCGACTCTCATGCCATTTTAGTCACCCATACTTTGTCTGTGTCCACACCCTTCTACCACTCTGAATCTAGAATACAGCTCCTGCTGAACTTGCACCCCACCATTCACCCTGTTGTGCAATGCCACCACCCTCCTAAGAAAAACTTGGGTTCTTCCTTTCACGCAAGCTGTTCTACTTTGTCTCTGACTCTCTCTTTCTCTGTGTATCTCTCTCACAGACATAAACAGATGCATACATATTCACCATATATGCATGTCCTTATAGCTATTCATATATACAGACCCATGCAAACACAGGCCTTACATATTGCCTTAAAGAAATATATATTGGGAGGATACAATAAATTTAACCAAAGACCAGAACATTAAGAGAGTGGCAACACTAATGAATAGTTCCTTTAAAGGAGCAACTATCATCTCTATTCCCAGCCCTTGTTGGGCTTTTTTACCTCCAGCAGGGGCACTTCAGTGGCCTCTCAATTCCTTTCCAGCTTGTGTCTCTTTTCCTGGTTCTCTGATATCAAGATCTCACGCACAGAGATTTCTAAATCCTTCCAGTCACCTAGACTCCTGCAAGCCCTCAACGTTCCATTCACAAAGGATTTGGCAAGACACTTTCCTGAATAACTCTATTCCGAGGAATAACTCTAGTAGTAGATCTCAAAAGAAATTAATCTACCATCTATACTTCTTTCCAATTAATTTTTTTATGACTTGGTAACCGGTAGTCAGGACAATAAAGACATGATGTATTCTGGATTTGGTAAATCCTGGCAACAAAAGCCATCATTAAAGCAATCTTAAGGCTAGTCCATCTTTATGAGCATTTCACGACCATAAAGCAGTTTGCTGGCTAGGGTTGTGTTAAAACACAGGGGTCCTGTATATTCTTTGGTCTAGAACTGAAACTACCACGAGGCCCAGCTCCTTTCAAGGATAGCTGGACATCTACCAACAACAAAATTTGAAGCCTTGAAGACAGATGTTCAATAACAAAAGAGAACTGTTGGCGGGAGGCTCCAAGTACGATTCCATATCAAAACGGAGGACTGCTGAAGACTACAAGCGGTAGCTAAAGAAAGTCTTGCCAAGCAGAAGGGTTTTCAAAAATAATCAGTAGGAGTGGGCATAGAGGGGACCAGCTGGGGTGTCACTTTCAAACCTCAGTTGAGCGTGCCAAAAACTGAAATTGAACAGAGTAGGAAAAAAAATCATACCAAGTTGTCAGCAGATGCAAGCTCAGAGTGCCAGGTGTCATCTTCACACAACCAAACGAGGGAAAAGGAAGAGAGGACCAACATCCTGAACCCAGGACTTGACACACTGGGCCAGTTCCAGGTCAAAACACTGAAGATGCTAGACAAAAGCCTGCCTCTTCTGATGCCTATTTGCTGGGTCATCCCATCTCCCCACTGCCCACCTCCTGTTCACTCCACAGTTGCTGTCAACACACCTACTCACTCACTCATGAACAAAAGACCAGCCAGCCCTGCTCTTCCTGCTGTCAGTGTGAAAGCCAGTGAGCTTGCTCGGGACAGCTGCTGAGCCACATCTACCCAGGCAAGAACATATGCTGCTGTCTTAGTGAGGGGATTTCAAGATTTCACCCACCTTGCCCCAGGGAACAAGACAAAAGGGTAGAGAAGCGACGTGCCGTTGTATGATATGCTTTAGGTTTGTCAGATTTTCAAATTGATCGTAGAAACCATTTTCTCGTTCTGGTTTTTGTTTGTTTGTTTGTTTCCTTTTCACTACAAAGAGAACAGCTTATCCAAGGGTTGTGAGCAATTTGGAAAGCCCGCGTTCTCTGCGACATTGCAGACTCAAGAAGGAAATACAGCTTGGCTTGGCTAGCGAGAGAAGGATCTGGGAAGAATGACAGTGTAGGAGGATATCTGAAAAAAGCAACACAAGCTGGAAATAGAGTCTCCTTCCTGAAGGGAGGGCTAAGGGCTCTCCTGCATCCGAGTGGGATGGAGATGCTTTCAGCCCTCTTGCTGGTCACTCTGCCAGCAGCACTGAGCACCCCATTCTCACTTTGCATGTTGCATACATTCTTTTCTCTCTCTACCACACTGGCTATCTCTCTGTTTCTTTAGCCGGTGCCTCCTCTCTTTACCCTCCAAACTGGGGAGCATACAAGATCTCAGTCCTTTCGGCTCTCATCTTATTATTTCCAAATCTCTACCTGACCTCACCCAGAGCATCAAGCTGTCTTTGACAGGTAAATGTAGCTCTCGCCCCTCATCAAAGAAGCATCCTTTTACAGTCAATGGAGATCATTACAGAAAACCACAACTTGATATAATGTAGAAATCAACAGATCATGGAGAGCCCAGGCCCATTGGATATATCAACAACATAATTCCTGTATCTAAGGCTCAGAGAACATCTTGGGAGAATGGGGCAGAAATATTGTAAGAGCCCGAGGACTAAGAAGTCTGCTGTGTGATCCTGCCCTCACTCTGAAACCATAGCCAGTGAAAAAAACCCACCCTAGCCCTGAAACTAGAGCCAAAAGGTTGAAAAGTACCAGTGAAAGAAACACATTTTGATCCTGAAACTAGAGTCCAACAAACACACTCTGCCCCTAAACAACTGAGCATGAAACCAACCAATCGCTGAGCAGGAAAACCAACCAATCCCTGAGTATGAAACCAACCAATCCCTGAGTATAAAATCTAGCCCATCTCTGAGCTTGTCAAACTCAGGGGATTGAAGTCTGAACAGTTCCCACCCTGAAAATCTTCTCTCTGGAAAACTCTGCCCCCAGGAAGTCCTATATAAACCCCGTGCCAGTAAAGTTGGCAGCTCCCCTTTCCCACCCTGACAGAGGCAGTCACTCTTCTGAATTTCTCCATCCCAAATAAATCTCTTGAAAGAGTTTTGGGTGAAGACCTTCTTTTGCCAGAGGGGAACAGAATCTCTGCCGGGAATCTCTCTCTCTGCAGAGTGGAGCACGGAAGCAACAGACCTCTCTGCTGGGCAACTCCCTTGGAGCAGAGCAGAGAGGCACAGACACCTCTGCTGGAAAACTTCCTCAGGGGAGCTGAGCAGAGCTCAGCTATTAAGACTCTCTCAGAGAGGAGCAGGATTGCTACATCCTGCAAGGCGACCATCCCCAACAGAACCCTGCTTCAGGTATAGCCTGATTTCCCAACAAGTCAGGGTACCCTTCTCTTCAGAGCTGTGGGTATCCAAGATGCCTTGCCTTCACAGCTATAGGTACTGCCTGACTTCCAACAACTTCAAGAGCTGCAACACTGGCATCAGTGACTCGGACTTGGGGCACCAGATTCCCCAATCACAGATCAGTACATCCAATGGTCATTCGGCATCTTTACTGTGTGTCTGGTATATAGCCTACTAAGTCACAAATATAAACTGTTGGTCTTCTATCCCAACTCCGCTTACCTCACCTGTGCTCATCTCAAGAGAAGGAAAATCTCTTCTTTCAGAGGCAGTGTAAACTCTCAAGGCCATCCTTGGCATTTGCTTTTTCTGATGTGCCTTAAATCTAGACTATCAGCAAGGCTGCTTTCTTCTACTTTGTAGTTATATCAGAATCCAACTGCTTCTTACCACAGTGGTTGCTACCACTATGGTGCCAGCCACCGTTCATTGGTATCTGGACCACGGAAATAACTTCCTAAGTAGTCTCCAAGCTTCTGTGTCTCTACAGCATGCTACTCCAGAAAGACACATCCTTTCCAAGAATCCAAGCAGATTATTTCCCTGCTCATAACTTCTGAAGATTCCCATCTTGACCCACACAAATTCCTATACTATCTGCTCCTGGTATTTGTTATTAATTCCAAGTGCTTAGTCCCACATCCCATATACCTTACACCTACAGACCTGTAATCATATCTCAAGGCACACTGTAGCTGCATACTATTCCCCAGACCAGCCACATGCTTCTTACAGGCTCCTACTGTAATACAGGCATAAATAAAGGTGCACGCTTTGACTAAACTTCAGCCAATACATTCAACCCTGCCACCATCTGTCTGTCTCCCAGACTATTAAGCTCAAATTTGGCAAGGCCTCCACCAACTCAGTGCAATGAGGCTCCTCAGCTTTGATACCTTTGATATCATTTAAATTCTTCACCTAAATCTCTGCCATGCTCTTCAAAATTATTCTGTTGGGTTGGTTTAAGGAGAATCTCCTCTCCTTGATATCCAATCACACGCCTCTTAAGAATTTCCCATCCCCACGACTTGCTCTGCTGTATTCTGGCCTGAGTAGTTCCATAGCAAAGTCTTTTCCCTTTCCTATAGTGACTTGAATACATACTTTGTGTCATTTTTAGCAAGGATCCAGTGCAAATTTTTCCCTTACACCATTCATTTGCATGTCGCCCATGGTGACTTATGAAGAGCTACAAGGCAGAGGTGAGTAGTTAAAAAAAGAATGCATAATCTTCGAAACTTAAAATATTTACTCTCTAGTCACTTAAGCCTGCCGATCCTTGCTATCGGTTGTGAACTCCACAAAAATAGAAAGTTTGTAGATGCTCGGCAAATATTGATTGAATAAATAATAAAAACGAGATAAAATTACAAAGTAGTAGCTGGGTTTCTAACAAAGGGAACAGGTTGGGACAATCAGTCAAATATGGCCTTACTGCCATGATTATAATAATAATGTAGTAGGCTACTTCTCTCTAAATATGAAATTAAAATCTTTGATGCCACAAATAGTGTCTGCTTCCAAAGGAAGGAGCTGTGAACTTATTTTCAAGAAAGATCATACTTTAATTTAGGAAAACTATCCCACTCATATATAAATAGATTCCCATCTGGTGTCATCAGAAACTGTGACAGTGGAGCAACCAAATGCTTATGCTCCTGGTCTCCTGATGCTATTTCACTTAATAAGGTAAAAATAGGGGTGTGTTTCTGTAGAGCTGCAAGCTTTATACTAAGGTGAAGCAAAACTAATTCTCTCTCTCTCTCTCTCTCTCTCTCTCTCTCTCTGTCTGTCTGTCTCTCCTGATACTGAGGGAAGCTGAGGGAAATATTATGGGCTCTGTCTGAGCAAGGAAGGATCCTGGGTCATCCCAGTGTTGGATAAGGAGCTGTTTTTTGCTTCTGATGGCTGGCTAGGAGGCAGGGAGGGAAGTGGCCTTGTGGAGGCCAACATGGGTAAAGCCTAGGCCTATAGCGACTAGTAGAAATTTTAAGTTATTCTATGTGGTACTCAGGCCTCAGCAATGCTTCGGGGAGCTACAGGAAGAACATGGCCCAGGTGAGAGATAGAACGCAAGCGTAGAGAGAAGCCCATCCTACCCTGAAACCAGAAGTGGGGTTTTTAGACAAGACCAGCAAAAGGTAGGCAGGATCCCTGGAAGGACTGAGGGTGACAAAGTCTGGGTGGCATCAATGTAGACACATCAGGTAGAGGCTGGAGAATGACAGAAAGAATTGGTCCTGAGTATAGTTGAACAATTCCAGTCCTTATAGAACACCCGGAATTATATAGGGGACAGGATTTCTAAACTTAAGGTGGAAAGAATGCTACAATGTAGATGTCTCAAGTGAAATATGATCTTATTTTAGACCATAACCACTGGTTTTTTTTTCTTGTTTCCTAAGTTCATTAAGAAGTATCTGGGGGCCTTCTCCCAGTAGGCAATTCTGTTCTTAGAAGACCTAAAAAACTGAATGACACCGAGCAGTAGTGGCACATGCCTTTAATCCCAGCACTCGGAAGGCAGAAACAGACGGATCTCTGTGAATTCGAGGCAGCCTGATCTATAAGAGCTAGTTCTAGAACAGGCACCAAAGCTAAACAGAGAAACCCTGTCATAAAAATCTCTCCCCCTCAAAAAAAAAAAAATGAACGCCACCCTTCTTAAGCATCCACTAAAAGTACAAGAGCTCAGCTATCCCTGCCACACTCTTATGAAAACAGCTTCACCGGGATTCCCTGGTCCCCCTGTCCCTCCTCAGGACCTTGCTCCACAGTTCAACAGTGTCAGAGCATGGGTAGAGGAGACAACAGACGACCACTAGTTTGTTCTCCTGATAGTAGAGTTGGGAGTGGCTCAGGCACCCTTTATGGATGTTGGAGCAGTCGCTTCCGAGAGATGCTTCTCTCTATCAAGGGATATCAACCTTCTAAATTATAAGAGAAATGATTCAATATGGATCATCCAGCTCTCATTGGTGTCTCCTAACATGGGGAAGCTGGCAGACTGCAAATGCCACATCAAGTGTTCACCACTTTGAGGTCTCGGTTGTGGGTTTTACTGGAAATTCTGGTGAAAGTGATTCCCTTCCCTACCTGTCTATCAGCCACACCTATTATTTTTATTTTTTTAATATCTTAAAACCAAAAATTCCACACTTTCTGGGCAGACCCCAGAGAAAATCGCTCTCTGTCCTTGTCTAGAGTTCTAAAAGGTCTGTGTCATCACATTTGGTAAAAGAAGACAACTTGGATTCGTCATCAGTCAGAGCACACATTCACTGGTGTAAACTAAATGATCTCCAGATTTCAATGTTGGACCACACGCAAGTGTGATAGAATTAGGATGTACAGTCTTTGGGGAACAATAAGGGATACATGAGGCCATGAGTATGGGTGGCGTTGGAGCTGTTTAAGGAAAAATGCCAGAGGACTGGCGTCTCCCCACCTTGTCTGGGCACAGCAAAAAAGCAGCAGGCTAGAGAAAAAAAGAAGGGAATCCTCCACACATACAGGACCTGCCGGAATCTTGGCCTTGGACTTCCAGTCTCCAGAACTATGAGCAATAAATGGCGATTGCCTTTGGCCTTCTGTTACAGCAGCTCAATATGGGATATCAAGGACTGATGGGTCAAGAGGGAAAAAATGGTAGCATAGTCTGCAAGTGTCTGGTTCCTCTGTTTTCTGGACGAGCCGCAGCATTATCTTCAACATCTTTAAAGTGCCAGTATATGACAGGCATTTGGGAATCCAGGATGCATGCAATCCCACTTCCTCCTGCCCAAGAGTGGCCATTAGTTTAAAGGAAAAAAAAGGATCTGAAAATAAATCTTTACACCATAAGGCCAAGAGCAGCAAAGGAACAGCTATTCTTTGAGAGAATCTGGACATTCAGACGGATAATACTTGCCCTCAATTGTGAAAGCAGACTACAACAACAGAATACGGTCAGGTCTGAGGGGCAGTTCAGTTGGTCTGACTCCATGTACAAAGAAAAAGTCAGGTGTAGTAGCATGTTTGTAAAGCCAGCACTGAGAAGGTAGAGACAAGTGGGTCCTTGGATAGCACAGGGAGCCAGTCTAGCTTATGTGGTGAGTCCCAGGTCAGTGAGAGACCCTGTCTCAATAAACAAGCAGGCATAAAGCGTGTGTCTGAGGAATTACATGAAGTTGTCTTCTGGAGCATTCAAGTGTTCATGCAAATACACACACATACATGTGCAGGTGCACACACATACATGTGCGGGTGCACACACACACACACACACCATCCTACTCACACACACATGCACACATGCACATCTACATACATGCAATCACATACATGGTCACACATATTTTCACATAAAAACAATAAATTCAAATCACAATACTGGGGGTTGACAAAAAGGCTGCATTAGTCTTTCAAATAGCACTCAAAAAGGATGACAGGTATAATTTGTTCTCATACCTCGAGTATCTCAGGATCCCCAATATATCCCATCAGGGGCAATAAATACCACTTCCCAAAACTGTCCATGATAAGCCTCTCAACTGTTGTAGAGCTTAGAAGTAGAAAAAGAATCAGGCCTTCGGTGAGGTGATTCTGACCTAGAATTAGATTCAGTGGGTGGAAGGTCTACAAAGGCGGATCTGTGGGTTCAAAATAAATCATTTCTGATGATTCTCACTCCTGCAATGAAGATAGTTCTATGGAGGAACAGAGGCACCTGCGAGGTCAGACAGAAATCACACCATCATAGCAAGAGCTACAGAAGTCTGCATTCATCTAAAGTCCAAATAACTCAAAGACTTGTTCATTCTATTGTGAAGAAGCCGCTCATCTGGATGCCATATTTTCATCATGCTTATTAAGCCATGTCTAAGGGTTCGTGTCATTACAAGAGGTAAGCTTTGTCAAGGTGGGTCATTTAGAAAAACAGCTTTTGTGCCAAACCATCCATTTGCTGTTTGGTCCTATGGTCAAAGCTTAGAGTCTTGCTGTGGCACCCACGGAGGAAAGAGGATTGCTATAAAAATAAAATGAGTCCAAAACTATTTGGGGAAGGGGGTGTGAAAGATAAAAAGACTTTCTTCCTTCCAAACTCCACAGCTGATGCTGGGTTGTGGTTGTCATGGTGACCTGAGCTGGTGCCTGCCTCCTGCTAGGACACCTCCCTACTCCCCGCTGGGGTATAGTGAGTTTCCAAGCTTGATAGATACTTAACTTCCCTCCAGGGACCTCAGAGCCCTTCTGCCAGTAGTGAGTTATGTTCTGCTCTAGTCAAAATGAATTTTAAAAAGGAGGGACTTCAAATCCTGGTCTTGTGTTCTTTAAATAATTTTAATAACTTTATAAAATACTAAACACACATTATAAATAAATACATTTCTCTGTATACAAATACTGCATAATACAAAGTAAATTCACCTGAAATTCTATTTAAGGAGGCTCTCTGTGTGTCCCAAACACTAGAAAACACTGTTATTCTTCCATTCAGGCATACAGGAACTAAAAGGAACATATTGTACTAACCCCTTTAACTCTCAGAAACTCCAGGCAAGTAATGTCCCTGCTTCTTGGACTATCTTACTATTATCTTGTTTCACAAATAGCAAAGGGATGTATTGAGTTCCAAGACCACAGAGCTAGGAAGTGGTAGGGATGAGATTCAGTTCCCCATTCCTCACCCAAAATCTGGTACACTTAACTGCTACATGATGTCTTTGAGAAATGCTAACTTTTCAAAAGTAATATAGGACTATGAAGCATAAATGCACCACTGTCTATCCATCTGTCCCTTTTTTGATGGGCAGTTAGATGGTTGGCAACAATTGTTGGCAATGATGAGCAACACTAATAGGCTGGCTTAGCTACAGCCCTTGTACAGACCTCTTAGGAGCTCGTCTCCTTCTTCAGTTGACATTCCTGGCAGTAGGATAGGCAAGCAGGGGCCCCACTCTGCCCTGACTTAAGAAAGCAAGATGAATAGCACCTAATGTATGACAATCTTGGTTGATTTCTGAAGCACACATGTATGTGTGTCCATGCTTATGTATACACATGAACACACACACATATGCACAAAGAAAGAAAATACAGAAACAGAAGAAATGCATTCTTTACAAAATTGTCTTCCAGTCTCTCTTCATTCAAGTCTCCTAGTATCATTAATTTTCTTCTCTTCTACGGTGGTCTAAACAGAGATGTGAGTCTCAATGTTGTCTCCTGTGGGCTGTGAGACTATAGAATTCTACTTTTTCTTGTTTTTACTTTATTATTGGTAAAATGTGAATAATAGTATCTGTAACACAGGGTTTGGGAGGATCAGATGATTTACTTGGCACATAAAGATAAATACTGTTTTCCTGGTTCTCTATTCTTCTTGCTGTCTTGTAAGAAAAGCCATGTCCTTGCCTATTTCTAACTTAAAGAATGGTTCTCTAGCCAGGTGGTGGCACACGCCTTTAATCCCAGCACTCAGGAGGCAGAGATAAGTGGATTTCTGTGAGTTTGAGGCCAGCCTGGTCTGCAGAGCGAGTTCCAGGAAAGGTTCCAAAAGCTAGAGAGAAACCCTGTCTCAAAATCCAAAACAAAACAACAACAGCAAGAATGGTTCTCTCTTCTGGCTCTAGAATTCCTTATGCTCTGCCTTTTGCAGTGTTGCCTGAGCTTGGACAGGATGTCTAGGTCCTGTTTACAGTTCAGTCATCATTTGTTCTCAGCCCTCCATATGTGTCTGCGTTCACCGCTGTTCACTGTAATGACCAGCGTCTTGGATTAAGGATGAAGAGTAGTATCTGTCTATGGGTACAACCATAAATGTGGAAAGGACTTCTTGGTGCCAACGGAAAGTCACAAAGGAAAACAAAAGGCCTGTGGGACAAGGACCTGTAGAGAAAACGACAAGAAACAACAGAGATGGGAAGGCAATAAGGGAGGGTGGGTTTGAAAGCAAACAGGAGTACAAAGTTAATCAATTTTTAAAAAATTAGTCATTCTGGAGAAAAGCAATTCTAGACTTTTACTACTTTAGCACACTGAAGACAACTTACAGAATTCTTCTGAATACGATCTATCATCCTCTTACTATTTGTCCAGCACATGGACTTTCACCAGCCACCGCTGCCACATCTGTTGACATCCAAGCTTTTCCTCCTCCTTTGCCCATTACATTAACACAGAGCATTCGTTACATTAGTAGATTTCCACCATGGATCAGCCTTTGGTTTGTAACACTGAACTTCACTTAGCCATCATTTCACTCAGTGCTCGGTTCTATCTGTCTGCCCAAAATTTTCAGTTTTTTATATTGATAGTCTCAGCACAGCCAGCTGACGTCTCGCCCACCATGTCCAGGGGCGTGCTTCCCGAGATCATCGTGAGGTGCCCTTTCTCCCTCGCTCTGTCAAACTGCCCTAGGACTGCTCCTTAGTCAGTGAAACTGCCCAACTAGAAACTGTTTCTGCCTGATGTTTTATGGCAAATGCTTTATTGTTCCACGATAATTGTCCATTTTCACTTGCTTCTGTTTCTTTTGAATTAGTTCTACTCAGATCTGTTCACTGAAAAGTACTCATTTGGACTCATTTTGCCATTTGTTTGCAGGTTATCCCTATCTGGGCATAATGGCTATAGCAAAATGACCTTTAGCCCAGGTTTTTAGCCCAGGTTTGTTTCGTATTTATTTCCTTTACTAATTAACTTACAATCTAAAAGAAAATTCATTGTTGAGTACATCACTCTCTGTGTTTCATAGCCTGCTTATTTACCTTCTAAACTGGCTAGGTCTAGTCTTTGAGGGTCATTAGAACACCTTCCAACAGAAGCAAGAGACCACAAGTTAGGTGAAGAAGGACACTAGGAGGGGAAAGGGTGAGAAATGTCCTCCTCTTCTACAAGAATGGCTCTCAGTCCTGACTACATATCAGAATTACAGGCAGTGCTTACAATAAGAACCAATCCTCAACCCCCCCCCAAAAAAAACCAACCAGATTCTCTGGGGTCAAACCCAGGTATCAAGTCTCCTTAGATATGCCTAATGTACACCTAGAGTTGATGGTGACTCTACTCTAAACAAAATGGCAAAAGCAGAGTTTGGGATGTGGAGACATCAAAGCTCTTATGGGAATATAGCCACATCATCTCTATTAGATAGTGGGTTAGATATTAGCAGGCTTGGAAGCTTGAGGGTGGATCCTCCCTCCTTTATAATCTTCAGATTATAAAACCAGGAACTCAAATTTTGATCACTAATCAATAGAATGAGCTATGAATCACATTTTCAGTCCTGGGTAAAGATAGGAAGTCCTCAAAGATCATACAATTACTATCAGAGACTCCCTGCTAAGGAACAAAGACATACTAGTTCCCCCTCCCTTAATCTAAACAGATCTATCAATCACCTGCCCAGTTAAACACATCTGTTTCTGAAATTTTACAAATTAGCATAAAATTAACAAGGGGCACGATGGCCACTCTCCACTGTCCTTTCTTCCCCTTGAAAAGCCACTCCTTTTGTTCGGTTTGTCTTCTGCTCTCTGGGGTCTTGTCTGAATTAATTCAACAGATATCTCTCAAACACCAGCATGTTGAGGGGATGCCAGAGCCAGATCCCTGTTACAAATTCCAGCCCATGTCTGCCACTGAAAGATTTATTTGATCCATAGGTATGACTTAAGGAGTCCCTCCAGACACAGGGCTAAATCAGTCTCAGGACTTAGCACAGGCTACTAGTTTTCACCGAGCTCAGGAAAGAAGTCATAAGCAAACAAGCACACAGCAGTTCCAAACGTCTCTCCTGAAGGAGATGGGAGGGCAATGCGAGAGACACAGAGAGCCAGTTCTGTTCTTAACCCTTGCAAAAACGCATGGCTTCCTTCAGAAACTTTAGAGCCATGGAAATCAGTCCAATCCTGGAAGAATCTATGTTTCCTACTCAGGACCTATAGCACATGGTAAGACAACAGTTTTTAAGGCGAATACATGGCTCAGAAGAGCAGCATCTCCACCAAGGTAAGTGGAAGCTTTTTTTGATTAACTGTTAATCACTCTGAATCACCTCATTCATCCCCCCAAATATCCAAGTATCTGTTTAAATTAACAACAGCTTTTTTATTTTCTCTAATTGTTTGTAAGCATAATTAATTGTTGTGCCTAATCACATGCCAACGAGCCAGACAGACTTCAGAAACTACCCTTATCTGGGCTCGGGAGTTTGCTGTCAGTAAAGTACTTGCCATGTAAACATGAGGTCCTGAATTCAGATCCCCAGCAGCAGCTAAAAACCTGGATGCAGCAGAACCCAGCTGCAATCCCAGCACTGGGGAGGCTGAGACGTGAAGACATGCAAGGCAGCCCAGACAAACCAATGAGCTCCAGGTTCAGAGAGACCCTGTCTCAATAAGGAGAAGCGTGATGAAGACACCTGATGCTGACTG
>JAQHUG010000055.1:7242868-7257738 GCA_028555095.1 Dicrostonyx torquatus | reverse complement strand
TACACTAAACCTGATAGAAGAGATAGTGAAAGTGACCAACTAATGACTGGCCCAGCTGGAGGCCCATGCTCTGGGAGGGAACTTACCCCTGATGGCCAGGATCCAGAGGCAGTATACTCCAGAGACCGAGGATAGAACCAAACATGACTGGGGCGGGGGGAATCAATGAAATGATTCCTAATGATATTCTGATAAACTCATAGATTGGTGCCCAGCCCAATTGTCACCAGACGCTTCACCCAGCAACTGATGGAAACAGACACAGACTCATAGCTAAACATTAGGCAGAGCTCGGGGAATTCTGCAGAAGTGGGGGGATGAAGGATTTTAGGAGTCAGAGTGGTCAAGGACACTACAGGAAAACCCACAGAATCCACTAACCTGCACTCTTAGGGGCTCACAGAGATGGAAAACGCAATCAGGGAGCCTACACGGAACTGACATAGGCCCTCTGCATATATGTTACAACTGTGTAATCTGGTCTTCTTGTGAGAGTCCTAACAGTGAGAGAAGGGGCTGTCTCTGACTCTGTTGCCTGTTTTGGGAGCCTGTTCCTACCAGATTGCCTCTTCCAGTCTTACTAGAAGAGGAGGTGCCTAGTTTCACTGCAGCTTGATATACCATGGCTAGCTGATATCCACACATCCACGGGAGACACATCCTGCTTCTGAAGGGAAACAGAACAAGGGGAGTGGCTGGGAGGGAGGGGATGTTGGGGGGTAGAAAGTTCAGAAAACTGGAAGCAGATGAAACTTCCCATAGATAAAGGAATCTAAAAACAAAAAAAAAGAGAGGGGAGAGGAAGAAAACACCTAGAAGATCACACTAAGAGTGAAAGACGCTCTCCCTAAGATTGGGAACGAGGTGAGGAAGATGCTCTGAGCACTCCTCAAAGCTGTACCTGAAAGTTCCAGCAAGCTCAAGATGGCAGAAACTTCTGAAACAAAGCAACACACAGGGAAAGAAACAAAACCCCTGGAGCCACAGATGACAGAAAGAAACAAAACCCCTGGAGCCACAGATGACAGAAGCGTATGTGCAGAGATCTTCATCTATGCAGACGCAATACCCAGTACTGGCAAGAATGCTGCCATTGGTGCATCAACACTCGTGATAGGAGTGAGTATCATTTTGGGAACAGTTGGTGGTTTCATATGAAGTTAAACATATCTTTAACATAATAGCTAGTAACCTTTCTCTCCAGCTAATCCAGAAGAAATGAATGAATAGTCCCAAGATTTGTACGTAAATGCTGTCATGAGTTTTACTTTTCATCTCATTAAAATAAAAGATGGAAAACCAAACTGTGGCATAGCCATTCAGTGGAGTTCTCTTCAGAAATAGGAAGGAGCCCACCACTTCAGCAAGCGATAACCTGAACAAATTTCATAGCCTTATGCTGACGGAAAGCAAGCATTCTGAAGGACGCATTGCGCATCATGTTGCTTCCATAGCAAACACATGTTTAGCACAGAAGCAGAGTGGTTGTAACAGAAAACCCTCCGGGGCGATGGAGATAATTGATGGTGTCATCACAGTGCTGGTTACAAAGGGATATTTACATTTACCAAAGCAAACTACACACTTCAAATGGGAATATTCTATCATATATAAATTATATGTTAGTTTTCAAAAATATTTAAAAATCTAACTTATAAATCACTTAGGCTTGGTTTAAAGATATTTTTCTTTAATCTGAATTATACTCGCAATTGTCTTCAAGTTTTTAAAAGCAACACAAAACCTCCTTCTAGTTCTACCAGTGTTAGGCTGCTACAAATTCCCATGTAGTAGAATTAATTCAATGAGTAATTTTTCCTTATAAAGAATTCCAGAGTTCTCTTTACCCACATGAAAAACTGATTTGTTTCTAAGAGTGATATTAATGTTTAGACATAAATCATACTAACGAGAAACATGCTTACCAACACTTAAATATAAACAGTAGGAATATAATAAGTGCACCTATCCATAAAAACACTAGGACATGGCCCAATTTAGTAAGCTAGTAAAATGCTAAGTGAACCCTCCTGCCACATATAGAGAGGTGAAGGCATTCGTTAGTGCTCGGCTGTTTCCAGAGGCACCTGTGAGGACATACGGCAAATGGCAGGAGAAATGGGGGAACAGTTATAAGGGTGATGAGAGTCAAAAGCCAGAAGTAAGACAATTCAAGAATACAAACAACCCAATTTAATCTGATTATTTTTATTACTGCAAAAATGGCTTTGGAGTTAGTTTATTAATGAGGTATTTTTCAAATCATCCCATCAATTCCAAAGGCAGCCTTGTGGGGGGATGAAGGCAGAGAGAGGAGAGAGGAGGGAGGGAGAGGGGCATGTGAGGGAGAGAGGGTGTGCGTGTGTTTCTGAGGGGGGGCAGCATGTTAAAGTGTGTACTGAAGTGTTCATCAGCTTCCTCTTAAGCATCAGCATCTTCTAAGGATGCCTCCACTCACTTAGACACATGGTAGTGCTCGCTCACAAACCACCTGTGGTTCTCAGGTCCAGGCCATCTGCATGACCATCTACAAACAGTATGGAGAGAGCTACTTGGGTATTAGCGCCAAGACTGCAAGGCAGGAACCACCCAAGCCACTCTTGAAGGATGGGACTAACAGGGTGAAGGCTACCACAGGCAATGCCAAAGACATCCGCATTCCTTCCAGAATTAGTTCTAATTAAATCTTTCACAGGATCTGGCAAACGTGTACCATTTCCCCTCTATACTCTTCATTAATTGCTAGCCTCGAGGGCTCACATATAAGTCCATCAAAACTGGCCCTGAATTGAAATCAAAAATAGGAAATCCAAATGGTGTCTTGATGCCCTGTACTAGTGAGCCGCTTCCACGTGAAAGTTGTCAAACTGCGCAAACTCGAAGGTGTGCGTGCCGATCGCAGCCCAGCCATTGCCTGAGTATTTCACAGGAACGTTTTTCCACAGGACCTTGCCGTTCAACATGCCAGAGGCGAAATAACCCTGCAGGAGAGAGAAATGTGTCCTGTGAAAAGGTGGAAATAATCCTTGGAAGTCTATTTAAGAATGTAGCTCCCATACTTAGTGGAACAAACATCTCTCTCTTTCAAGACCTAAAACTGTAAAATACAATTGCATGTGTTCGAGCAAAAGTCTAAAATACATCAAAATCTTTTTGAAAGAATTAATAAGAAGTACCTGTTTAAACAGTTCCCAAAGTACATTAAACCTCGATATTTCCTGATATCCTACCCAAAACCGACCCCCCCAAAAACAAGGCCATAATATTTTATAGCATTATTATGAAGCTTCAGAAAAAAGAGTTCACTTAAAATAACACTGCAGTTGCACACACAGGCGCTTTGGCTAAGGGAGATTCCTCCAGTTTGCTGAGCCCAAATGCCTGCTGCAGACTGCTATGCACTTGAGGTCTCAATTAAGGACTGTGCACCCAGCCAGAGAAGGAACTAGCCTTCCTTTTGCTCTTCTGTGCCCATGAGGAGCATGTCACTACAAAGCCGTACGGTATGGCTACTCTTAGGTCAGAAGAGCAGTAGTCATGAGTTAAACAGAACCGTGGGGTGAAGTGGTGGGGGAGGCAGGAAAGAGCACAGAGGTGTGACTTACTGGTAATGAGGGGAAGAGATCAAGTGTGTCTTTCTCAGAAAGCGGCCATTACATTTCCCTTACTGTCTGGCACGCGGTAAATTGTAAATTTCAACCTTTATTACCTCTGCTGCAGCACACTGTGAACACACACTCGAAAGCACAGCTAGCCACCTCAAATAAGCTACTTTCAAAAGAGAAAGCTGGAGAGTCGAACCATTAGAGCCAAAACCCAGCACAAATCTTTCTGTCTCAAAATTATAATGCACTGCTCCTTAATTTTACAGATAAAGACACTGAGAGTTGGGCTGAGTAAGATTCTATGTTGAAGGCTCCAGAGGAGCCAGGAAACGAATCCAAGTCACCCAGGACCCAGTGTGAATCCACACGTCTCTGGCTACACAAGTGCAATTGTCTTCCTCTTAAAGGCACTCCTGGACACACACACCCCCGCCATTTCTAGAGCAATAACCATTAGCCCTGGGCCAAGGGACACACATACACAAATCATATCAAACATATGGCCTGTCCCACAGGGCCACAGTGCCTCCTGGTCCCAATCCCCAGGCTCCAGTCATTCTGGCTTCCCAGATGCTCCCCAGACAAGGCCAGACCGGCTGCCTTCTGCACCAGCCATGAGGGCTGCTCAGCTTGTTCTCAATCTCATTCACACCTAAACTCAAGCAAGACCCACTTGGCACAGTGTTCTCTAACTTCCATGGTTAGGAAGCCGGAGTGAGGGGGTTATTTTATCACATTACCCCAGATTTCTTCATAACTATGCCTGTACTCATTTCCAAGTTACTGACTTAGAGCAAAGCCCAGCAAACCAAGGCCCCAGTCTGCTACCTATTTCCACAGCGAACTTTGATTGGAATGCAGACACACTAAATCATGTACCTCTTATCTGTCATGGCTATCTCATGACAACTACAGAGTTGAGTGGCTGCACATGGACCACAAGCCCAACTATAGCCCATCTGACTACAGGTAAAACGCTTGCCCAGTCCTGAGTATGAATTCTTTCATATAGCATGACGAAACTAGAAGGCACCTAATTCCAATCCAGAGGGGGGCAGAAGTTAATTGGTCTGCCCCAAGTCTCAAAAACCCCTTGGTGGCAGAATTGGGCTACCTGGCACTATTAACAGATCACAGGATCCAGGGGAGATCCCACCACCGCTATTATTCCATTTAACAAACATGATAGTACACCAACTCTTAGTGACTTAAGCCTATAGATTAATGCAGCTTTCAGTCCTCACCTGAGAAGCTTCCTTTTGCAGTGAAGGGTGATTAACATATAGACTCACAACTGGCATAGGTGTAGAGAATGTTCCACCCTAAATAGGGCACCTACATCACACCCATCCTCCCAAGGCTCAGGGATTGTGTAGAAGAGGAGACAGGGGTTTATAAGGGCCAGAGACAATGGGTGACTACAGGAAAATGGTTTTCTGGACACAGCAGGACATCTGGATTATGAACTCATAGCAACTGTGACACCACGTTGTGAGCCCTGTGCAAGCTCACACCAGACCAACTGCCAAGGTGGAGAGAAGAGGTGGGTATAAAGCCCCTCACCCCAGGCTGAGGAGCAACTGGCAACTGACAACCACACTGAGAGGAAGGTTAAGTTTCCTTAAAGAATGTGGCCGCTGGTATATAGAACATGCTCGAAGGGATAGTCACATACCCAAGAGGATGTGGGCAAGGTAAATTGAATGTGATAGACTTTTTTTTTTTAAAAAAAAGACACAAAGTCATGTTGGCAGAGAAGAGGTTAGATCTGGTAGGAGATGGGTGGTGAATATACCAAAACACATTATATAAAATTCTCAAAATTAATTTTAAAATTAAATGCAATTAAAAGGAAATAAATGTAATTCTTCTAAATGCCTATCTCCACCAATCATACCACATAAGCACTCAGGAACTATGCTTGGGATCATTCTATCAAAGAACTAAAACAAATTATGACATTAAGAATAGTATTATCAAATAAACTACACCACACCCCAACTAGATCCTCAAGTCTATTAATAAAGAGTTTAAAAATCTGAATTCTCATTTTTAGTGGCTGAATGGATACCAAGAAAAAAAATTAAGTTTTTTCAGTCTCAATTTTAATTTGTATTTACAACTTAAGCTAAGGTATGAAAGGACCACTAGGAAAGAGACACTTTCCCAACACAGCATCCTTCGGGAGCACTGTCAGTCAGCATCTCGTGATCAACCAAGGATGCTGATGTTGATGCTTAAATCCCCTTTACCCCATGGTTATTCCAGTATCATCTCTAATATAGACCAGCAGGAATAAGCTTCTAGGACTTTGCTACTCTGGTGGGTTCTATTTATACACTTGGTTCAAGAAAACTGAGAACAGCCAGCTCAGTTAACCAATTACGCCTCAATCTAAAAGACAAAAACCAAGCTAAAAGAAAACAGGGTCTAAAAAGCCAGCTTCTGGGTCTCTGACGCAGCACCCCGTCCTGCAGATGGAGGCTTTAATAACTCCACAGCAGACTCTCTCGTTTGGTCATTTCTATCCTTCCACTTGTTTTCTAATAGAAAATTCTAGAAAATTACACATTTTATCTTCACTCTTGTCCACAATACTCACCTTAATGCTTAGGCTGAGTGTATACCATTTTTTTGCTGTAATGTCAGCTTGTCCTGAAGTATATGTGATCCACCCACCTGTAACATAAAACATTCTCTCAGCTGGGCTACTTGCAAAACCTAAATCCCAGGGTCATACTACTCCGGGACCTTCAGAAATGGTACCTGCATGTAGTTAGATCTGCCTTGGGGAAGCACTGTCCCTTCATTTCCAGATCTGTGAGTGCCTTCCAAGGGAATCCCCTCGTTCAGCTACACACTACACAGCCTGAACTGAGAGTTTATTCTACACCTCAGAACGTAAGTGTGCTCACAGCAGAATGAACGAGGTAAACTTAGAAACCAACCACATCTGACATATCAGCGTGTAAACCCACAGATGCACTTATACCTGACTGGATTAGTCCAAGACTACAAGACTATCAGATGGTAGATATATTTACATGGAAATAGCATCCACTACAACAGAGAAAGAATTGAATAAGCTAGTTTTCCGCTTAGGGCATTTGAATGTCTGGAAGAAACCTAGGGTTAGACATCAAGCAGGTGACTTTGAACTACAGCAGTGGGTACTGAAGATGCAGGTTGAAATTCCTAGTTCTGGCTCCACCACTAACTAGTTTTGGGGACTTTGGGACAAGCAATCCATGTATCAATGAGGTACCTCCTAGATGGACCACACTATGACAATACCTTACCACCTGTTACTCTCTATTATTTTATTTACAGAGTTGGAACAAAGAGCAGAAAACTATAAAATAAAAAAATGTCACTAATACAGTAAGTTAAGACATTGAGAATTAAAAAGGTACCACCACAAGGCCTCATGTCACTACAGCTGTGTGAACTAAGTGCAATCCAATATCAACAAGCATCTAGGCCCTCATTCGGCATTAAGAGCTGGTGTAGGAGGGTTCTTCTGTATTTGGGTTACTCTCATTGGTTGAATAAAGGACTGCCTGGCCTATAGGAGAAGACACAGCCCTTATTTGGGCAGAGTAGACAGAATGGAAGGTGGTGAGAGAGAAGGAAGTGGGCAGACGCCATGATTCTCCAGCCCAAGATGGATGCAGGTTAGACTCTTCTGATAAGTCACCACTTCGTGGTGACACATAGATTTCTAAATATGGGTTAGACTAATAAGTATAAGAGGCTAATGATAATGGGCCAGGCAGAGTTTAAATGAATACAATTTTCGTGTGGTTATTTCAGACATAAGCTAGCTGGCGGCTAGGAGGTGGGCAGTGGGGGGAACACAACCCACTCGCACCTAATTACAATGAAGAGCTGTTCTGTACAGACCATTGCTACTGAGATAGATGCCAGTAAAATAAAAAGCAAACTCCTTCCCAGTATTCCATGTACTAGGGGCTATGAGTCTGTGCTAAGAGGCTCAGCCTGCTCTTGATTTCCATAAGCACCAATACTTCTTCCGAGAGGCTTCCCAGTGTGTTCTCCCTCCATCACTACCCCACCCAGGTCCTCACAAGCCCACCCTCACAGCGCTGCATGCCCCACATGCACAACCCTTCCTACTGTTCCTTCTCATTGCTGAGCTGCCCTCCTCCACACAAATTAAGCAGCTGTGATCCCAAATGGCTCGGGACTTGCCGGCACATGTTGAAATTCTTCCCCCTAGACACACAGGCTCCAAGTAAGTTCTGACCCATTGAATGTGTCATTTACCCAGGTCAGCTGTGACTCTGTAAGATCCGTTTGCGAAAATCCAGAAGAAAACTCCTGTAGCAGTCCTCACCAAAATGCCACCCTTAGTCACCCTTCCAGCGATGAACACGCCCCCTCTCTGAGGGGTCTCTATGTAGACATCACATTGCACAGTCATGTTGGTCCTGCAGGATCAAAGAGTCTATTACCCTCTACAGTCATGGTACCAGCCCAGCAGTAACAAGCCACTTCACAGCAAATGTCTCCTGTCCTCAGTTGAGTAACTGGCTACGTCTGAACGGGTAGTGAGGATGGGCTGCAAGAATCCTCACTGATGGCTATTTCAAGTTTTACACGATTAAGCTGACAGACTTTGTTGATTCTTTCAGTGGGTTGGTGGACAGTGTTTCCTAGTTTTAGTAAAGGTATGTCTTCCTATACTAAAGCAGTTTGTCATCGTGTAGTGTGATACTGAATGAGGCACTTCCATAGTGCATAAAGGCAAAGTTTCTGGTGAGTCTCAATAGAAAGATTTACCCACATTTCCATCAGCAACACAGCAGGCAGTCCATGCCAGGGATGCCTTAACTACTCTGAAGCCAATGTGTACGTTTCTATCTATCAAGATTAAGGAACTAACTCCCTTAAAGATATGACTAAATTCTGTCTCTAAAAGGACAGTCGGTGTGAGGGCTGGAGTGGCCCCACCAGATGGCCCTGGCTCAGTTCCTGGCACTCATGCAGCAGCTCACAGCTGTCTGCACCTCCAGTTTCAGGAGAGTCGATGCCTTCTTCTGGGCTTTGCCAGCAAAACTCACACATGGCACACAGACATACATAGAGGCAAAACACCCATATATACATCAATAAATCTCAAAGCAATGAAGATCGTATTTTATGTTGATTCTGCATCAGGACCTCTGAGATGTAACAGAGAGTTTGCTAACTCAGCACAATGGTATCGTCTCCACGGTGCCTAACTCAGTAAGTCTGAGGTAGGCCCTTGAATGAGACTTCCCGGGTAGGGATGCTGTGTGATGCTGGCCCACAAATATCACTTTGAGAAGCATTTTATCCTGCATAGGATGCCTGCCTGAGACCCGTACGGATGCAGCAAAGCACTGGTTATAGGCTCACTGGTCCATGGGGCTATCAAGGGAAGGGAAAGATTCTGCCATGCAGAAAATATCAGAGCTCTTACAATAGGCTCTCCTCTCCGTTGGTTTCCTTTAAAACATGTTACCAGGTACAGCTCTTTCCCTCTGACACAACTCTCCCACTCCAAAACATCTTCCCTGAAATCAACCCACTTCATACTCAACACCTAACAGCAAAGAGGAGGGAGAGCATGCACATCACTGATTTAGCTAAAGCAAGACTAAGGGTGCCAGGGTACCAGGGTACTAGGGCATCTATCTGGGAAATGAGGTGTGAGGGTATGGGATCCAGAGCTGCGTGTCCTTTACATTTCGCAAAGCTCCTTCTTAAGTGAATTGTTCACAGCTGAACTTTACCACATAGGGGGACGAGGGGCAGGAGGGGAGAGGAGAGAGAGGAGAAAGGAGAGGAAGAGAGGGTGATGGAGGGAGAGAAGGAGGGAGGGAGGGAGAGAGGGAGGGAGGGAAAGAGAGAGAGAGAGAGAGAGAGAGAGAGAAAGAAAGAAAGAAAGAAAGAATTTGTAGGTGTATGTAATGAGAAAAGTAAAAAATACTACCTAAAGTGGGCAAAACAGTAAGTCAGCACCCTAAAATTCCATAACTAAATTAAAGGTGAAGATAGAAGTTTTGTCAATTGCATTTTAAGTAGGCAAAAAAATATAACTTGTAAGTTTAATATATATCTAAAGAAAGATTTGAATGTTTAGGATTGTTTTTTAAGTAGCTTCCTAGACTTAGCTTAGGTGTAATTCTGCTATTTGTCCAGCAGGTGGCAACAACATCTCAACAAATCAACTCTGGTAAAAAGTATTCAAATCACAAGGTCTGCAAGTAAGCGTTAAATTATAATATATTATATTACTTATTACATAATCAAATCCAAGTATTATCAATTCTTTCGTTACAGTTAAATTTCTCTCACTAAGTTATTATCAACCTGAAATAACCTGAGGTCATTTGAGTTCACACAACCATGACCTGCCTAGTAGGCTTCTTGACAGGAGAAGGACTACTGCAAGTTCGTCACTCAGAATGGACCCAGATCAGAAGAGGTTAGACACTGAGGGAATCTCTCTCACACACCAGTGATAATCGCCTATAATGCTGATCGTGCTGGAAGCGTCGGCAGCCCAGGTGATAGGTCGCTGGTTGAGAACTTGGCGCAGTGTGTAGCGATGCTGTCCGGGGTCTTCGTTGTTTACGTAGTACTCAAACACGCCGGTCTGATCAGCAAAGTTCGGAGCTTCGCTAAAAAATGGGTAATCTGTTCAGAACACAACAAATCTTCTGCTTAGTGTCTCAGAGGCCGAGCACCAACCCCTTACCAGTCCCCTCCTGTCTGATAACTGTGGAATATTGTGATTTTTTCAAATATAAATAATACTTAAAACCAACCAAAATTTAGACCTAAAGGTGTGTGTGTATATTTGGAGATGTATATCCAAGTAGTTGACCAGATGCCAGTACCAGAGCCCAAAGGCCTTTCTATTTCAAGCAGCTGAACGTTCATGCCCTGCCACCGGAATGTGAGACCCAGCAGTGAGTGGCACAGGCAGGAGTCTCCATGTTGAGGAGAACAAGCAGTGCTGCCCTCTACAGGAGGATGTGGGTATATCACA
This sequence comes from Dicrostonyx torquatus, assembly GCA_028555095.1. Lineage (NCBI taxonomy): Eukaryota > Metazoa > Chordata > Mammalia > Rodentia > Cricetidae > Dicrostonyx > Dicrostonyx torquatus. The sequence goes on along the minus strand of JAQHUG010000055.1, from coordinate 7,247,091 downwards.
CTGTACATCTGAACATGCTGTACACTCTACAGCCATCAGGCCCATCAAACACGACTGCTTGGTAAGCAAATGCTGCTGCTTGCTGGGTCCTCTAGAGATATAAGCACAACGGGCATGCTTCTGCTTTCAGATGGTCTCCCAATGGCCCCTCCTTCAAAGCTTCTCCAGGCACATCAGGGCAGACCCTCCTGAAGACCCGACAGCTAAACTCCAGCAAGCAATGAGTTGAAGCCCCTAACTCTGGCATGGCTGCCCTTAGGCACTCAGTTCCCTGGCACCAAGATAAAGACACAACATGATTTAGCCTCCACATGAAAGAAACACGTAGGGACGGCCAAGGAGGCGATACCTAGCTATCATCTTAAGTTTGACCCAAAAGAGCTTAGAATTATAACTTTCCTCCTCACAATGACTTCTGCATCTTGTTCTGGAACTGAAAAATACAACTTCACCTCAAAGAACTGGAACCATTAGCTATCTTTTAACCAGATGAGACTCAAAGGACTTTGGACATCACGCTATCTGTCATTCATGCAGTCTGACGAGAAGACAGTACTCTACAGAGGATGGATGGCAGGTGAGGCAGCTGAGAGACCACTCACCAACGTTGAAATCATCCTTATAGCTTCTCGGGAAGGGCTGCGACTTGGGAGGCGGAGGATAGCTGCCTTTGCGGCCTGTGGTGAGAGTGGTGAGTGTCACCAGCTCGTCCTCCTGCAGTTCCATGGCAAAACTGCCACTTCTGTCAAGGAGCTGAAAAAGAAGACAGCCCCACGTTCACGGTCAGGTGCTAGAAACCTCACGGGGGTGGGCGTGGGGACAGCTTTGAAAGAAGCAAGCTTAGACAGTCGTTCTGCTAGAGCTTCCTAAACACGTGGGCAAGACACAGCAATGCTAAGGCCCTTGGCACTTTCTAAGGGTGTTTTACAAGAGGGTATAAATGATGTTTTGTAGGAAAAAATTTTCACCAGAAAAGGGGGAAAGGCCAAGATGGCCGGAAGTCTCTATCAGTCAGCGGCCTCCTCCGTTGCACTGCAGGCTCCTTAAAGCTCGTGTTGGTTCGATTAACGCAACTCAGAGGCCTGCTTGTTTCTTCCAGAGCTTTACTAACAGACAGCTCCCAGACAGCTCTCGTATGAGAGCTAAGACCTAAAACCTGCGCATTGTACTCTCAGGTTTAGCTTCAATTACTAGGCTAGGTTTAGGTCACATGTATGACCCTAGTGACACAGTCTTTCTAAGTTTTTTCTCTCATCCTCAAGGCTCCGGACACATAGCTCAGAGGGCTGTTGTGAGAATCAGATGGATATTTAAAAAGGGCCTGCTTAAGCTTGCCTCAATGTATGGCCATGAGAAACACTATCTAGAGCCCAGTTCCTGTAATAGGCACCACCCTCAGGAGACATTAGAACCCCACACAACTAACGTAGGCACTGAGCTTGAGTCCGTCTTTGAAACTTTAATGAGTTTTTATCTACATAAAGGGTTTAGCATTATTTCTTGGCTTTAAGGGTAAAAAGATGCAGAACCATTGATATCCAGTGCCACATTCTGGCTCAGGATTAACGCCAGATAGTATTCTTATGGGGGAAATCAATTGCATTATACTATTGTATTATTATACAAGTAGAGAGTGTTCTAATGGGAATTTAATCACTGATTTTTGCCTAGCTAATTGTCAGAACATTATTATTAAAAACGCAGCAGATAAAGTCAGTTCGATGATGTAACATGCTTGCTTGGGCCAGTTCATTCTTAGCAGCCTTCCCTGGGGAACTATGAAGTACCAAACACCTCTGGATTAAAATAAGGCAGAGCCCCAATCTCAGGGTAGCCACAGTCCTGGGGGGAGTGTTTAACAAGATCCGCATAGAGTCCTGCACTGGGTCAGGTGAGCAAGGCTTCAAAGAAACGATGGAAGCCATTTTAGGAGTTTACTCTCTGTGAGGAGAGGCCAGCTACTGAGATCTGCCTCTGGAAGGGAAAGCTTTCCTCGCCTGAGAGGACAGTGGCGGTCACATGGCAGGGCAGTGGCGGTCACATGGCAGGGCAGTGATGGTCATGTGGGGAATGTGTACTGATGGGGAAGATTGATGATGCATTCCAAACAAGGGACTCCAGGCACACCGCTCTAGCAGCAGGGCCATGGCTTGCCCTGAGACTCAGACTGGAGTCTGGTGAAACCATGGGCAATTTCTGAACAATATGGTATAATGAAGAACGGATACAGGCAGCAGGGAGAACAAGAAACAATGGTGAATAAGAGAAAACACAGAGGGCAGAACTGCCTACAGTCAACTGCCAAGAGGACAGACCAGGACAGAGGGAAACCATCTCAAAGGAGACCTACATCTCTCACTTGGGCGGCCAGACAACAGTGGGCACATCCACCAATATGAACAAGCGCTTAAGGACAGGGCACAGCTACGAATACACAAGGTTTTCACACCTTAATCAGGATTTCTGTTTAAGGAAAATGTGGAGAGATGTTTATCTCTACTGTCCTGTTGCCATAAAATCAACTTCATTTTTAATTCATTCACCATATTTGTTCCTTTTTTACTATTGTAAAGCCCCAAACAGAGGAGTCAATTTTAAGACTACCCATACAGAGTCCAGTTGTTTGAAATGAAGCCTTTCCGATGGTCCTCCAAGCTTCGTATACCACATCTGTAGCTCTTGTATTCCTTTCTGGGAAGAAAACACAAGAAAGCACACTTGAGAGATTCATCATATCCTGGAATTAGTCCGCGGCGTCCACTGTTTCATGCTGCAGAAAAAAACCGTCTCAAGGTTAACACAGTAACACTTTCGGAAACAGGAAGACAGGCTCAAGCAACCTTTTGTTGCTACAAACACTAACCAGCAACAGACGCCTGCATTAACGTACCTGCATGATTGTGCATTAAAGTACCTGCATGATTGTGCATTTCTGGTCTTGTTCCAGTGAAGACACTCCAGAGAAACCCGAGGAAAACCAGCACAGCCCTAAAGACACTGACTTGCACTGTTAGGGAACCGAATCGGCCTGGATCAGTACAATGCTCAACTGGGCATGCTCAGAAATGCTCCCGCCATCTGCTTTTGAGTATGTATATCTGACCTTGCTTTAGGTAGGTCTATTACTGAATCTGTCTATTGCTTTTCCTGATTAAGCCACCACCTTAAACTGAGAGTCCTTGGGAACAACGTGCTTTTCTCTGTGACCTTGGCCAGGGTCCCAGAAGAATACGATCATGCTTCCTTTTACGGGAGAGAGCGCTACAGACAATAAATCCTTCTACTCTGTTAGCTCACTGCATTAACACCAGAGAATACGGACAAACGGCAAACACAGGTCTCAGTGCCTTGGTCTCCCAGTGTAAGAAGGTTTGTTAAACATTTCATTACTTTAAAAATGTCTTTGCTTATTATTACAGAATCTTATCTTGCTTTCTTCTGCCTTCTTGTGTTATTGTCATCCATATAAAATTAAACTTCTTCAAAGGTAATCATTATGTTCTTAATTTTTTCCTTCAAAGTATATAATATTAAGGTAAATGCAAAAATGCTAACCAAAAACTGAAGATCCAGTATGAATAATTAATAATGTCCTAAAAGTACCTTAAATTATTCTTCATATTTTAATAATTATCATTAATTATAATTATTATATATTACAGTAATTTCTCTCAAGTCAGTAAATCCTGAGGGCCACATTGACAATGGCAATAATTCTAGACATATGTAAGAAATACTCATCTTTTAAAACAATTCAAGAGGCGATGCATCTCCATGCTCACAGTTGGACCACATGGAAAGCACCGGACTCACATGACTTTTTTTTTTTAGATTTATTTATTATTTATTCAGTGATCTGCCTGCATGTATCCCTGCCAGAAGAGGGCACCAAATCTCATTACAGATGGTTGTGAGCACATGTGGTTGCTGGGAAATGAACCCAGGACCTTTGGAAGAGCAGGCAAAGCTCTTAACCACTGAGCCATCTCTCCAGCCCCCGATTTTTAATACTTGGTAAAGAAACATTTCAAGCGGCATCTTAGGGCTTCTGAGCAATAACTGCCACACATAGCTGGGTTGTCTTAACATCTCTGAATTTCTTTGTCATGTGATTTAGATAAATACGTGGATGACATAAGCTTGCAATAAGAAAAAAAAAAACATGTAGCTTTTGGCTTGATTTTGGAGACAACTGTTCAATAGCAAAAAGCCTAGATCAGTTC
>JAQHUG010000055.1:7213551-7241898 GCA_028555095.1 Dicrostonyx torquatus | reverse complement strand
AACCCTGCCTCAAAAAAGGAAGGAAGGAAAGAAGGAAGGAAGGAAGGAAGGAAGGAAGGAAGGAAGGAAGGAAGGAGAGGAGAGGAGAGGAGAGGAGAGGAGAGGAGAGGAGAGGAGAGGAGAGGAGAGGAGAGAAAAATCCCTTAGGCCACAGAACTGATCTTAGACCACTAATGATAGTTTTCCTACAAAGGACTTTGTAAAGTCCCCAAAGCCACAGGCAGCTTTATCCGGTACTGGCCTCTGGTTTTTGTTTGTGAAGGTCAGAAGGTCAGAAGAGGCTGGTAAAGTGGCTCAGCTGGTGGCAGGCTTGCCTAGCATTCCTTACCCAGCACCCCCTGAAGCAGGTGTACTGGCACAGGGCTGTAATCCCAGCATTCAGCAGGTAAAGGTGGGATGCTCAGGAGTTTGTGTGGCCAGGCTAGGCCAGCCATTACATAAGACGATTATTAAAAGGGGAAATGCAGGAGAGACAAGGCATCACGACAGGTTCCATTTGCATACAAATTCTTAGTAATTCTATAATACATGACTTCAAGATTTTAAGAATTGATGTGATATAACACAAAAGTTTCATAAATTTGTAAAGATTTATTTTATTTGTTTATTTCTGTATGCTCACATGTGTGACATTCGGAGGCCAGAAGAGGGCATCAGACCCTCTGTAGCTAGAGTTATATGTAGTTGTGAGTTACTTGTGAGGTGCAGAAAATCCAGCTCCAATCTTTAGGGAAAGCAAGTACTCTTAACTACTAGGCCATCTGTCCAACCCCAACATAAATTTTGAAAGCAAAATGAAAGTTAAACATATGTACTTACCAAAGATCCCTTGAGATCGAAGGTGGCCAGCTGGCGTGAGACATTATAATACGGTAGATATGGCCGTATACACATGGAGTGTTTATGACTCTGAGGGAAGAGAGTCATGTAAGTTATCCAAATAACATACATGCTATATTGTGGGGGAAACTTTACAGAATCAATGCTTGAAGAGTAGCAAAAGAAGCAAACATTTATAACAAATTTGAATTTATTTCAAACTATAAAAAATACATTCCTAACATAACCTTAATGAATGTGCATTGGGTGTGCCTGGCCAAAGCTTAGAATAAGGAAATGACCCTAATGGCAACTTAAATACATAGAAACAGATCCAAAGAACAAGAACCATAAATAAATAAACATAACAGGGGATATAAATATATACTGTCCTCTTCTCTTCACTCTTAAAAAAATCATCTAAAGTAATAATTTCACAGCATTCTGTTCTCTTCTTGTTGGAGATGTGATGTGTGTAATAAAAATGGGAACACATAAAAGCTTAAAGGGAATGAAAAGGCAGAAGAAGAGCATCCCTGCATCTGCCCAGGACCAAGGAAAATGAAGTCTGCAGTGGTCCTGAAGCAGTAAGGTATACATGGTGAATTCTGAAACCATTGCTAAGATGCAGCTCCCAAAAGTATAGTGAAAAGATCATTAAATGAACAGAATGCAGTTTCAGAAAGCACTCACTAAATGTGAAAGAAAATGGCAGAGGAGGAATACAAAATAGAAACAAACTCATGACTGTGGAAAACAAAGATCACAAGGCAAAAATAAAGTCAATCATATCAACACTAATGCTTATCCAACAATCAAACCAAAATGCCAGACAAGTTTAAGGAAAGCAAGATCCAACTATGTGCTATTGAAAAGGAGATACGTTTTACATTCAAAGAAACAGGCTGAAAACAATGATTAAGAGAAATAAATACACTAACAGATGCCACCAAAAAAATGTAGCAATGAAAAAAAGAGAAAATCAATTTTAAAACAAAAGAAAAAATAAAAACAGTGAGAAAATTTAATGCCAGAAGTCAATACATTACAATATCTGAAGTAACACCAAGAAAATCTCAAAACAATAGAAAACAAAAGCTAACAGAAGAGAGGAGAATTGCAGACAAATTCTACAAGGTTGAGATTTTACTTGTCACAATTCACAACAGAGAAATGGACATAAACAACCAAACAGATCTAAGAAAGAGTCGTGTGGAATTCCACAGGCAACAAGGCACCTAGTCTGCTCCAGTGCAGTGTTCGGCATGGCTCACAGGCAAGGCAGAGACTGAAGCTCCTCTCAGGAACACCGGGAAGTACACTCTCCAGTCAGAATGGGATGAGATGAAGCATCGACAGTGAAAGTTGAAAATTTCACAAAAACACAAATATAAAGGTACCTTGGTACTGAGAAATGACTTCGAGAAATCAATCACAAGGACAATACAAAACATATACTTTGTGATCAAAAATACTCAAAGGAAACAGAAAAGGGATAAAGTAACACTAAAGGACCACCTACAGAGGAAATGAAGCCCATTCATGTTTATATTCATGTTTATATATTTGAGGCTCAAAGGAATAACCTTGGCTTCTACTTTAAGAAGCTGGACAGTTTTCAGAAGAACAAACCAAATCCACAGGGGGGAAAATGAAGACAATAAATACTGGTGTGAAATACTGCAACACAGAAAACAAACAAAAATAATATTATTCCCTAGGAAAGATTAATAAACCTTTAGAAGACCAACCAAGAAGAGAGAGATGTGACTTGGGTGACTAAGGTTGGGAGCGAAAGAGGAACATTAGGGACATTCCTACCAGCTTTGTCCGAGTAGAAAGGAACTGAACACAGGCTTCTGTGTTAAACAACACAGGTCAGAAGGACAAAAAAGACAAAAAACAAACAAACAGAAAATCCCAATGCTTCTGAAAACATAACATCTGGACAGACCTACAGTGAGTGAAAAGATCCTTAAACTAAAACTCATGAAGGAAAATCCTGGGGCCAGAAAACATCATATATGAATTCTGTCAAACATTTGAAGAGCACCAGACCTTCAGAATTTCTCCAGAAACATTTCCAAATCACTCCATAGGGTTAGTAACTATTTCCCTACAGAGCCAAAAGGACATCACGAGGGGAGGAAATTCTAAGGGATCTAGGAAGTTGAATCCAACATCGAATACAAAGGATACTGTATGACATCAGGATAATAACCTCAGGCATGCATGGGTGGTTCCACACACAGAAGTCAGTCGGGATAATCTAGCCCATGATCAGAGTGCATAACAGGCGAAAGTAGCACAGACGTGCACACGGTGAAACCGGAGCTCTGACTAAAAGGATTCAACGTGCTCCCTACAAAAGGCAGGATCCTCAACCTGGATTTCTACACACTGACGCAACACCAGCAGCTAAGAGCACACTCTACAGTGAGTTTTTTTCTAGATCAGCAGCAGGACAGGACAACTGGGCAACCAGAGGAAACACCAAGTTTCTAGGACAATAAGGGAAGGACTACCGGGAGGACCAAAAGGATCTTCCTCACTTGGTGTGCTCATTTAAACAAAATCCTCTAGTAATCCACAGAAAGAACTGGTTGTGAGGACAAGATCAATACATAAGAATCAACTGCATTTCTACACATGAGAAGTGAAAACTCTGAAAATAAAACTGAGACGACCTACTTATAGTAGGATCCAATATTAATAATAAACAAATCAATTAAAAGTTAATAATTTAATAAATAACTTTACTAAATTTAATAAAAATAAATATGACTTCCACAATGAAAAAGACAACATATAGAGAAATTAAGTAAGACATAATGCACAGAAAGATCCCCGCATTTGTTGACTGGCAGGGTAGAATGCTAATGCTTCCCCATATTCATATACAGGGTAAGTAAAGTATCAATCTTAGGCTGTATGCTTGCAATAATTAATTAGCTAGTCCTAAAACTCATGCTGAAATCCAAAGTACCCAAAATAGCCAATTGTGAAACTGATCAAAGCTAAACTCTCCCACCAAACCCTCACTCAGAAGTATAGGAATTAAGATGCAATGGTAACCACTGAAGCAAAAGTATAGAAAAAAAACTCAAATTTGTTATAGATTGCTTTTCAGCACATATCCAAAGATAATCCAAGTGGAAAAATAGACTGTTCAAAACATGGTGGAAGACCAACTAGGCAGAAGCGCGCATGCATGCTTGTGCGTGCACGCGCGCGCGCCCACACACACACACACACACACGGAGGAAGCTGAAAAAATGCTAAGCAAGCACCTCAAGAAATAACAGAATCAGAAACCTAAGTGTAAGACTTAAAATAACAGTAATCTTACAAAAAAATACACAAATTTAGAACATTTTTACTTTAGAGAATGCCATTAGAAAGAGTAAGACAAGTTGAGCCTAGCGACACCAGCATTTGGGATACTGACACAGCAGGACTATGTGACTCTGAGATTAGCCTGGCCTACCCTGCATATTCTGTAATGATGGAAGCAAGTATACAGAAGGCACATGTGTCTTCTGAGGGGTGTTAGATAGATTATATGAAGAACTTACAATTCAAGATGAAAAATAAAATACTCTTAACTTAAATGGACAGTGTAGATTTAAATAGATATTTCTCCAGTGAGGACATACAGATAGCCAGAAAGTATATGAAAATACAGCCAGGATCATTCATTAGTCATTAGGAAAAGGGAAGTAAAACTGCAATGATACCACCTCACACCCTGGAGAATAGTCAGACGCAAAGAGATGGACATTAGTTACTAGAGAGGATGCGGTGATACTGGAAGCCTTAGGAACTGCTGGTAGCAAGGAGAAATGGCACAGGCAAGTGGCAATCTTCACCTCATTAAAGTTACTGATTAACTTGGCAGGCCAGGCCCACTCCTAGCTCCTAGCTAGCTTTCATAAGAAGCCACGGTGAGGGTCAAGGCCGGCTATCCCAATATATCTTTAAGGATAAAGAAGTCTTAGAAACAACATGAGGAGCAAGGTAACCATCAGACCCTTTCCCCACCTTTCTCCCAGGGAACCAGTCGTAAGACTCTTAGAGAAGTGCCCTCTATGCCCGGGAGAACACAGTGTCCCTCTTGTCTCTGAAGACCAAGTTTCTGGTGAAGTATGAGGTGCCCACTAGTTGTGTACCAACAACAAAACGTTACCATGGTTTCGATGATGATGGTGAGGTTCCCCAAGCCATCAGTCAGAGCTACATAGCTTCCTCCCTTCTCTAGATGGCCAACTGTCTTCAGGTAATACCAGCCTGGTTGAGTAAACTGAGTTGTATGAGCTAAAGAGAAAGAGAAGATGCAAATGAGACGGCTTTACAAGAAAATAGTCTACCGACTAGCGTCTGACTGATTCTAACCAGCTACATTCCATTTTAAGAAATCATCTCCTGACTTCCTGCTTTCATTTTAAAATACTTCAGCAGAAAGATGTAAAGGCAGGAGAGCTCTCTGAGTGACTGATTAGATTAAATGAACCCGGAAATTCAAGAATAGTGGTTGTGCATTCCCTTTCCAAAGTACACAGCGAAGCTACTCTTGCCAAGCCTTGGTCATCAGTACTTGCTCCACTCTAACAGAGCAGGGAAGAATTAAAAGACAGTTTTAAAAGGAACTTTTAAAAAGGTAATAAATGTATTTCAGAACTATTTCATGATTTGATGTTAAACATTTGTTCCTAAGTATTGTCACCTCTGAATCTGATCCTGAAAATAAACTAAGCAATATTCCATGTTCCTACCAATGCCCCAAAGTCAGAAATTTAGAAGAGGGTTACTTCATCTAAGTAAGTGGAACAATGCCAACAACTAAGAGGCTACCTAATGAACACACAGAAGTCTTGCTTAATTTTCCCACCACTTTGAATAGCTACTTAAGGAATTTAAACTAATGCCATGATTACAATCAGAGAATAACACAAAAAAAATATCAAAATGTGGATTTAAATTAAAGCAAGTTGACTTAGAATTATATTTCTTTGGAAGAAATTGGTTTTTTTTAAAGACTATGGTATAATTATGATGCACAATAAATGTGTTAAATATTTTTCTAAAATGTTAAAAATTTAAACTATTGTCATTTATCTTATTTATAAGGTTATTAACTATTAATATGGTTATGTTCCTTTAGATTTGACTGATACTGAAAAAGACCTGGGTTTCACTGGAAGTACGTAGATCCAACAGCCCTGTCTTTGAGCCATGTAAGCTATGTCATGTCTAGAAGATATTTTAATTGATAATTCCTCCCAGTTGTGATAAACTCAACTTGTCTCCATTTATAATTAATCTCAAGTTGCTTTGCCTTGATGACTTTTCCTCTAAGCTGGTTCTAGCATTTACCTGGTTTCTTCCTTTCATGTGAGAAACACAAAATCTTCAGTGTATGACCATTTTTTATCTATATGAGTCATAATTTTATCTTTTCTAAAACTCATTGCTATGGAATAATCCTTTTCTATACTGTAAATATTTGTCACTTGAATTGGTTTAATAAAAAGCTGACTGGCAGAAAGTATAGGCAGGAAAACCAAACTAAGGATGCTGGAATGAAGAAAGATGAAGCCAGAGGAGATGCCAGCAGAGGAAGCAGGGCATATAAAAATGAGATAACAAGCCATGAGCCACATGGTAGAGGGTAGACAAAAAAAATGTGGATTAACTTAAAATGTAAGAGATAGCTAGTAAAAAGGCTGAGCTATCGGCCGAGCATTTGTAATTAAATAATAAGACTATTTTGTGGTTATTTGGGAAGAAGTGGCTGATGGGATGGGAAAACTCTACCTACAATTCATATCTTCAAACACAGTAGATTTAGGAACCATTGTAAAGTCATACTATTTTACATAACATGTATATTTCTTTTGATTAATGATTATAATTTTATTAGTATCAAAATTAATACACTATATTCACTCACTTTAGTGCAATCAATAAAATGGAACTGATATAAAAGAATAACCCCAAAACTCCTAGACACGCTGAGCTTAGCTGAATATTTCTAACTATATTCATTCCATCAGTTATAATCATATTTGGGATCATAAACTTACATGATTACCTCTGTCTCCATCACTGGACATCCCCTTTCCTTATGGTGCTGTCTGTCCCCTCTTTATTCTCTATATATGGGCCTGATCTTAGAACAGTCAAGTACAAAATATAGAAAACAGTCAGGTTACCCAAAATAGTATTATGAAACACTGACATAACTCTCTTAAAAGAGTCAAACACTTGAAGCATGGACAGTTTGATAACCTCCTTCGGTGCTTTCTGGTTTGTCTCTCAAAAAGAATCTGCGGAGAGAGAGATAGAATCTAGACATCCATACCTGATATCCAAATAGGAGCTTCTACTACATAGTGCCCACTCCATGGCTCCTGAGCTGTCATCAATCCACTTCGCCCATAAGGCAATTCTTCATAGTAACTAGCCACCAAATTCCAAGCAATTGTGCTAAAACATTAAGTTGAAAAAGAAGAAACACCAAAGTACTATGCAATATAAATATTTAAACACCTGGAGTAAAAATCTCAAAATGATATGTAAATGAAAATAAACTTTTAAGTACCCCAAACAAAATATATGATGTCTCAGTTCACTCTCATCTTTAAAAATTCAGCACAGTGCACAGCTGAGCATTTTAACGGTGAATCAGAGAATTAAAAGTAACACACACACGTATATATATTCTTGAACACACATATATACTCATGTAAAACACACACATACACATTTACACACATACACACACACACTCATATGCAAGAATTCAGCCTATCATATCATGCCTGACATGCCAAATATGTGAAACCAGCACAAGTAAGAGCTTATGTATAACTGCTCTCCACGGACAGCCTTCCTAGTACCCCAGCTTCACAATGCGACTTCCGCCAACTTGACCTGGAGCTGCTGCAGTTTGAAAGGAAGAACTCCTGGACTGGGTTCAAATCAGGACTCCACAACCTCACCTCTGCTGGCCGCTGTTCCCTCCCCTGTGAACTGAAGATGATGATTGCACCTGAATCACCAGGTGGCTGGGAGGATTATCTGTATTGACACAGCTCCAGCCTCGATTCTTCCTCCTTCCGCTGAAGTACTAACTCAAACAGCCTGCTGGCCTGTTTGGGGCCCTTGCTTGCAGGTGAGAGATACTACCAGTTTATAGCACACTGAGCTCCAGGAGCACAGCCCTATGGCTCTCGGAACATTCAAGCACAAGACATTATGGGTTCCTTACAGCTGAAATACAAACAGCACCCACCCAGAGAACTCCACTTCCATGACCAAGTTCTCCCAAGACACAAAGCTACTCTGGCATGCTTAGAAAATCTAAACCATCTCATTACCTCAATCTAAAGCAAAAATAATAATGCTAATAAGACACATACACACACTATCAGTGGATGTCGTAAGAGTTCTCATGATCTGGGTCACACATGGCTGGCATCCTCTATTTTGTTCCAGGTGTTTCCCAAACTTGGGCATCAACAGAAGTGCCCTAAGTACTGACCAGATGTGCAAGTTCCCGGACCCTGGAAGTAAGCAGCTGCTTAGGAGCCAGAATAACAAGCACTGCAGGACATCTTAAGACAGGGCATAGTTAGGGCATATACTTGTTTATGCGACAGAGTATATGGACGTATGATAAGTATCTGGATGTGGTGGTATATGTGTATAACTTCAGCACTCAGGAGGCTGAGTGAGAGCATAGAGAGTTCAAGGCCAGCCTAAGCAACATAGGAAGACGCTATCTCAAAAACAAGACAAAAAACACAAAAAGTAAAAATAGACTTAACATGAGAAAAACATCACAATACCCTGTTGAGTGAGAAGCGGCTTGCTCAACAGATCATATACCAAGGTGTCAATATATTATTTAAAAGTCTATAAAAATAGGAAATGTTTTAAGGACCATTATTTCAAGATGGCAACGTTTAGGCAGCTTTGTCTCGCTTGGTACTGAAGAGGGTGGTGATGATGGGCCAGGCAGAGTTTAAATAAATACAGTCTCGTGTGATTATTTTGGGCATAAGCAAGCAACCAGTGGCTGAGCGGGCCAGCGGCTGGGGGCTGGGAGCTAGGCGGCTGGGGAACACAACCCGCACCTCTCCCCTAATTACAACACCAATGTCTGCAAAGAGCATGCATCATCCTAATACCGAACAAGCCACCATGAAAATATGAATATTGGCTTGCTTTTATTAGACTTACAATTATCTTATAAGGCTAACTTGCATCTAATTACTCCTCAGCTGTCATCAAATCATTTAGGAAATGTCCCCTTTAAGGACAAAAGGGATTGTGTTTGTGCTGTTCTTTACAAACTTGGTTTTGGGAAGAATTAGATAAAGTTAAGAGATCCCATAAGGACTCGGCCACTCAGAGTGGACGTGGGTACCAACTAAAGGCTACCGCCTCGGGTTTTTGCTTGTTTATTTGTTTTAATAGTAGCTATGAAAAGAAGCTGAGTTAATAGTTCCACATTAAAAGAGGCAGGGACCAAAACTGCTAAATGGAATGCACAGACCTGTGCTGTATTTTCTTTAAAATAAATAAATAAAAGTTACAAATGACATCTTAAAAATATGAATAAAGGCTAAGAATTAGAAATATTTTATATGCTCATATTTATGAAAATAATGAATCATGTGAGAAAATATCCTAATGCTCTGGAGATACACACTAAAATATGATGGTATGATATGACACAAAGTAATTTAAAATATATGCAAATTATCAAAGATCATTGCACTGCCTGAGTAGACTGTACCTCAATGAAACCAACGTTACTTAATACAGACTCTTCTCAAACACAGAAAAGAAGGCATAAATTAGACAAATATTATTAGATACATGTAGAGTAAGTCAATAAAGCATATGTTTACAACAACTAAATCTAGAACATGAAATTCCAGAGGTCCATTATACTTTTCTACTTATTGCATTTTATAAAATACATTATAATAATAAATACGATATAATAAAAGACTACAAATAACTTACGAGGTCATATTGCCATTGATATAGTTCTGATTCAATATGCGACCCCAGCAGCCTGCACCAACATCATTGTTGATGGTGCTAAAATCTTCCGATGACCAAAGCTTCTTCCCTGTCATCCTTGCATTCCACACTGTACGGGTTCCAGGATAATGAGCTCTAGGAGAGAAAACCAAGGTTAACAGTGTGGAGCAGTCAGAAGGTACCACTTCTATACGGGAGACAAGTGAACTGAAGTACACGTCTTTGCCAAGGTCTGCTATTTTAAAACAGTCAAGCAGCTGCCAGAAGAAAGATGAAAGATGGGAAGGAGGCATCCGCTTCCCCCTCTTCCATTGCGGGCATTCTCCAAATGACAGCAGGTAGACAGAAAGGCAGAACCTTCAGCCATACTCAGAATGAAATGACAATATTCAGAAAACCTTAAACGGATGGAAGTTGACTGACAAAGGTTAAAGCGGACACAATCTGGACCACTACAAGTGGAGAACAAGGTAAAGAAACATTTGCCCTTTCCAGGGGAAGCTGGGGAGCCTTGGACAGGAGGAAAACACCCAGGAAGAGGCCAAGCAAGGTGAGTGAGTCTTTTTTTTTTCTCTCCTTGATTTTTTCAAGTCAGGGCTTCTGTGTAGCTTTGGAGCCTGTCCTGGAACTAGCTCTTGTAGACCAGGCTGGTCTCGAACTCTCAGAGATCCACCTACCTCTGCCTCCTGAGTGCTGGGATTAAAGGCGTGCGCCATCACCGTCCGGCTTGAGTGAGTCTACTCTACCTAAGAAGAAGCAATCTCTCCCATATTCCTGTCCTTTGGAGACAGAAATCTTGGCATTTACTCCAAGGTAAAGCACTGACACAAATCCACAAAAACTGTACCAATAATAGTGCATCACTAATTCTTGTGCGAAAAGAATGAACTACGCTGAGGAGATTAAGTTTCTGTCTCAGAGCAGTAGTTATCCTCGGCCACGGGAATTTCAGCCCTCAAGGGGGCTAGGCAGCGATAGTGGGACACTTTGTCACTGTCCCTGCTGAAGCAGGAAAGGTTTAACAGATAACTTAGTAAACAGACTCCATGAATGCGCTACACAGCCTGCAAGACAGAGGACAGATTCCAATGACAAAGAAATGCCTAGGGAAGACATCAAAAGTGCAGCCCTTTCATTCTAGCATGGGACGAGACTCAGTCTGGTAAAGTACAAATATACACTGATTGTTGCAAGGATATGATATTGCTCTAATGACAGCTGTAGACACTACTGATTAGATGAATCAATATGACTAAGATATTAAATGTAAATTAGAAACTAGATTGATAGGTGACACAGTACTAAGAGTACATTAGCTAACTTCAGAGTAAGAGTATAAACTTTCCAGGGTAATTATTCACAAACAAGCAGAATCAATACAAAGCAGAATAATGGAGATTTAATATATAACAATTCTAGTCTTCGGACTTTCTTGGGTAATACAACACCAAAAGAATGACTTTAAAGGCCTTTTAATCAATATCATTTTAGGCCAGGTCACTTTAGCAGAAAGCCCTGCTTGGGAATTATTTGGATCAGTAAAGGTGAGTCGAGGCATAGCATGAATGGCAGGAAGAACTGAATCGCAGGCTGCATATAACAGAGTGCCAACAGAGATCTGGAGAGAAGTGAGGCTCCAACAGGACCACGTTGAGCGGCTCAACACAGCTGAGTCAGGCTGCAGGTCAACATCACGAACACCGAAGAGCATCTCAGCTCCTTCTAGGTCTAAGAAATTATGTACTTATCTCATTACACCACACTTGAAAAATCAAACTGCTAATCTTCAAATTACTAATGACTGCAAGCCTACAATTCTAACATATTCTTACATCTCATTTTTATATCCCCTAACTTTTTTACTGTGATCATAGTGTTCAGTTTGGGCACTTCAGTAAATACTAATTGTCAATATATTAAACATTAGGATATTTCTAATTGGCATTCAGGAACATGTATGTCTGCTATACTTGTTGTTTTCTGTGACCAGGTCCCATTGGCATGAACTGCCATACCCCACTTGTCTGATGCAGACAATGAACATATACTCATATCCATATTTTTTTAAAGGAGGAAAGTCCTAGCAACATTTGCTATACTATCATTGATCTTTAGAGGGTCATAATAGGAGTAAATTTAACTCTGTCTTTATAACAGTCCGCATCTTCCAAACTATTTCTATATTTTACAATTTTATAATCTGAACTATAATCATCTTATGTTTTTAGAGCTGTATAGATCTGAATATTTATTTTAAATATAACTCATATTTTTATCTTTGATCTTTGTTTATATCTTTTGAATTATTTAATTTAATCTGGCATACCAAATCATCATTCAACATGTAATCAATGCAAAAATTGTAAAATATGTTTTCTGATTTTGATTAAATTTCAAAACCTACTCTAGGATGTGCTATACCCCTCTGTATGCAGTGAATATGTTTTATTTCCACTGGTTAGTAAAGATGTTTTGGTCTACGGCAGGACAGAATATAGCTAGGTGGGAAATCCAAGCAGAGATAGAGAAAGAAGGCGGAGTCGGGGGAGATGAGAGCAGCTGCCAGAGAAGCAAGATGTGAGGTAACAAAGTCACAAGCCTCGTGGCAAAATACAAGATAACAGAAATGGGTTGATTTAAGATGTAAGAGATAGTTAATAATAATCGTGAACTAATAGGCCAAACAACCTTTAATTACTCTTAAGTTTCGGTGTGAGTCCTTGGGACTGGGTGGCTGGGAAATGAAAGCACAGGCTCCAGTGACAAGTCTGTCTCCCACTTGTGACACACCTGAATTACATCAGTCACATCTCCAGTGATCCAAAGACGCATGGGTGGCTATTGAAGCAGTCAAGGCAAGCCTACGGCCTTAACAAGTTCAAAAACAGGTAACAAACAACCCCTTCTGGAATGGCAGAGGCTTGTTCTGAGAATGAGACGCCAGAGCAGAATCCAAACTAAATCAGGGGCCTCCAAACTAAATCAGCGAGGGAAAGTACCCAGAGTATTAGGAGAACGGGGCCAGGCAGAAACATCCCAGGAGGAATGAATATCTCAGAAGACCAAAACCCAGAAACAATACAAATAACCACTGAGGAAGGATTTAACAGCCACAAAACTGCTCAGCCAAGTGAGCGTTCTAGGCCATTCTGACCTTGGGAAGACTTTCTGGAGCACAGACTATCATCATGAGATCATATTAGGTAGGTATGTTAACACAAGCCTGCAATCACATCTCTTAGGCAGAAGTCACAAGGATTATTTAATAACATCAGCCCTGGCCATAGAAAACAACAGAAAAGAAAACCCCCATTAAAGGTCTTTCCTTCTTACCTGGAATCTGTAATGAACAACCAATAACATCCTACGTGGTCAACAATGCAATTATACAAATAGCTTGTTGACATCTTGAGACCTGTCTGCTTCTGCCTTCTAAATACTGGGATTAAAGGTGTGCATAATTTTATAAGTTATAAAATAAGTATAGAAGTGATCTGAAAGGTTAGCAGTTCAAAGCTCATACAAAGTTCGGAGAAGCATTGAAGAGAACTATGCTTCCCTGGTTTAATAATGGCGTGCATGTCTAACTGATGTACAAACATTAAAGACAGAACTACTTTTTCCATGATGGTTTTTGTTGGTAAAGCTTTTAAGTTAAAAAGATGAGAACTGCTTTATTTATTTTCCTTCCTGATCAATTTCTAAGTTGTCAACTGAGGGGAAAGCTACGCTCCTCTAGGAAATGCCATCGCAATGAAATTTAATGATCTTTGCTGTTAGAGGTCAGGATAATAGCTACAATATGAGGTAAATGCAGAGAAAGGGTTCCACTCTGCCTGGGTACTTTACAGTTTTCTGGGTGATAGACCCATATTCTGTGGTAATTCATTAGCTCGCCTAGCTGGAAAATAACAATACCAGATGCAGTTTGATCCTCATCGCCTCTGCAACAAAACCAAAAGAAATTAGGGAAGAGCACAGGAGCATAGAGCAGTTCCTCAATTTCAGCACAACCAAAATCGTGGGCTGGTTATAAACACGGGAGAGCTGAGCTATGTACCCTGGAATTTCTGCAAACACTTCCGGCATCTACCCATAAGATGCTAACAACAGGTCTTTATCTAAGATATTTACAAACACTCTCAGACATTGCCAAATGTTTCCTTGGAGACAAAATGGTCCCCATCTGAAACAACCAGTATCAAGCTATGAATCAGAATGACTGAGAACTGCAGAAACAAAAGCAAGTCTTGCGAAGCAGGAAGACACCTCCTTAAGCAAGAACTAAGAAGACAAACACCACAGCAGCAGAGTTTGCCTTACCAGAATCACAGGACACATCATTAAATAACAGAAAATATCTGCAACATGGAAAACAAAAGCATCAGTTACATCAAAAATTGTAAATGTGGACTGGAGAGATGGTTCAGTGGTCAATGGAGTTTGCTGTTCTCTTTAGGAAGCTGCAAATCCAGTTTCCAAACACCCATAACAGACAACTTACAAACTCCTGTAACTCCAGCTCCAGAGGATTCAAGATCCTCTTCTGGTCTCCAAGGGAAAATAAACACACAAACACATACAGAGAAAGAGAAAGAGAGAGGGAGGGAGGAAGAGAGAGAGAAAGAGATTTAAAAAAAGAAATATGAAGACCTTTTTTGAAATTGAAAGCAAATTTTAATTCAATGAAAGAAATTTATCTAAAATAAAATAACCTTGAAAATAAAAAAATTTAAATATAACAAAAACTGAAAGCAGGATTTCTTTTAATGTCATATAAAGAAGAATTCAGTTTGAGAAATACTGAATAAGTTACAGAATGACATTTTCTATCGACAATAGCTACAAAGCACAAAAAGATAAAACATCTATTATCTATGTACCAAGTAACATGGCACCAACTCTCACGCAAACAACCATGTAAGACTGAAACAGTCAGCAATTTTTGAGAAAAAAACATTTAAATAATACATTTACCATTATATGACCACAATCAATAAAACATTAAATTAATGAGAACAAAAGAAATTATGAAGTAATGCTCTAGCTCAGCTGAAAACTAATTGCACTACAATACCTATATGACTAATGAGCAGAGAAACACCACACGTCTTCGTGGAGTACAACAGAAACCATCCTTCACTTCCGACAGCCTTGCTAGCCAAACACGTTCAAGAAAAAGTCTTTCCTCCTTCAGATCTGAGCTGTTCAAGTGGATTCTAAGACAAAATCTTCCATTTAAAAAAAAAAAAGTTTAACTATAAATGTACATCTACACTTTTTCTTGCAAAAAAATAATCCCATATCTAATTTACTCTCATCAATTTTCCAGAAAAGCAGGATAGACATGTGTGTTAAAGGACAAGGATGAACTGTTAAAATATAGACTAAGAAAACTTCACAAAACAAACAACCCAGTCACCCAAGTAAGCAACAAGAAGAAAATAAACAGGACATTAAAGGACTGAATTATAAACCAATGGGAAGAGACTTAATTACCAACCAGCAGATGAATCTTAAATGGATGCAGTTCCAAACAAATAAAACTACAAAATAAGAATAATACATATTTGACAATATCAGGAAACAACTACATGTGAAGGTATAATAATGATATTATTTATGGCAAAAAGGGAAAGACTTATCTTTAGGAAGGCATGATGAAAACATGAAGAAGATGGGAGAAGAAATGGATTGACACAGGAATGACAAACGGCCATGGGTTCTTACTTTCTGAGGCTGAGTGGTCAGAACATACATATTTATTATTCTGCTTACTTTTGTAAACATTGAAAACTCTTGCAAGGGGGTATAGCTCAATGGTAGAGCACTTGCCTTAGCATGTATCAGGCCCTGGGTTTGGTCCCCAGGGCTGAAAATCAAAGATAAAAATAAAACACTAAAAAAAAAAAATCTAAATTTTTTTCTTTTAGAAACAAAGTATATGCAGAGATTAAGATTAAAAATCAAATTCCATGCATATGCAGGCTCTAGTTTTAAATGCTTATATACTGTCATGTTTATTTTAAAAAATCAGACTTCTCAGCAGAGTTCAGTAAGGACCCAGAGAACTATATGGCAGAAATTAAATTATAAAATATATTATAAATTATAAAATTAGATTTAAAAACAAAGTCAGGCAACTAAGAGTCAAAATGCTAAGGGTACAAGAAGAAAAGACAGTCAGTGTGCATACCAAGCCACTTACAAACTGTTTGTACATGAACGGTGAGTCACATCATAGGAGGCCTGAGCTAGACACTAAGTTCACAACATTGCCCTGGTAATGTCTAAGACTACATACCTACCTTCTAATCTAAATAAAGCCCTGTTTGATTAATCTAAACATTAACTCATTTATTGAAAAATTCACCAATACATTTCATTGTCATAGAAAATGTCCCAAAACACATCTCAAAGAGAAAGGAATGACCTGTGAGAGATCAATGTGTTACTGAGTGAATACTACCATGAAACGTAGTCACGGTGTAGGGAAGGCGAGAAGAAAGGCATAGTCAACACCCAGATAAAGAAACCATGAACTGCTGGTTTTCTAAGTAAGCTGCACCTTACCCTATAACATCAACCACCTTCCAGAGGTCACGGTCAAACAGCATGGAAGAAGAAATCGGCTCCCAGAGATTATCACTTGCTATGATTTTCACTCGCCGCAGACCATGGTAGTCCAGCATTTTTCTTAATTCCTTTGGAGACATGAATAGAACACAGCAAAGGTTAACAAGATTTTAGTTGTTAGACTAGGACCAAAATAGCCAGAGAATCTTCGAAAAATTCTGCATTCTGATGACTGTCAAAACCTAGTCTAGTCTTTATGGACTTACTCCTAAACAATAATCAGGAAATGTGTGTATGTTTTTATATGCAGTGCAATTGAAAGCATTTTTAAACGCACGTAATCTATAAACTGTGAATTACAAATCAGTTTTTGTCTGATATGATTATAGCACTCTGTAAATAGGATAGAATTTGATCCTATTTCAAATGTTATCTTTATTGAGCAGTCCTCTCTACCTGTTGGCGGGTAAAGAAGGAAAGAGGGTCTGAAAGGCCCAGAGACTTACACACCCACATCTGTCTATCACTCTCAGACACCGTGATCACAAACTACCATGAAACCAGAGTCAATCATGAATATAACTGCACAGCAAACATAATCCTAAAATAAGTGATACATTTGCAGAGTACATAAACAACTTATCATATATATTTTATTCTTAAAAACAAATTCCTCTTCTCTCCAGAAGCCATCTTCCCACACAATAAGGACCATGTATTTGCTGAGGTCATGTGAACTGAACACCTCCCTATGTTCATTGGTCATTATCTAACTCTGCAATAGGAATTTCAAAAGATCACAGAATCCAATAAATCCTCTGTTATAAAAATATATAAATTAAATGCTTTTATATCCAGAGACATTAGTGTAGGAAAACCCAAAGTCAGAAGAAAATTAAATGAAGTCTGACTTCAAAACAATGATAGTGAATCTTAGAGCAATAATAAAATTACTAACTTAAAAGAAAATGAAAACCAAATCTTAATAATTCTAACATTCCAGTCAGGTGGTGGTGGCACATACCTTTAATTCCAGTACTCAGGAGTCAGAGGCAGGCAAATCTCTGTGAGTTCGAGGCCAGCCTGGTCTACAAAAGCTAGTTCCAGGACAGGCTCCAAAGCTACAGAGAAACCCTGTCTCAAAAAACAAAAGACAAAACAAAAATTCTAACATTCCTAGAAATGAAACAAACACTATTCTTACTTCAGCATCTGTCCCTGCATCTTTCTGACTCAGCCTTCCACTAACAACCCTGTGCTTCAGTTTTCTAACAAACACACTGTGTCATCTCCCACATCTCTGTGAACAAGATCTAGAAAGAGCAGTAGACATATCAGAGCTTCAGTGACGGGGAGAGGCTGGGACATGCCAGGTCCAGAGCTAATTACAATTCTTTAGCCCCTTAAATCACTATTCCTTGCCCACGTCTGTGTTGGACCTAACATCCCATGACTAACAGCACTTGAGGAGACGTATTGCTTAACAGAACTCTAGTTTTTACCAGCCAAGGGGCTCAAGGCATCATCAGATCACACCTGAGGCCTCCAGCTAATCACTCGGCTCTGTGGTAACCACCTATTTAATGTGTCCACCAATGAACGCATAGGACTTGTTAGTTGTCTGTCTTTGTTCTCTTGCTCTAAAACTGTTTCCACATTGGAACATGAAATTTGGGGGAACCTAAACCTGTGTTCCTAGACCATGGCACATGCATTTGTCTCCAGGATAATCGACCTCTCTGTTACTGCACTGACATCACCCTCTTACCACCCTACGTCAGGCCTGCAGCCTGGCACTGACATTGAGTCACCTCACTGTGGCTGCAATGGATGCTCTCAAAACAATACCCTACCTCCTCACTGACGACAAAGTTGCTAAAATGTGCCCTAGCTCCAGGGACCCAGGAGCCTGCTGCTGGGGCTCAGTGTCATTCTCGCTCTTTTTACAAGTGCTCTTCCCGTCACCTTTGGCCGTGACTTTAATACCATGGGCTGCCTTAGCAACAACTGTATATAATCTTTCAACAGACCTCCCTAACCAAGCCAGGGACAAAGTCCATCTCTTCTAATCACTTTCTGAAAAACCAGGTTTTTTCATTATTCTTTTTAGAATAATTATGACCATTTTTTTTTCTCTATCCCTTTGCCAAAACTTCTTTTGGGCATTCACAGAATTCTCTATCACTGCATTCCAAACACGCTAACGATGCCTGACATATTTGCTGCTTTGTTGACTAAATGAGTAAGGAAAAGGAATCCATCGGAAATGATATGCTTAGGAGCATATGCATTCGATTTGAAGAAAAACGGCAAAAATTTAAACAAAATGTGGTTACAAAATATTTCTTGGAGAAAACTGACGTAAGACAAGACAAATAGATATGGAAAGTAACTAGTGAACAGCTAAATATGGAAAGTAAAACTACTTGTTTTCCCAATAACAAGAATCATTTCAGTTTCTGTTTCCTGAAAACTGGTAATAATAACCACCTCGTGGGAGGGACTTGATGGTATTAGAGTGATCCAAGAAAAGTGGTGAAATAAGATTTACAAATACTAGGTACTACTCTCTGGTAATGGCAAATAGAACTGTGTTATGTAATGTGCTCTGTCCTAGCTAGCTTTAACTGTCAGCTTGACACAGGCTAGGGCCACATGAGAAGGGAGTGTCATTTGAGGGGCTGCCCAGATCAGATTCACTGTGGTCATGTCTGTGGGGACTGGCTTGACTGTTAACCAATATGGGAAGTGTAATCCACAATGGGAGGCACAGTCCCTACACAGATGACCCTGGGCTAGCTAAGCATGAAGCAGAGTGCCCGAGCAACACACCATTCCTCCGTGGTTTCTGCTCCAAGCTTCTTAAGTTCCTGCCCTGATTTGGCTCAGTAAGGGACTGACTTGGGAATGTACGTCAAATAAGTCCTTTTCCTTTCCAAAGTTGCTTTTGGTCAGAGGATCTTAGCAGAGCCAGAAATGCAACCACAACATATAAGAACAGTATCATGGATATTTTAAAGATATTCAGAAATACGATAAAAAAATAAAGCTAAATTTCATGAGTCTTTAAAATCTAAAATAATATAATTGCTTTTATAACATTTATCAGAATTATAAAGCTAATATATATAAGCACACAATATTTATATTTGTACATATTTTTGCTTGTTTGTTTGTTGAGATATATATTCCTGCCTATCCTGAAACTCACTATGTAGACCAGAGTGGGCTCAAAATCACAGAGACCTGCCTTTGCCTTCCAAGTACTGGGATTAAAGGTGTACCACTACACCTACCTAATGTTTTCCTTCATTTTTTTTTCCCTTTTGGTGCTGAAGGGCTTCAAATAAGCATGAATTCCACTGTAAGCCACAACCTTACCCAATATTCAACATTCAACCCAACTCTTCAGATAGCTCATTCAGGGCCTATAAAGAATTGCACACATATTTTTCAATATCAGGGATACAGACAGTAAGGATTTAATTTTATATCACATTTAGCAAATTAATTATGCTGTCAAAAAATAATGTTTCAAATCTAACTGTCTTCCAAACTTCTAAGTATAAAAGTATAAGCAAAAAGAGATTATATAGTTTTACAGACCTTTATATAGTTGGCATCAAATGGCCTTTCATTCCAAATCTGCAAAACAAAAATCCAAAATTTCTCAAATGAACGTATTAAAAATCTGAAAATGAATATTCTCATTAAAGTGCCACTTCTCATCCCATCTTTCATTATATCTGATAAGCTAGTTTCCTCTCTTTTGACAATTCTTGTCGTGAAACTTATAAATATGTTTATAAAGCAACATAACTTTTAAAAATTAAAAGCTTTAACAAAACTTAAAACAGAATTTTTTTCAAAGTAATTTATGGATCTGGGGAGCTAGCGCAATGGGAAGAGGACTTGGTGCTCTTTCAGGGAACCAGAGTCATCTCCAGTCGCTGTGGTGGCTCACAACAGTCTCTACCACCGTTCAGAGAGTCAACGCCCTCTTCTGGCCTACAAGGAGAGCGAGCATATATGTGGTACACAAACACACACACACAGGCAAACACTCACATATATAAAATCTTTTTTTTCAAAATAAGTCATTTATTCCAGAGATTGACAGCAACAAAGTATGTACTTATGCAAAAAAAAAATAGAACTGTAATGTGTACAAAGAGTACAGTGGGCACTGGAGAGCTCACAGGCATGAGAATCATCGAAATAACTCTGATATATAAACACAGTAAAAAGCAAATTATTCACCAGCGCACTGTATAGAAGGAATTTGATTACCCTGAGCAATATAATGATCAGCAAGAACACAAGAGTAGGCTCTTAATCAGGAAGAGTAAAACGAAACACACTCTGCTCTCTGGAGTTCAGAATCATCAGAGGGCAGTTTCAGTTTTGAAAGGGAACTTCTGAGACTTTAGTCAAGAAAACCATTTGGATTAGTATGTGTAATGAAAAAAGATTGTTTTCTTTTTTAAAAAAAAGTAAAAAAAAATACATAAAGATAAGATAAAATTTTAAAAAAAAAAAGACAAAAGAAACCCATTAAAGAGATGACCCTAAGGTCTGGGTATAATAGAGCAATTCTTATTAAAGAAATGTGTCACCACAGCACGTGATTATTAGAGACAGCAGAACAAAATGAGGCCTCAGCGTCACTCACTGGGAATATTTAGTGAGCATGGACACGTCAGAAAGATAAAGCTAAGAGCTCTAGCTGCTTCTAACCACACCACTGGTTAAATACACCAACACTAAAAACAAATTCCAGACACAGACTGTCAGCTCTAATCTGGAAAGGGAGAGTAAAAGCGAGCATCCTGGTGTCTCTACTGTCCTGTGGCCAGGGCTCATCCTCATGCCTCTGTCATCCTCTCGCTGACAAGAGCTCACTAATCTGATGTTGCTGGAACACGACAGACACGGCTCTGCCACACAGTAGGAACTCAGGAAGTGCTGGCTAATAATTTAAACCGTGAATATACGAAAACTTCAATATCAGCTTTAGTCAGTGCTGTATTAAAATGCAAATGTTAATGGAGACCCACTATGGTTATATGAAGCATCGTAGGGTATAGTTCCAGGTATGTGGTCGACCCCCAACACACAAACTCAGTATGTTTTATACTTTTTGACACATTACAATATGTTATAAACAGTTTCAGACAGAAGGAAGCAGGTTTTCAACAGACTGCAGACTCTCGCTCATCACCTATATCTTCAAGGACTGAAAGTGGAAACAGTTTTCAGTTTGAAATCATTATACTGCAAATGATTATGTGTCTTAATATTGCCTATGAACTACTAGTGCCCACTTAATACCTACACACTAGCTCTTTATAAAAAATCAGCTAATTCCTGGCTTAGAAGATATTTACCAGAATGAGAATAACCTTTAAAGTATAAAAGAACCACATTATTGTTTAAGAACTAGAAAAAGCTTTGAAGGACAATTTGAATTGGACTGGCACCAAAAAAATTACTACCCACAGCCAATCAAAATGCAGAGTAGTGGAGTCTAGCCCCACTCTACAAAATACTCCCACACTCACCCAAGGCTCAGAAAACCTGCCCGTAGAAGAGGCAGCAAGACTGCAAGAACCAGAGTTCGGGGAGTTTGCTGAGACTATGCCTCCTGGTGACGTCAGAAGGAGCTCCCATAAAGTCTCCCCAACAGGACCGCCCAAATGTGAGCTGAACAAGGATGACACCGATAGACACGCCAAAGTGGATGGGAAATGCTGTATACACATATATGCATGCAATAACAATTAGAGAAAAAAAGAGGCCATGGATTTGAAGGAGAGTGGGGAGGGGTACGTGGTAGAACACAAAAGAGAGAAATGTAATTATATTATAATCACAAAAATAAAATTAAAAACAAGACTTTCCAATTAAGAATGTTTTACTGGGAAAAAAATTTAAAGAGAGGAAATAGTCAGTGCTGTCCAAAGGCAAGAATAATTTGGATTGGCCAGGAATAACAAGGGGTCACCTGCCGTTCACCTGTAGTGAACAACAAAAGAATAAAGCAATCTCCTGACACAAAAGGGTTAGTCAACAAAGCGCCACAGAGTCAAGTGTTAGGTGGGGGAGGAAGGCTGAGTGCAGGCAAAGGGCACATTCCTTACAAAAGAGGATACAAAGTCATCTTTTTTTTTTTTTAAGTTTCAACTCCCTTGTGGTTTTATTTGGTTTGATTTTCTCATGGTGGTTATATAAGTTCAACTTTCTGTTTATTGAAGTAACAAGAACCTTTGTACATTTCCTAAAAAAATCCAACATGTATTTTTTTTTGAGGCAATGATGTAAAAATAGGGATTTCTTTTAACCCCACTGACTAGGAATTAAACAAAACTAGTCCCTGAACATATTTTTCTCAAAAAGAGTGCTTTTTAAAATCTATTCTGAGGTTTGCAACCTAAAATATTTCCCTTTTTTTCTTCTTAAAATTATATCAAAGGCTGGAGAGATGGTTCAGCAGTAAAGACCACTGGCTGCTCTTCTAGAGGACCTTGGTTCAATTCCCCCAGCATCCACGACAAGACTCACAACCATCTGTAATTCGCAGTCCCAGGGGACTGGACGCCTCCTTCTGGCCTCCGAGGACACTACAAGCACAGACATACATGCAAGCAACACACCCATACACATAAATGATAATTAAAAAATAAAAATTATATCAAGTCATAACACAATGCAATATGTAAATTGTATTTCTACACATAAAGTATGGTTATAAATCTTTTTAATGGAACAAAATATGAATCAAATTACGTTCTAAAATTTCTAAAATACACATCTGAAAATAAATCATATTTCCAATATGTTACTAACCCCAATATAATCAATATCCAGGCCATGATAATGCTTGGCACCCAAAATCCATCTTACAATATAGTAGGCAGTCAGCTGAAGATTTATATAAGGCCAACTGAAACCTTTGCCCAGCCATCCAGGAAATGACCATGGCAACCCTGCAGGGAGAAAAAAGGCAAAAGTGGAATATGTGAAACAATGCTGGCACTACTAGAAACAAGATGAGCAAATCTAAATTGGGCATTATATAAATATATAAATGTCAGTGTCGAGAGGAAACGCGCTGTGAAGGGAACTTCCGAGTGAGTGCACTCTTCCTTTGACTCTTTTGACTATGGAGTTAGAAAGGGAACAGAAAGGGACTAGTTACAATTCCCACTTCAACTGCAATATTTTCAAATAAGCTCAGCAGCTCATGTCCAATTGAATATACTACCAATTTAGTTCACTGCTAAAAGCAAAATCAGAATCAACAAGATGCAATTTTTCCTAAGCTAATCTGACTACATAAAAAGTATGACATTAAAACAATAGACCATTTAAAAACAGCAGAAAGCTGAGCACAGTGAAGACCCACCATGTGAGTCTTTGCTGGGCTGTGGTTTAACAGGAAAATATCCACACCTAAATGAGGCCTGACCTTGAAGACAACGTTGTGCTCAATGCAAAGATGCTGACACTATTCCAAACATGTCTGGAAGAACGCACTCTTCGTTGATCCTTTAATTTAGAAAATAATATTCTTTCCTTTAACTATCAAGGGAACTAATTTTTGTAATTTGAAAGGAGGCATTTAAAATAATTTTATTTAGCTCAGTTTGAATGTAAGTCTGCTCCAAAAGAGCAAGTGATAAAACGGTAAAGTTCATTTCAGATGATAAAAGCCCAAAGCTCTGACTGTTTAAAGTAGCTCAGGCTGCTGCGGAATGTGAAATGGATATAGTCCACCTTGAGCAACTAGCCAGTGAGTCTACTGCTAACAACTGAGCTCCATGCGGGCAGGGCATTTTCTTAATTAGTGACTGATGGCCTAGAATCCAGCCCATTGCAAGCGGTGCCGTCCCCAGCTGGTGGTCTTGGGTTCTACAGGAAAGCAGCCTGAGCAAGTTCTGTTGAGCAAGAGCTCCATGGCCTCTGTGTCAAATCCTGCCTCCAGGATCCTGCCCTGTCTGGGTTCCTATCCTTACTTCCTTTGATGATGAACAGTGATCTGGAAGTGTAAGCAAAAAGGAAAAGACCCTTTGTCCCCAACATGCTCTGAGGTCATGGTATTTCATCACAACAACAGACACCAAGATTTAGAAATAACAAGCCAGGCACAATGAAGGCAGCTGTAACCTGAGCACTTCAGAGACAAGAGGATGAGTGAGAGGTCAGTCTGGGCTACATCACAAGTTCCAGGCTACCCTATGTCACAAAGTGAGACTCTGTCTCAAAAATCAATCAATCAATCAAATATATACATATATAAAAGAATAAAATTATAAATTATAATGCATAAAGGTACAACATAATAAACAGTGACAATGAAGATCAGTCCTGGTATATGTTTTGTAGCTGATAGTGGGAAAAGGGGCATCACAAGCATGACTCCTAATATAAATGTTAAAGAGACCCCCCAAGCACTGCAACCTTACCCATGAGTATAATATTAGGGTTCCTTTTCTTGACTTCCTTCATCAACCACCACTCATAGCCTCGGAAATAATTCTCATCTAGTTCATAGTGCATGTGGGATGGTTCGGTGCCATCTGAACAGGAAGGGAGCAAAAGGAAGGAAATGACCCATGAACGGTGTTGTCTAGAGCCATTCAAGTTCTCTCTCTCTCTCTCTCTCTCTCTCTCTCTCTCTCTCTCACACACACACACACACACACACACACACACACTCACACACTCTACTCACACACTTATACACACACAAACACAATCAATTTTTAAAGTGGTACTTCCTTTGTATTCTAGTTGTGAAGTGGTGAAGATAAAAATTACATAAGAAGGTGGCTGTGCAAAGTATATCATTTTCTTCTTTTTTATTATCTTAAACACTGTAAGGTCCTCAAATAATAAAACCACGATGTTACGTTAAAAACAGTACTGAGAGAGAAGCTATTGCTTTTTATTACTATAAATTCCCAGGACTGAGTTCTGCTGAGCTTTTGATCTCTCTGAGGTTTTCAAGCTCCTGAGTCCAACTTCAAGTCCATAACATCTCAACTTTCACTCTCAACTTTGGGTATGAATCCCTGTACTCCTGAGCCCCAGTTCTTATATTCCACCGCATAACATGTCATCAGACTGCAGGCCATATGGGAAAGTGAATCTACGTGCCTAATACCACAATATCAAAGTCCTATGCCAGTACTCACAATTGGCAGAGGAAATGCCGAGGTCAGAGGTAGTTCTCTGACATCCAAGTCCTCACGTGCTCTCATGCATCACAACCCCCAGTTGTTGCTCAATGGAGCCTTAAATGAATAATGCTTCTGAACCATTTCTTCTTTAATGTCAACATGAGAATGTACGTATGTGTCTTTATCTCTAATTTAGCTTCAGCAAATGCACCAGATCAGCATCAGTACCTTATCTGCACCGGCACCCTGTCTGCATCAGCACCCTGTCTGCACAGGCACACTGTCTGCACTGGCACCCTCTCTCCACCGGCACCCTCTCTGCACCGGCACCCTCTCTGCACCAGCACCCTCTCTGCACCAGCACCCTGTCTGCACAGGCACACTGTGTGCACTGGCACCCTCCCTGCACCGGCACCCTCTCTGCACCGGCACCCTGTCTGCACTGGCACCCTCTCTCCACCGGCACCCTCTCTCCACCGGCACCCTCTCTGCACCAGCACCCTGTCTGCACAAGCATACTGTGTGCACTGGCACCCTCTCTGCACCGGCACCCTCTCTGCACCGGCACCCTGTCTGCACAGGCACCCTGTCTGCACAGGCACCCTGTCTGCACAGGCACCCTCTCTGCACCGGCACCCTGTCTAAATCTTTGAACAAGACACTTTTTGAGAAAAAGCCTCTTTTCTGCAGGACCTTTTTATCTTTCCACATAAATTCCACATGAATACCAAAAGAGGGCCCAGCAACTGGCCTACCTCCCTCATTTTCTCCCTCTCTGACTTCATTTTGCCTCACTTTTTCCCTCCTGAGTTCTCCTAAATTACTCTGTCCTGCAGGTATCTTGGAGTCTAAGAACAGTTCTGACCCACAAGCACATCTTGATCACAGCAGACTAAGACTGCCTCCCAAAACAACAGCAAGCTTCTGACAGTAGGTAAGAAGGGAAATCAAGCTGCCCTCTCAAGAAAGGAAGACTTTTCCAGACCTTTGCAGAACAGCCCTGAGATAACGAATGATCAGACCGCAGCCTGACCAAGGTTACCTGCTCTGCCAACTATGCAAAACTCTAGCTAGCCAAACCACAGACACACGCCTTTGTTCCCCCATTTCAGTATGGCCTCAAAATCCTTGTCAGCCCCTCACAGCAAGCCACAGTTCACTAGACCTAAGATCTTCCAGTGTGGTCTGGATGGTAAGAGTGCTCTTCCTGTCCATCACCAAAGCAGTGTCCCTGATAAGTAGTCAAACCACGTTTGTCACACTAGATGCCAAGGCTTTTGTCCTGAAACTCCAGTAGAGTACTTACTCAGAAGTACCTGTTAGAAAATGACTTCCAGCAAGCTAGAGACATGTCCCAACTGTAGAGGCTGCTCTTCCAGAGAATGTGGACTTGGCTCCCAGCACCCATATGACGGCTCACAACCATCTAACACTCCAGTCCCAGACAGTCCAACTCCCTCTTCTGGCCCCTGCAGGCACCAGGCATGCACACAGTATACATATATCCTCACAAACACAACCCTCGTACACACAAAATCAAAATACATCTTTTTAAATAAAAATACTTTGAAATTAGCAGGAAGGCAAATATATGGAAGATATTCTCAAGTTCATATTAATGGGCTTAGCCTATAAGTATTAAGTTAAATACTGAACAGAAGTACTTTAATTATTAGGTTTGAAGATTTAATTATTTAATATATGTTGTTTTTAAAAAAAGAAAGCTCTGTGTTCCTAAAATACAGGTTGTATTTTACAATACATTTTTAGAGTTTGTAACATCTTAATATCCTATACATAATTAAATTTTTCTTATGAGTTTTCCATAAACTTCCATTTGATCAAAATTTAGAGTATCAATACTATTTTGAAAATTTTACATTTCACATAATTTTTAAAAACAAAAATAAAAAATCAGAGCAGCAAGATGGCTCAGCAGGTAAAGGTGCATACCACCCAGGCTGATGACTTCAGCTAGATTCCCAGGACCCACATACTGGGAGGAAAGAACCGACTCCCTCAAGCCATCCTCCAACCTCCACATGCACACAACCATGAACATACATAGACACACACACACATGCATGCACATGCATGCACAAGTACCCCAGAAATGAGAAGGGAGAAGACTAAGCACAGTCTGTGGAGGAACAGTCGCCTCATATGAGCTGACCCTCCTTATGCCCTGCATGTTTAAGTATAGGTTAAAGTGTTGGGGGAAATCCTGTTTCCCAAATCTTCCTACCTGTCGTTTGCCCATCACCACCTATTTCCACTTTTAAAATATGCAAAGAGGCACCAAAGTTTGGCTGTGGAAAAAAATAACAGTATTATCACCATGCTCCATCATGTAAAACCTCAACACAATCAGCCACAGAGGCCTTGGGCTGCACAGATGAAAAGAGCAGAACCTCAAAAAGCAGCTTATTCCAAACGGAATCCGCCACCATTTACAAAAACTACCAGGAAGCTGATAAACTCTATGGTTGAGATTTACCATAAACTTTCAAAACATCATAAGCCCAGTGGATAATTAATTTTCCTTACCTTAAAGAGATAATCCAGTATTTCAGAACGAAAGGGCTCTGGATAATTTACTAGAAGCCGAGAGGTTGCCTGGAAAAAAATAAAAGTTTTCAAAAATATGAATAAAACAAATACAATCATCAATACCTGTCTACAGTGTTCACACACAGCCCACCCCCACCCCCCA
>JAQHUG010000055.1:7183270-7211986 GCA_028555095.1 Dicrostonyx torquatus | reverse complement strand
CACACACACACACACACACACACACGCACACACTCAAATATTTTTCAAGATGATTATGGGAATATCTTATAGGAGAGATCTGGTCCTCCATGATTTAGTAGCATCAATCTCATAAAAATTCTTTAAAATCCGTAACACAAATCCCACTGAGCTGCTTTTTCCCTTGCCTTCGAGACAATCTGCTGTAGTATTGCCCTCCTTGTAATGTTTGCTTTGCTGGAAAAGCTTTGCTTAAAGAGTGTGTCAGCCCCAATTCTCTCCTTCGGAAATTCAACAACTAAGGAAAGGCTTTTGCCTGGTGACATAAGCAAAGTAAATA
Source organism: Dicrostonyx torquatus (assembly GCA_028555095.1). Taxonomy (NCBI): domain Eukaryota; kingdom Metazoa; phylum Chordata; class Mammalia; order Rodentia; family Cricetidae; genus Dicrostonyx; species Dicrostonyx torquatus. Next base: position 7,211,667 of record JAQHUG010000055.1, on the reverse strand, counting down.
GGGGTAGGGTTGTTGTTGGTTTTGTTTTTTTTTTTTTGGTTTTTTTTTTCAGCATACAACTGGCAATCAACTGACAATTTGCCGAGAATATGAGCTTGTTTTTTTATGGGGAACCATCCACTCTAAGCGCTCTCATATATGACATTCTGCTTGGTGCCCAATCTACTTACTCAGAATCTTCCTACCCTGTCTCTCTAAGTCACAAACCACGTCATGGTGCAAACCAAACAGCATTCTTGCAAAATCTGTTTCTTCTACATTTTCTACCTTCCTAAGTAGCAGCATCTGTCTAAGCCATAAGCCTGAGGTCATGCTCTCAACAAACTCATCCTCAGTCGGCAAGCGGTCCTCAGTGCTCTCAACTCCATCCCCTACTCTTCAACCCCACTAGCTTAACCTAGCCCTCATCACTAGACTAAGGAAAACAGCTTAGGGGCTTATCATTCGCCTCCCTCTGTCCAATTCTCCACACCACTTACCAGTTCAATATTCTCCAACAAAAGTGTAATCCTATCATTATTCTGCTAAAGTTTCTTGTTCTCTGATAGCTTTCAAAATAAAATTCCAGCTGCTTAGTTTGTACTACAGTCCTTTAATAAATTGGACCCAGTTCGGCCTATCACTCTTGCAAGTTTAATTCAGACATATCAAACTGTTTTTTGTTTTTGCCAGCCTGGGATGTACATTGAATCTTCATTTTCTAGTCAACTCCAATTCAATATTTAGCTATCATCTCAAAGTCCAATTCCTCAGGGAAAGCTCCCTTCTGCCAGTCCCAATTAATCCAGGTTCTTGGGCAACACTGGTACCAGATCCATGTCTCTAGTAGAACTAATCCTGCTTCCTAATCACTGGTGCTGTTCTCACCTTTAAATTCCTTGTATGCTATGTCATCCTCAAGCTCTTGTCCATATTCCTCGTTATTCAAAAACCAGCTATTTAGTATCTTCCATGGTTTTGTTGCACAGGTGCAAGGAACAAGGGTAGGAGGCTTTGAACTAAAGTAGGAAGCGTCCTGATTTCCTTACAAGACCATGGCAAGTAATAAAAAGGGGTACTCATTTGGGTGTTGTAACTTTAAGATGCCCATTAAAAGCACAGCAAGAGCTCAAGCACACAGTAAGTCCCAAATAAATGGCAGGTTACACACACACACACATACACACACACACACACACACACACAAACACACTTTGAAAAAAATATATTGTTCTAAAAAACTTTACAGCCTAACAGAGGTTCAAATGTCAAAAAAAGCATTCATCATGTCCACATGCCAACATATGCTGTCGTAAATAGTTCTTCCTATTTTGCATTATACAATTAGAAATGCAGTTTGTGGCCTGTGAGTTCTTTTGCTGCTTATGTTTATCTCCTTTTAACACAGAAAGTTCCGGGTTTAGAAAATCAATGCTATAGTCATACTATAGTCAGTGTAAGTATTAGGCAAAGGCAATAGACCTAAATGTTGAAACACATCGTTAAACAATGAATTTCCAAATTACTAACCAAGGTGCCTAAATCAGGCCTGAAGCTATTGGCAATACTAGGAAGTAGCATTGGGGTACACTTGTTCATCACAAGACATCAAAACAACTTCCTCCTCCCTAATCCCTAAAGTATTACAGCAATCACAATTGGCTAATCATACCCGTCCTTACAATGGTATAGCCAAGCAGTTATCTTTGTTCTCTCGGTGAGGGGGAGGGGTGAGACCTATGAAGTGAGGTGAATGTCTTTGCCAGAATGACTCCAACAACCTGTCAAGCCCACATTTCAACTACTTCACCAAAATGCTTTCCCTAAAAATGTAAGGGTGAAGTGAGAGCAAGCTAAATGCTGCTACAAACTGTGCGAGGTAGCAAGAGTTACATACACACACGCACACACACTGTGTGACCGACCAGCTCAGCCAGGGCCCTGGGACCAACAGGACAGGGTCTCAGGAATACGTGGGTAAGGAGTCGGCAAATGACAGACACAAGACTCAAAGGAACTGCATCTGAATGCATCTTTACTAGGCATGAGGCTCATCCTTTATACAGAAAAGATTGTTTAACAGCATGTATTGTTTTTTCATGCAGTACAGATTATTCTTAGAATCATTATATCAGATACATGAGAATAGAATTTCATCAGACAGATGTCCCCGGTGTGAGTCTGTGGTTGGTCATGCTAGACATGGCTTGGCATTAGTTTGGATATAAATCTTTATCTAGGCTATGCATACATGGCATTTTGAGCCAAGGGCAAGCAGTGTGGTTAACAGTCACACGGTCTACGGTCTTTTTATATCTCTGCCATCTATGCAGAAGAACTTCTTCTTTCCTTCTCCTCCATATTTCTAACTCCTTTTCAAACCTTCCCCCAAACCAATCTCAAGACACTACAGGCATTTATCTCTCTCTTCTAGCATTATCCCATTTTTTCTGAATCTGTCTTAATTGCTTAATTAAGTTTGCCTTTTGTTCTTTATATACTAAGCACCAGATTAAACTTGGAAACCTTTTTCCCTTGAATGTTAACCCATCTTCCTCCATTAGCATCATATACTTTTGTATATGGCAGTGGCTCATCAGTAGACTCTGGAAACTTAAACATACTATCTTCCCTTCCAGAAGAAACCGGACTGTATTCCTTAGAACATAAGCAGGTAATGCCAAGAGTGCAAGGGTTCCAATGTAGGAAGCACACACACCTTCTCTGTGGGCACTCTTCCTTGAAGCTTGTGCCACAGCCTACGAGAGAGATCGGTGGCTTGTCTTGAGTCTTGTGTCTGTCACCCGCCGACTCCTTACCCACCTAATCCTGAGAACCTGTCCTGTCCATCCCAGTGCCCCGGCTGAGCTTGTCCATCACACACATGTACACACATACACAGTTTAAACTGGTATGCAAATAGTATGTTCAACCATCTTCATTCATTGCTGATTGCTCTCCTAAACTGAGTAACACAGTACAGAGACATTAATAATTGAATTTTTATAGATAAGAATTACCTGCTCTGGGGAATGGAAAGATGGCAACTCAAAATGACCTACTTTTCTTCTGGCCTTTAGAGGTACCTGCTCTCACGCGCGCACACACACAATTAAAACCTTTAAAAATAAAAATGAATGTCCTGCTCTAAGTTATTAACTGATTTTGCTTTTTAGAGACAGAGTTTCATTATGTAGCACTTGGATGGCTTGGGAACTGACTATGTACATACACTAGTTTGGCCTCAAACTCACAGAGAGCCATCTGCCTCTGCCTCCTGAGTGCTGGGATCAAAGGCGTACTCCACCACACCAGGTTATGAAATTATTAATCTTAAACTGAGCTAAATAAGTAAAACTAGAGACTTTGGCCTTTTTAAGAAACTTATGCAATTAGACCTAATATCACAGAGATAGCAAAAGGAGAGACTGAGGATTAATATGAAGTATTTGCTATTTTAAATTTTAATGAAAAAAAAACAAGAAACACCACACCACTGAGAATAAAGAGATTAGCTCATTAGCACACACACAGTGTTGGGGTATATAGAACGTTATACTGTGTTGCTAACTTTCCTGTAGATCTAAATTTACTCCTTAGTTTCTATTGGGAAACAAAACCACTTCCCACGCCTGAGATCTTCGAACCAAAAAAAAAAAAAATCTTTCTCAAGACCTCTTATTTGGAGAATTAACTGGTGTTTATGACAAGGTCAGATCGGGAGAGGAAGACAACTTAAGTTCTAGGCAGTACACCTGATGATTCTTAGGCACTAAGAAGAGAGCCAGCATTCCCCCATCCCCGCACAGGCTGCATAGCCCCTGGGCAGTTTCTGTTCGTGGATGAAGGTAGCCCTCTTTAAAAACAGTATCCCAGATAGCTTCAGACTGTACAGAACCCCCAAAGAATCTATGAGGCCACACTCGCATGGGGAGGAAGAGGTGGTCAAGAAGGGTCGCCACACTCTTCTGCACTGCTTGTGTCCTCTGACTCATGGCCCCACTATCTCCCTAAGAAGGAAGACAACCACTAGAGCAGCCCGCTGAGGCTCCGCGTTCCCTCTCAGGCTTTTTCAGTGGCGACCCTTCGAGCACGACAAGGACAGCCCAGGAGGGCGGTCCAGAGCGAGGGCACCCTCGAGCCCTCGCCTGTCCATTGCAGACACTTGTTTCCTCGAGACCTCCGGGCTGCTCAGCTCAAGTCTAACTGCCTGCCTGGCTTCGTCTCAAAGGGGCGTGCGGAAAGCGGCGTCCGCTCGCCCGGCAACGCCGCGGGGGCTTGTGGGACCGGGCAGCCCCCGCCTCCCCCATCCCCCGCCCCCGCCCCCGCCCCACCCCGCGTCCCCGCGCTCCAGAGCTTCCTTGTCTCTAGCCAGCCCGCGCTCACCCCGCCGCCGCTGACTGCGCCGATGCCATCGAACTCCCGGCCCAGCCCGTCGGAGTCGTCGAGCACGTAGGCGCCGCCCGACGCTAGCAGTGCGCACAGCAGCAAGGGCACCGCGACACGGCCTGCCGAGCCCGCGGCGGCGGCGGCGGCGATCATGGCTTTAGCTCGGCGTTGCTGGGAAGCCTTAAGTGGCCTGTCAGCCATTGTGCGGGTCACGTGACTGTGGCGCCCAGGGAGGCGGGCCCGATCGCCTCCATGATGAAGAACAGGGGGCCGCTGAGGCAGCTTTCGCCATCTTAAGTAAGGGCTGCGGGCTGTCCGAGCAGCCTCAGTAGTGTTCAGCAGGGAGAGGCTGAGCGACCTTTACCTTGGCACTCCTGTGTCAATGAGGTGGTACCGGTCTGTGTGTGTAATTGCTTAGTGACCACTCTTACTACCTCACCTGATGGATCATGGTAGTGAATGGGAAGTGGACGGTCAAAAACTGCCAAAAGAAGAGGGCTGTGAGTGGTCCTACCCTAGTATCTCAGCTCATTCTCAGCAGGAGACAGCAAGGAAGGGGACCTTGCTTGAAGCCCCAAACTAAGCACCCAATTAAGCAAGCGGTCAGCTTGTTTGAGTTGCTTGGTTTTAGGACTCTGAACTTTTCTAAACCAAGAAGAACAGCAAGTCAGGGAACCTGGGATTAAATAAGATAAAAGTAAGATAATAGGCACTTAGCAAAAGCTCACTGACAGAGTTTCCCCTTTGATTAAGCACTCTGCTCTATCCAGGGCTTTTAGCCTTAAAGGAGTTAAGAATATGATTGCTCCACCACAAAATGTCGCTATAACATACTGACTATTTTGAATTAGAAGACCTAAACAATACAATAGGTCCAGGATACTCTGACCTTTATTCTGTTTCTTAAAGGAATATGAAAGTCACTTACGAAAGATGCCCTGACTGAACTACCAGGAAGCACTATTTGCTGATTCTTGTTACAGTAACCCTTACCTTCCTGCTCACCCTCTAGCCAGTAAAATACCCTACAAGGTACATCCAGACCTGTGCCTGCAGACCTCATGTAGCAGATGTTAGCTACAGAGCAGCCCTCCACAAAGTTATGCATATACCTAACTCAAAACATTATGAGACTGTGAGACTGTTTATGAGTCAAAGAAAACTGTGCAGGCATCAAGTGTGAAGTCTGTAGCTGACAACAGAGTGTCACAATAGGAGAGGTTGGACATGTGTGCTGACCCCTCTGCACGACCATATCTTACAAACCCCAGCTACTTCCTGGTCTGAAATAGCTTAGGTTAACCTGTTTGGGGGAAGGGGTGTTTTCTTAGGGCATGGCTCTGTGCCCTATAACTTGAACTTGTAAGTTTCTTCCTCCTACTTCTTCACATCAGTTTAATTCTTAGGCCCGTCCAGGACCCAAAGACGGCAAAGGTAAATGTCTACTTCCTTTACCGACTATCAGTAAACTGATTCCAGGAGGTAACCCTAAATCGTTAGGGAAGTTGTAAATTCCCTAGCCAGGGAATTCTGGTTCCCCTGACATTATAGAAAATTGGGGCATGAAAGACTAAAGAGAAGGTTATTTTTTTTCCCTCTAAAATTTCCTTTACTGGGAAGCATAGAATCGTTTGAGTTCCCATCTAAGCTCCTAGGACACCAGAATGGCAAAGAGAAGACAGGGGAACATGAGCGTTAGCGTAATTATCTCTGAAGGAAGTTACGTTGCTCCTTAACGACAAAGCCAAATCTGTGTCTCAGGACTGCTCTCCTAGGTACCTTTCTTGTTGCTATAGCTAAGTATGTGATAAGTGATTAAGCCAGGGAAGGCAGGGAAGTCATACCAGCAGGACCCTGTGACACCTGGGTATGTTGCATCCGTAGTCAGGAAGCTGCCACTTAGCTTGTACCCTTTTTGCTCTGTCCAGGACCCACCCTCGTCTATAGTGCCAAACCACATTCAGGGCAAGTCTTCTGTAAAAAGCCTTTCTGGAAACAACTTCATAGACACACCCAGAGGTGTGTTTTGTGGGTGATTCTAACTTCAGTCAAGCTGATAATGAAGATTAACTACCACAAACACAATTATAGGAAATTATATGAAAGGGTAAAATCAAATCACTTGGAAATCCCATAATCATCCTTATGAGCTGTTTATGATATCTTTAGGTTCTTTCTGGACAAGAATTTTATTCATTCCTCCTCTTTAGGTGTGTAGGTATGTGCATATGCATGTGTGTGTGTGTGTGTTATATGCAATCATATTTGGGGATATGCACTTGTATCCTTGAAGAGGCCAGAGTAGGTGTTCGGGTGGATGGCTCTATGACTTTCTACCTCATGACCTTGAGGTGAGATTTTGTGCTGAACAAGCAAGCCCCAGTAATCCACCTGTCTCCTTCACCCTCCACAGCATTGGGATTACAGGTGCCTGTTGCCATCCTCAGCTTTTTATGCGGGTGCTGAAGGTGTGAACTCGGGTCCCCATGCTGATGCAGTAAGTGCTCTCACCTACTGAGTTACATCCCCAACTCTCCCACCTTATTTTTTGAGGCAGGGTCTCTCACCGAACCTGGAACTCGTGCCACAAACCTGAAAGGAGGAAGTTAATGCCAGCACCCAGCATCTGCTGTCCTGCAGCACACCCCATTCCAGCTTTTTCTTGGCAGGCAGGCCACAGATGGTGTTCAATGTGTGAACTAGGGAGAAGAGGACACAGAAACCATTAACAGAACAGGTAGCTTCCGGCCACCCCTGCTCCACCAGTCCAGGAAACATTACAGTTCACACATCAAAGAAACCAGCTGTTGTTTTAGATCTCTAATCTATACTCAGGAAACCAACAAGAAAGCATTCTGTTTAAAAAAAAAAAGTCATGTACACAGACTGGAGAAGATTTTCCACTAATATGTGAGATAAAGAGAAATCACAGTTATCAGAAAAGCATTCATGTTTAGTTTCTCTCACGAGTATGGATTCAAAATCAATGAGATAACACTAGGAGAGGAAGGTCAAAGATCACACATTTCAAATGTGTTATTTTAGAATGTGACGGCAACCTGGCTGCCACATCTGTCACACCACTGATCGCCAGTGTGGATTCGGCTGGTCTGGCTGGCTAGGCGGGTATCCCTTCCTCCCTCACCACTCCATGTGTGTCCCCCAAGCTGTGCACTCGGTTGAAGAGAACAACCTTCCCCAAATTGAGGAGGACTGGTCTTTGGTCAAGGGTATACAAGTAGCTGCGCTCCCCTACTAGAACCTCCAAACAAGCTCTCAAATGTGTCATTTTTAAGTGATTTAAATCAGAAGTATTCCTGTGCATCCTATCTCTGCCCCTATAAACCTCTCTATTTTATAAGTAAAAACAAGAGAAAAATTATCATCTTTTGAGAAAAGTGAGCAATCTTGCCCTCTGAGAAAATGTGCTTATTGAGTTTTGTAACAGTCTGTGGCAGCTGTTGTACCATTCTGTGTACACATGCACGCATGCATGCGCGCGCGCGCGCACACACACACACACACACACACACACACGCACGCATGCATGCGAGCACACACACACACACACACACACTTTCTAAGCAGTGTCCAACACATACATATACATATTCAGCATATATTTCTTGACTTTAAATTTTCGAAAGGTCACCAGTTGAATGAAGAGATAAGATGAATTGGAAACATTCTTCGGAGACATCCCCGTGGGACAGGATGTGACGATGTGTCTCTTCACAGTCATCCTGTAATACCTGCTGGTTGCTCTGCTCTTTCGACTCTGGATATTGTTGCTTGATTGCAATTGTAAAGCAACTATAAACTGTACAGCAACAGGGGCTTGTAAATGAACTTCCATCAAAAATTCTATGATTGTGGGGCTGGCGAGATGGCTCCGGGTTAGGAGCACTAAATACAGGGCCAGAAGGGCTAGAGTTTGGAGTTTTTATAAAGTCTGGCATCAGCAAACAGCTGTAACTCCTGCGCTTAGTCATCCAACGCTCTTATCTGGCTGCCCTCTCTCTATAAACATGCAAACTCACACATGTGTGCACATGCACTCACACTGACATATTCATGAACATCATCTAAATATATGTAATATCAAATATATATTATATGACACATATGTATGACTCACATGCATGTGTGTGCATGCACTTACACAGACACATTCATACACATAAAGTTTATGTATATATGACACACATAATGGGAACCAGAGAGATGACTCAGGATTAAGAGCCTTGGCTGCTCTTCCAGAGACCCATTCTCAATTCCCAGTGGTGCATCACAACCATCTGTAACTCCAATCCCAAAGGATTTGACAACCTCTTCTGGCCTCTATGGGCACTTGGCATGCAAGTGGTACCCAGACATACAAGTAAGCAAAACACCCATACATTTTAAAATACAATATTTTTTAGTACATGATGGAAATCTGTTAACTCAGAGCATTAGATAACAGTGAAAATGGTTTGGAGGAAAGAGACTACCATGTGGAATGAATTGTACATTGCTTATGGACATTTTCTTAAGAGTACATGAGTGTCCCTCCTTCACATCTCAGCAAATCCAGAAAAAAAATAGATTTCTGTTTTTGTATTGGTCTGAATTTATTACTGAGTGGGAACTGAGTGCATTTTTTGTGTTGTCTTGTTTTAATGCTGTTTATCCTCTTTTCTATACTTCTTTTATTAGATGTTTATTTATTGGGGGGGGAGGTTGGCCACCCATTACACTGTGCACATGTGGAGGCCAGAGGTTCTCTCCTTCAACATGCGTCCCAGGTATTGAAATCAGGTCATCAAGTATGCTGGCGAGCACCTTCACCCACCGAGGCATTTCACCAGCCTTGCTTTTGCTCTGAGTTTTGGTTCTATAACCATCTAGACCTATAACTAAATCCCCACGGTAAGAGATTGGGAGGCAGAATGATGCTTCCTTCAGGAATGAAGAAACCAGAGTCTTCGTCTTCCTGCTTTCAAAGGGGTCACCAGACTCCTTCAGTCAGTTCAAACTGCCCTTTGGCGTTGGAAGGGTGACCAGAAGTAACAGAGTGGAGAAATTACACTGTAACACCAAGAGTCCAGGGAGGTGGTGCCACAGAGACTCCATCCAGCTAAAGTGGCTTCCAGGACCCGGCACAGTGGGGTCAGCAGCATCCTAACCTGAAAGCCCAGATCAAGTGATGGGGTTTTCTGTTCTTTGTCTCTAACCAGATTCCTAAGCCTCATCCTCAGGGCTCTGCATCATTCATGGACCACACCCTGACTTCTTTCCAGGTCACTCTTTGTGGCAGGTGGCCACAGTTTCTGTTGTTTGCAGCAAAGAACCTTGGCTGAATATTACCTCGGTTACTGTGACCATCACAACGCGTTTCACCACTTTGAAAATAGCCTCCTCTACCTGTAGCTCATTTGTCAGCAGTGTTGACTATGCATTTGCTCACACAGTAGACAGCCAGGGGGCTTTCTGGCTGGATCTGTGGTTTGTCCACTCTCTTTTCAATTGTCAATATCTTTTTTCCACACTCCTGCCAGGAGAAAAATTGAAAAGTCTACCTAGTGCCTAGGCATAAAGAAAATAGCAGTTTATATGTTAGTGACTTATTTTTTTTTTTTTCTGTCACTGTAACCAAATAACTGACAAGAAGCAACTTGAGGAGGAAGGGTTTATTTGTCTTAGAGCTTAAGAGACTATAATTCATCATGATAGAGACAATATGGCAGATGTGTGTCACTGGTCACATTGTGTCTGCAACCAGGAAACAGACAGGCTAGACAAAATCAAGGCCCATTTCACTGGCCCACTTCCTCCAACAAGGCTCCCATAGCCTTCCCTGAACAGCACCACCAGGGGGACCAAGCACTCAAACACATAAGGTTCTGCAAAACAGTTCGTGCTCAAGCCACAATGCAGTTCAAGAGGGAGATTATTTCAACATCCAGTCCAATAAGGTCCAACAGAGATAACAGTAAACAGACATTGTTTGGACTCTGCTATCAGCCACATTAATGTTAAAACAGAACGTTAACTTCAATGGTATATTTTGTTTATCCCCAGATATTAAAAATATTACCGTCACAGTATGTGATTAGTGTAAACATTTAACCTATATTCATTTCTTCATAATTAATTTTCTAAAGGCCTATATCTTATGCATCTATCAATCTGAGTTTGGATAAAACCTCACTGTATCTCAGCAGGTTTCCCCCAAGCAACCCAGAACCCCATCCTTTCCTTTCCTTCGTTTGCCTCTTTTGAAACTCAATCCATAGGCTTTCCCCTTTGTGCCAAGAATCTTTTCTCTTTAGGCAACCAACACAAAATGACTGAATGTGTTAGAAGAAATAGAATACATAGCGGGATGTCAGAACGTGATCCTGCCTTCTTTACTTGCTGCTTTGCATCTTGGGAATAGTACCAGACAAGCGATGCAGCTTCTAAGAAACAAAAGGAGCCTTCGTCACCAGAATAATCCTCCCCGCTGTCCACCCATGGAGAAGTCCTAATCCAGCAGGTCCACATTCCTTTGCCTTGTTTCCGAGTTCAAGTCCAATGTGCTGCCTCGGGTGCCCACTTTGTGATCTCAGAAGACGGGAAAACTGACTGGTCAAGAATTCTGACTCCACAAAGCCAGTGTTCTCTGTTCTCAATAACTGTTCATTGATTTGACCTTCATATTGTTAAAATACCTCAGCATCTCAGGGCTCTGAAATTTCTAACTATTCATATCAAGTATCCCTATAATTAAAATATGATACTGCTGTATTTTTAACTAAACAAGGTGCAGAATCCATGAAAGCTGGTGAATGTCTCCTTGTGTGAAGTAAGCAAGGTTTTGTTCATAGTCCACTAACATTTTTTCCTTACTTAAGCAGAAGTGAAAGTTTGTATTTCATGTTCTCTAACTACATCCTCTTTTTTATCTGAAGAGTAAAGTACATAGATTCTTGACATGGATATGAAAATACTCTTTCTCTAAAAACAGAAGTAGGGTCTATCTAGGTAAAATTAGATGTGAATCATGAAATAGCAAACAATAGTTAGGCAAATGTGCAAAACCAAGCAGAAAAAAAGAGATCTGGGGATTGTAGTTATGAATAAACAGAAATTATTATTTTCTTTTTGGTAAATTTTAAGCCTTTTTTTCTGTAGGCGTGTGTTGGTACATGTAAGTATGCACATGTGTGTGCAGATTCACATGTGTGTCCATGTATGCAGATGTGTGTCTGTCTGATGGCTACCCTGGAAATTGCTCCTCAGGCTCCATCATCCTTTGCTTTTTTTTCTTCTTTTTTAAAAAATTTAAGACAGTCTTTGCCTAACCAGGAACTGCCTGTCTCTACCTTCTTAATACTGGGATTGCAATCGTGTACCACCACACTGGGCTTTTGTGACATTGGTTCTGAGACTCGAACTCAGATCCCTACGGATGCAAGGGTAGCAGTGCTTTAAGTCAGCCAACCCCCAGCACTGCCCCTGAAGCCTTAGGCCATTCAGCTTTTACCTGCACTTTTTATCATCTCAATGACAATATACCCTGAGGTTTTCAGTTGCTAAATGATATTTACAAACTCTTGAGTGCTTTACAAATGCATTTTAAATTATTCATTTGTTTGTTTGTTTAAGATAGTTTCTCTGCGTATCCCTGTTTGTTGGAACTGTAGGCCAGGCTGGTCTCAAAACTCAGAGATCTGCCTACCTCTTCCTTCTGAATGCTGGGATTAAAGGTGTGTGCCACCAAAGTCGCATATTTTTATGATTCTTAGAGACATATGAAGAGACTTTCAAAAGCCTTCACATTCCTGATATCCCCTAGTTACTCCATGATAAAAAATTTTGGCTATATCCCATGATTCCATTCTTCCATCTACCAACCCAGACAGTGTATCCTGACTAGAGCCTAAAAATAAGTCAGAATTTTCCACTACAAATTAATTTTATACTTAAAAATAATTTTCCCCTCATTTCCAATTCTAAAGTTTATTGGGGGATAGCTTAAAAATGATCTCTTAAGTTTTCTCAGAAGTAGGATGTTCTAGAAACTTGATTTCATTTTGTGTTCAACCACTTATAGAGTCACCTTCTTAAAGTACTGCATTAGCTTTTAAAAATAATAAACTATATCACTCACAAACAACTTTTCAAATTTCATGGTTATCTATTTGCCTGAGTCAGTCACTCCGGTTGCTTTTAGCCATCACTGTTCTCTATTCTCAGAGGGTTACTAGAAGAGAAAATGCTTCTATAATCAAATACTATACATCTAATCCTATTAGTCCCCTGGAAGGAAAAGGATTTCAGAAAGGTGGCTCTCCTGGCCCACGCATATGTCCAGCCAATTTTGCCATTAAACCACAATATTCACCACCGCCACTCTGCCTCTTGTTTTATTTCCATGAACCAAAACACCGCAAATAGGGTTCACGGTATCTTTCTCCCTTCTCACACATCCAAATGACTCACATGCCTTATTCAACCTTATCTAGAAGTGCTTATCTATGCTCCTGTCTTATCCATGTTGTAACTGTGTGGTTATCTCTTTCATGGTAGCATGCTCCTTTCTGGGTAATATGCAGATGCCCACACAGTCACTGTATAGTAAGAATGGATTAAATAGTTGCGACTCATCCTATTAAGTAAAGCGTGACTATCAGAGTCTGTAAAGGTGAATGAGTGGGTAAAAGTGCTTGCTGCACAGCATGAGGACCTGAGCTGTGATCCCAGTGCTTAAGGAACAAACTATCCTTAATAGCTATGTGCATGCCTGTGACCCCAGCCCAGTGGGTCGAGCTGAGGCAGGAAGATTGCTGGAGCTTGCTAGCCACTAGTCCACCTCCAGAATCAATAAGAGACCCTGTCTCAAAGAAACAAGGACACTTGACATCCTTTTCTGGCTTCCAAAAAATATGCACACAGGTGACACACCTGCACTGCACACACGTGTGCATACACCATGCACGCACACATATACAGGAAAAGAAAAAACAGACATGTAAGTATACAAGTATAATTAAGAGACAAAGAAAAATGAGTTAAGAAAATTACCCCACAATAAATGACCCAAACATCATTTAAAGTACTGAAGGGATCCTTTTGTTTGAACTCAGATAATGTAAGCCTTCTCATTAAGAAGCTGCTTCCTCATTGGTTTATGACAAAATATGAGTGCAATTTCCTGTCCCCACAACACAACTGGTTTCTCTTCTTGATACAAGCAGATCTGCCAGCCTCCTCAGTCAAGAGAAGCATCACTCCTGAAACGGGTGAGTGTGATACTAAAGGCTAGAACAAGAGTTCAAAGTGCACAGAGTACTGGGCATAATGATCAGCCGTGCTCGTGGCGGTTCATCTGGTTTGGGTTTTGTGAATATAAGATGAAGCTTTGTGAGATGGAAATGAGGAAGACACATGGTTTCCTCTACTTTGAGTAGTGGTAAGGGGATGTCAGGTCTCAAACTTAGAACCAGTCAGGAGAAGGTATGGGTCGAGCTAGGGCGACTGTGTGTGCTCAGCCTTCTCTCCTGGATGCAGCTACTGGGACACTGGGATAATTCCGGAAGAATCTCTGCCATCCTGGGTGGTATAGCTGCCTACTTCTAGTTCCTCACCAGGGCAGTGGATCTAGAAATAGCGTTTAGATTCATCAGGAATCACGTGAGGCTAGAAAACGTTGTTTCCAATGTCAGTAAGCATCAGTTGTAACTATTTGTTAATGAATAACTGTCATAGTGCCAGAGGCGCGAGGAGACCCAGTGAGCAGCAAGCAAGCTCACAGGTGAAAGCAAATATCTCTGGAACACGGTGTAAGAACAGTTTGCTTTTAGCTATGTCATCACTTATTTAGGTTATTTTCAGAGCTATGCTGTAAATTGTCTTTTGGGCACTTTCGAAAGTTTAAGTTGATATCCATATTTTCAATGAGGGTGGCAAAAGTTTTTTCTTAAAATTTCATTAAAGCGGTCTAAATGATATTTGGAAAGATACAGAAGTCGTACACTTTGTTTATCGTGTTAACTTTTAGATACACTTTCATTGGATGAACAAGCGCTGCCTGCAATGCTTGGCATCATGCGTACCAAGTCCCTAGGCTACCCTGTGATGCTCTTGATGCAGGAGGGAGAGAGAGCATTGCTCACATTAACATACGGCTTTCCATGGCATCCTGGCCTGATAGGCAACCCTATCAGAGAATACTAACTTACATGGGAGGAAACAAACTTGGAAGAGCCTTTAAAAAGGCAAGCACAAGCTCATGCTGCCTCCGCCGCACGACAGATAAGATACTATCTGCTTCATCTAGCCATCCCAACCAGTGGCTGCTCTCAGCAAGGCAGGAAGTGTGTTTACAACGAAAGAAATGAATTCTATTGAGAACTCTAAAACCTCCCTAAAAAATTTTCTCTGTCTTGTGCTTTTCTGGAGAAAAACCTATACTTAGTTAGCAACGCAAAAAAAGAGGTACCCTCTGCCACACCCTCCTATTCTTGGCCCTGTCTCAAGAGAGGAGACTTTTATAGTTTAGGTGTTTTCCCTCAGATGTGTAAACCCACCCAAGGGTATGCTTGCTGACACTGATGAAAGCCCCTTCCTTAGCAGACTTTGCAGTCCTTCCTGTGGTTCAGAGTGTCACTTTCTGTCTTCGTCGAGAGCCTTTGAAGGGTTCTTCAAGAAGTGAGGGGTAAATTTCCCGAGTGATAGTTACCTGCAAATGTCTAGGTTTTGCTTCAGTTCTTGCAGTTTAATCCCACCGGGGATATAATTATAGGATGACATCCATTTTCTTGGAACACAGAAACATGAATATGTCATCTGGTTATATCAGCCTGAAGTGTCTCCTTTGTATGTAAGCCATCTCTCTTCCCTGGCCCTTTTCTCCCCTTAGTTTTTGGTCTCTGCAGTTTGAGCACGGTGTGCCTAAGTACCAACCGTTCACTTTGCCCCATCTGACACTTACTAAGCTTCACAAGTCAGAGGATCCGTGCCCCTGATCAGTTCTAGGTATCAATCAGCCGCTGTGTTTCTGAGCACTGCTTTTCACTGACCTCCCTTTGCTTCCTTCCTGGAGCTCGAGTTGCACATGCTCTCCATGTATCTTTGATGTTTTCCTATTTGTTTTACACAGATAATTTTGTCCAATTTCTTTAGCTTTATGTACTATTGTCCTCTTCTAAGAAATTTGCTATTATATTTCTATTTTTTAAAAAATATTTCTTCTAATTTAAAAAAAAATCTGGCTATTCAGTTCTTAACATTTTCTCTCTTCTCCATTCCTCTCCCCGCTCCCCTGCTTTTGAGTCTCGGTTTGATTCTATAGCCCAGGCTGTTTGTGAATTCATGGTCATCCCTCAGCCACAGCTTCCCGAACATTGGAATTACAGGAGAGAGCTATCATCCTCCGCTGTTGTTTTTCTTTCTCTTCATTCCTCATGTGTTCCGATTCCGTCTTTTACTTCTTAAAACTGATTAAATACATGTTTTGTGTTACATGTAAATTTGTTCATTTCTTCTACGTATCAAGAACTGTTCTTGTTTAGTAAGCCCTTACCTCTGTGAATCTTTCCATGACTGTTTAAATGATTTTTTATTAATTTTTTTAACCAATTTTCATGTAAGAAAATAGAAATAAATCAATATCTTAGGAAGACTTGTGTGGACCATCTCCATGCCAAACATGTTGTCGAGATGCTTTCTGCCCCTAGTCACCACAGCAGTTTGAGTCCACCCCTTCTCCTTTTGTTTACAATATTTTAGCCATGCAGACAGGTGACTATATTCTAAGCACATAGTTAAATCGATTTTTACAACTGAACATGTTCAAATCAAGTGTACAGCTTGACAGTTTTACAAACTGGACAGGCTCAGTCAACCAGTATCCACATCAAGAAGCAAAATACTACCACATTCTCAAAAGTCCTCTCCCAGTGTCGTGACTCTTACCAGCATAAGCTAACTTCGACTGGCTTTTATCAGTTACCATGTCATCTATTATGTTGATCTTGTCCATCTGCATCGTGTTCCTAAGCTTCAACTCTATCATCTCATGTTGAACAAAATGGAAGCATCATGGCTGCATAGATGTTGATGCTGAGGATCAGCAAGTGTGTGTCTATTCATTTAGCAATAATGTTCAATTTCCCATGCTTCAATTTTCCAGCCCAGCGTATGTATGAGTTCAGGTACTCTACATCACCCCCAGTGCTTGGCATTTTCTACTTTGCACGTTATTCTGATGAGGGTGTTAGTGGTATCTTCTATTCCCCTAGCGGCTAACGAAATGGAGCCGTGTAAGTAGGCCACATGAGCCAAACTAGCGGTGCCAACTCAGATCCTTCCCAAGTAAGGAGCTGCTAGATACTATGAACCCCCAGAAGAAGATTCTTTTCTTTAGCTCCTCACATAAACCAGGCCGGAGAAAGGAACTTGACAACTTTTTTCTGTTGTTTGTCAGTGTCTCAGAACCTGTTAGGCTCTCTTCTCTTCTGGTCTGCCCTTTCCCAGAAGCTAGAACCTCCCAGATCCCAATGTGTGTAATGGTAGCAGGGCCCTTTCTGCCTCCATGGTGTGATTTTTTTTTTGTCTGTGATCCAGAGGTCCCAGTTGTCTCTTCCACCCACATCACCTCCACCATATCCAGTTTGTTGCTCACCCCCTTCTCCTCAGCTCTGCTTTCGGTTTTCTGTCAAAAATATTTTGCTATTGCTTAGACAGGCTGCTCTGCATGTTTTATTCATATCCCTAAGTGTGATTAAACCAGAAGGCTTGGGAGTTTTGCTTTCCCGCTCTAAGAGTGAGGCGCATCCTCACATTGTTCCAGTACCAGAGTCGTGCCTCATGATGCAGCCCTTTCGTGCCTAGAATTCATCTGCTCTTGGAAAGAGAATGGCACCGGTGGCCAGAACATTACCCCTCCAAAGCTTTCAGTAATGGTCCCATCCATCATGTAAACCATCCAGACTACCAAGTGGCCCCACCAGCAAAGGAATGAGGAGCACTTCTCTGTGTCATCGTCACTTTACAAAGGAACGAGCCCCAGAGCTAACCGGCTCCAAGGATGGAAGTTGATAATCACAGCCTTCTCCCGGAATTGAGGAGGTTCTGTCCCCTCCTCTATGGAATGAAACTGAGGCACAGTGAGCTACGTTCCGTAAGAAACAGAAGAGGGAGGGAAAGCTGTCTAACTGTGCATTAAAGCTTAATGAACTATAGTGCCGTATAGTCGTATTGTATATTAAATTGAAACCTGCAAATCAGGTAGCCACGTAGTTTACATACACTCAAAGCAAAAAAAAAAAAAAAAGAAAAAGAAAAGAAAAGCATTTTCTTATCACAGATGAATAACTGAATTTTCTTTTTTTTTTTTTTTTTGGTTTTTCGAGACAGGGTTTCTCTGTGGCTTTGGAGCCTGCGCTGGAACTAGCTCTTGTAGACCAGGCTGGTCTCAAACTCACAAAGATCCACCTGCCTCTGCCTCCCGAGTGCTGGGATTAAAGGCGTGCACCACCACCTCCCAGCTTGAATTTTCTATTTTTAGCCACCAAAATGACTTTAAATATTTAGCAAACTTTGATTATGATTGTTAGGCATTGTCTGATGAGAAATATATATAAGCTAGCACCCTTTGAGAAATTCTTATTTGAAATAGGTAAAAATCTCAGTTTTATTTTATTTACTAAAGTTCATTAATTGTTTTAGTTAAATAGTACTTTTCAATTGAAAATATTTTCAATAAATGAAAGATGTCTGCTTGGAAACCATGACAGTAATAGGGTGGTATATCTTGTAAGTATCTAACCTATCCTAGTTCATCTTTCGTTACAGAAACGGGACACTTTGGAAAGAATGCCAAAGTGCATGAAAATAAAACCCACGTGCTCATATTTGCACCAATCTCCAATCTCCTATAAGATTCAAAAGGGCAAACCGAGAGTGTGTGGCCTTTCAAGAAAGCAAAACAGGCCGTGATGTTGAGCACGAAGACTTCAAGTGGTTAATCTCAGTTCACTGCTTTAAGTCACCTCCAGGAGCGTGGATGCTGCCTTCTGCTGGTGACAGTCTATGTAAAAAAATTGATCTATAACCACTCTCTGAATGCATTGATGAATTGATTAGAACATCAAAAACCAAGGAAAACCAAAAAAAAAAAAACTCCTCGCCAAAAAAAAATAACATTGAAACCTTAACGAGGCAAGGCTTCCTTTCCCGTTCACCGCCTAAGAAGTAATGTAACTGCCACTGTCAAACAATGACGATGAACAGCACATGTGTTGAAGAGCAGCATGCCCTAGATCACTATTTGTTCCCAGTGGTCTACATATTTGTGTTTGTAGTCAGTGTCCCCGCCAACGTTGGCTCTCTATGTGTGTCCTTTCTGCAAGCAAAGAAGGAAAACGAGCTAGGAATTTACCTCTTCAGTTTGTCTCTGTCAGACCTGCTGCACGCGTTGACGCTGCCTCTGTGG
Source organism: Dicrostonyx torquatus (assembly GCA_028555095.1). Classification (NCBI taxonomy): domain Eukaryota; kingdom Metazoa; phylum Chordata; class Mammalia; order Rodentia; family Cricetidae; genus Dicrostonyx; species Dicrostonyx torquatus. The sequence continues at coordinate 7,192,835 of JAQHUG010000055.1, read as the reverse complement.
ATCAATTACACTTGGAATAAAGACAACTGGACGTTCTCTCCCGCCTTATGCAAAGGGAGTGTCTTCTTCACGTACATGAACTTCTACAGCAGCACGGCCTTCCTCACCTGCATCGCCTTGGACCGCTATTTAGCGGTGGTCTACCCGCTGAAGTTTTCGTTTCTGAGAACGAGAAGATTTGCCTTCCTGAGCAGCCTGTCTATCTGGATATTGGAGTCCATCTTTAACTCCATCCTCCTGTGGAAAGATGAAACAAGTGTTGAATACTGTGCTGCGGAGAAGTCGAACTTCACCCTGTGTTATGACAAATACCCACTGGAGACCTGGCAGATCGACCTGAACCTGTTCAGGACGTGCATGGGCTACGCGCTGCCTTTGGTCACCATCATGATCTGCAACCATAAAGTCTATCGAGCCGTGCAGCACAACCAAGCCACGGAGACCAGCGAGAAGAGAAAAATCATCAAGCTGCTTGCAGGCATCACGTTGACTTTCGTCCTGTGCTTCACGCCCTTCCACGTGATGGTGCTCATCCGCTGCATCTTAGAGCGCAATATGAACTTCAGCGACAAGTCCGGAAAGCAGACGTTCACAGTGTACAGAATCACAGTGGCTCTGACAAGTCTAAACTGTGTCGCCGATCCAATTCTGTACTGTTTTGTGACTGAAACAGGAAGAGCCGATATGTGGAACATATTAAAATTGTGTGCCAGGAAGCACAATAAATCACAAGGACAAAAAAGGGACGTCATTTCTGTGTCCACAAGAGATACTGTAGAATTAGAGATTATAGCATAAAAGATGGAGGCAGGTTAAGGTACATGTTATTATATAATAAAACCTGTATTTTTGAAAGTAAATCGGCTGTAGGAGGACCAAGTGTTCCGAGCGAATACTTTATTCCACCTCAACAGAAATATTTTAAAGGTACATTTTATAACTCCTACATTGACTTTTGTTAAATAAGGTATGAAAATGTATCATTTTCTAAAGACTTAGCGTCATCCTTGTTGGTAGAATTTCTCTCCCCTAAGAGGCATATAGGAGTGTGAGTCTTTAAATCAGTGGCCATTCTGTCTGATGGTTATGGTTTTGCTCTTGTTGTTCTGTCTTTGGATTTTTCATACTGTCAGCCACCAGTCTTCTCATCTCTATAAACAAATGTAACTGCTGAATGCTATTTCTAATCCACTCATTAGCAACATTGAAGCCACTCCATAGGCTGGGATTTTCCATTAAGTACTCGGGTTGTGAAAGAAACGTTCTCCTGAACCTTCCCGAAGTTTACATTGATTTTGGGAACCGAGTCACTAAGTGATGTAAAGGAAAATGGACTTTGTATTTTGATCTTGATTTCTTTAAATTTATAGCTGCATACATGATAGTTGGAACTGATGTAAGTTTCCATCCAAATAGATATTTGTAGACATTCCCCCCCAATACTTAAGCTTCTTCCTTTTTGATTTAGAATATGTAAAGAACCTTGATAAAGTGTAATCTTTCAAATCTTCTTTGTGGAATTTACTCTTCCTAGCTTTAGGTAGGCGTTGGGTAGGCACTTCTTTTAACCAAAGGATTTTTGAAGGTTTCTTTCCTACCTTACTTTTCCCTTTGCTCCTTCTCTTTCCTGTATATTCTCTTTTCTCCTTATGCAGAAATGACCAGCTAGCAAGTGTCGATACCAGTTTGGAGCTACACATCATGAAACAAAAGCGTGATGCTCACCAGGACTGATATGTTCACAGCAGGATGTGTGCATATGTGGCAGTAGTTTATCACTGGTCTTCCATGATGACGTGTGCACACAGTGGAAAGCTACCTTGCCTTGATACCATATATTCAAGCACTGTTCATTGCATTTTTTTCTGAGCAAAATGCTTTCATAGAGTTAATACATTCTGTCTGCATTCTAAGACTAAAGTTACAGTATTCGAATGAAGAGTAGCTAAAATCATTTGAACTGCTTAGTTAATTTTTGGTTAAGTTATTGGTGGTCTCTAAAAATGCATTTAAAGGGAAAAAAGTCCAGAAATAATATCTTGGACGCATATGAAAATTCAGATGTAGATTAAGTGACTTCAAGTCAACAAAGATCCAGACCTTGAACCCAGAATCATGATTTGATTTCTGGACTTGACTTTGCCTTTTATCATAGTTTTAAAAGCCTTTTTAAAATAATTTCTTTCTTTATGCATGAAAAATTAATATATTTGTTGGGTTTAGGTCAAAATGGGGAATGAGAGTTTTATCACTATTTATGCCTCTGGAAGTAAAATTCAGATATTAATTACACTGGTCTGTTATAGAGACTTGCTTAGGATTTTTCTTCAGTTGGTTTTGAAAGAGACGCAACAAACACAACCACTGACCGGAACATTATAGTTAGATAATTAACACTAAAATGTTGGTCTAGCAGATTGTAGAGTTAATTTACCGAAATCCGGGCTATCAAAGCCTGCTAGCAACCTGAGAGCAGGGATGATAATGAAGCCAGGAGGTTTCTCATATGACTTAGAACAGAGCACTCTAGACAGGACTGAATGCAATCCCCACTGAAAAGTTAACCCTTGAATCTTTAAAAAGACTTCCTGCGTTCCTCATTAAGATTTCCCCATTAAGCCCACAGTCTGCCTGAGAGGGAAAAGGACTTCTAGCTTTAATTACCCAGTACTTTCTGATAAAGCCAATTCTCTTACTGACCAGTTGTTGGGAAATTGGCAATGATTTCCCCAAAGCTTGCTTTTTACAAAGCGCAGGAACAGTGGTAGCTCCTGCTCTTAAGACGGGGGTGGTGGTGACCGCCTTTGATCCCAGCACTCTGGGAGGCAGAGGCAAGCAGATCTCTGTGAGGTTGAGGACAACCTGGTCTACAGAATGAGTTCCAGGACAGCCAGAGATACACAGAGAAACCCTGACTCAAAAAAAAAAGAAAGAAAAAAGAAAAGAATAGAAAATAAAGAAAAAGAAACCTTACTTTTATCTTCTGTGTGTGAGTGCTTTGCCAGCAGCTATGTCTGTGCTAGCATCTGTCTTCACCAGGTAGACAGAACAGTGGGCACTGCCACAAGCTCTTTATTGCTTTTAGTTACCCCTATTCTAATCATTACCGTGGACAACTACCTAAGAAGTAGAAGGTACTACGTAGGACCCTAAGAGGAGATTACAGCAATGAGAACCAATTGGAGCTGGACACGGCTGTTATACTCTCCAGATGCTTAAACAATTCAAGGTCCTTCATACTTTCTGGGTCTATGGGAAATTCTCAATACTGCCAGTTCCTGGACAATCCCCACCCCAAGGAGACACACTGAAGTCATCGACATACAGCTAGATATTCACTTAAAGTATTTGCATATGTGCTTTTTTTGTTTGGTTTTCTTATTCAAAATGATATCTTTTAACAGCATGGACATTTTTGGAAAGCCAGAGATGAGTCTACCTGTAGGTGGGGTTTCCTTGCTTTGTGGTTTTGGTTTTCATTGTTTTTGGTGGTTTGTTTTTTAGCCACCAATTTTCCTGCCTCATTTGGGAAATCTTTATGGAAGAAAGGAATTGTAAAAGACATAGAAATTAACTCCTTGTTCTGTATGAATTATAAACATTATCTCCCTGAGAACACCTGTAGCAAATCTTTGTGTGCAAAGTGACGCATTTATATCCCTTGTCTCTCTGCCAAGGACACTGGGGGTCTCCTTTTAGGGTAATGACTAAATAAGTCATTTCTCACCAGTTACCTCTGCCAACTTTGTTAAGCTGATTATTTATTTAATTTAGTTAGATGAGTTTGATTTCAAATATAACCCATGATACAGAGCACACAGGCATCTCTTTAGTTTTCTCTATCATCTTTCTCATTCTGGGTGCTTCTTTGTACCCGATCCCATACTCATCATTCTCTTATCCACCATCAGGGCTCTGTTCTCTCATAGCAAAACCCATCCCAGTTGCTATGGTAACAGTTGCTACTGTAGCACTGCTGACCCAAGAAGGCTTTGTGATAAGTGATCATAGCCTTGTCTATGTGGGAGCCCATTATGAAACCAAAAGAATTCTAACAGAGACAAGACTACAAATGCATAGACACAAAACCAACAGACTTGTTTCATCTCATGAAAACAGACAGAAAAAAAAATCCATGTAAGCCATTTAGCATGAGCTTGTGCCTTTTTGTATAATGTCTAAAACCAACTAACAAAACAGAAAGTCATGCTTTGGGTTCATTTAATTTTCTTGTTTAGCAGTCAGCAGCTAAGGGAAACACTTTAAATATTTTTCTTCCCTACTCCTTTCCTTTTTCTCACTGAAAGTAACTATCAGGGTTGTTTTTTTTAATCAGGATTTTTTTTTGTTTCTTTCTCCTCACATTTATTTTCTATTCAACACGTTAAATAAAACTAAAATATACAACGTATATATTGGGATGTTTTCAGCCACAGATTTTTTCCCTCAAGACACAATTTTTTTGTAACATGTCTTAATAAATAAACAATAAATAAAGAGAAATAAACATTCTCTTTATTTATTTTTCTCTCATGGGATACACCCTGATCACAGCCTCTCCTCCCTCCACTCCTCTACGCTCTCCCCAACTTCCCACCTCTCCCCTCCCGTGAAGGTATTGTTTTAAGAAAATGTCTATATTTTTTCCTTATACTGTTCTGGAAAATTTAGTCTAAGTAAGTTGTTCATTTACACCTCCTAAGTAGACACTACTGGAAGGAGCAATCAGTGTTTTATGTCTAGGACAGCCAGCTGTATTTTCAAAGTATTCTCTCCTCTTAGCATAAAACCCAGCTCATTTCATGCTGTTGTTTTTGTTTTTAAGCCATTTGAGCACTGTAATCTCATTCTTTATTCCTTATAAAATAAAGATGGAGCACACTGAGGTAAGCTGTGCAGTACTAGTTACATTAGTTGAGTGCACCTGATCTTAAGAACTACCTAGAAATCACAAAAGCACGCCAGATATTGACTCAGGCAGAAATGATATGGCTGTGAAGATTTTTCTCCTCTCTTTAAAAAGTGATTCTTAGTACATTTGTTGATACGCAGCGGTAGTCCTGTTTGTGACCACTAGATGTCAATCGTGTCCTACCACGGAAGTTTGCAGGGTCTCTATAGCCCACAAACAAGCCTGACCTATGATGTCTTTTCTTATCCAAGCTTGCAGCAAACACCTCCTGTGACCAGAAAATAAAAGGAGGGACACGCCTGTATTACTTCCTCTGTGTTCTAACAAGCTAGGCTATGAATTGTGAGTACTTTGACTTTCTTTGTACTACAAATGCCATTTCAGAAATGGCAAGCTTAACCAAGCTGGTTAAAACTAGTGAGTTCCACATAAAAGAGAACATAGTCAAAACTGTTTAATTTCTTTGAGATCATGGATATAGGAGCTGGAGATCTGGCTTGATGACTGCTCTTTCAGAGGACCTGGGTTCTGTTCCCAGGTACCTACTGCGTAACTCACACCTATCTGTACTCCAGTTCCAGAGTATCCTAGGCCCATATATGACTTCCTAGGGTATGCATGTAGTACATATATGTACATGCAGAAAAAAACACTCATAAAAATAAAGTGAATAAATTTAAGATTTAGGGATAGATCTTGCCCCCCCCCCGTGTGTGTGTATGTAAGGCACGTCAACTGTAGGCAGTTTGCATGTGAACCTGCTATTATAAAATTATTGTGTAGAACTCAAAATGCAATTCAATGTATGTTCAGTTTTTAATTTTTAAATCATTATTGTTAGATCACAGCACACACAAATTGACATCTGTTACTTTGAATTGTTTAAATCCATTCTTCCCTAAAGAACAGTAATGTCATCATGATCTCATTTAACAGCATTTGCATATCATTAAACATATAATGGCCTGTAATCAGTTTCTCTTCTGCCTATAATTTTCTGTTGCCTTTCATAAAGCTCTGAGGGATATTTACACGTTCAAAATAGGTTACTGTTCTTCAAGTGATAGTGCAATTAGATGTTCAACAAGCAAACCAGGGGCTGGAGAGATGGCTCAGAGATTAATAGCCTTTGATGTACAACCCTGAGGACCTGAGTTTGGATCCCAGCACCCACGCAACAAGTTAGATGTGGTTTCACACGTGCCTGGAATCCCAGTGTTGCAGTGAGTGTGGGTACACGAGGATCACTAGGGCTTGCTGAAGCCAGTCAAGCTGAATCGCACAAGCTCCAGATTGAGGGATATCACGCCTTAAAGGAATAAAGGGAAAGGAATGGAGGAGGACCACTCCCTCAAATAGACCTCTTCTGGCTTCTATACACACATGCATAGATGTACACACTTACATACACCACACAAATATCTCCTACACACACACACACACACACACACATGCATGCACAGAAGCAAGATGTATGTACATGACAAAGAGATGAGTTAACTAGAGCCTCCATATTGTCCAGTTTCAGCTTTCAAATAGAAATATATGCTGTATTAGTTAGGAAGTGTGCTCTATTTCAAACTCAACATAATCAAGAAAATTTTATTTCTTGTACCATGACGATAATTCCATGTCTCAATATTTTAAAGTTCTTGACCATTTGGCTGAACTTGTACACATCCTTCTAAGAGAATTCATTTCAGAATTATCCTAAAATTTCTGATCCTATCTCCAAGATAGTAAGAAATGATGTGACTGGAAGTTATGGTTGGAAATTTAGGACTAGCTCCCACCTTCATCCTGGAAAGGAATGCTCTTGAGGGCACTCTCATGAGTTATAATTATTTTTGAATGGATATGTTAATCGATGGAACGGAGTAAGGATGCTGTGGGAGTGGAGTCCAGAACCCCTGTGGATATTTGTGTTTGAGCTGAGAGTTTTTAAAGATCCTAAGTTAGAAGCCTTTCTGTGTGCCACAGTAAAGCAGGAGCAGCAGGAAGTTAACAGTGAATCACTCCTCTGCGCTGAGGATCGTGGGTGTGCTCATGTGGATTTCCAGTCACGGCTAATGCCTTACTCATCAAAAGGATTTTCAGTGGGGTTCCCTTACCAGGAGAAGCTTTTACAAGTTTTTTTTTTTTTAATGTGTGTGGGTGTTTTGCCTGCATGTATGTCTGTGCACTACATGTGGGCCTGAGTCTGAGTAAAGTCAGATCCCCTGGAATTACAGTTACAGATGATTGTGAGCTGTTGGTGTTGGGAATTGAACTCAGGTCCTCTGGAAGAGCAGGCAGTGCTCTTAATCCTTCAGCCATTTCTCTGGCATCCCTCCCAGTTTCTAATAATTCACAGATCCACTAAATTCATTGCAATCTACATTGTGGCATCAATTTCTGTTGGAAACATCACACACACACACATACACATACAAAAATACTATTGCATTTTCTCTGTCAACTACAGCTTCCAGACCACATGCTGAGCTATGGGAAATTCCACCTTAGCCATTACTAAACTGTGCTTCCTCTTTGAGGTTTACACCAGAGTAAGAGAGATTCACAAGACACTAAGAAATGAAGAAGCAGCCTTTGTTTCGTGTCCTCCTGTGCTATCACCCAGACAGTGAATTTTAGCTTTCAGCGATTCTGTAAATATCAATGCTTCCTTCCCACCTCCCTGAATATCACGGCACAGGGTTCATTGGCAAAACTGGGAAGGAGTCAGGTTGCAGACACTTTCCTATAAATCACGTGTTATGCTCTCCAAACAAGATGTTCTCAGAGATGTCTCTTCCAACTGCCACAGGCATATGTGTAATGGTAAAAGTAAAATACTGCAGGTTCCTGAGTGGTTACAGTGGGCAGCAGGCCATGAGACCATGCCTCAGGTCCCCGAGAGGGGTGGGAGCGTGAGGACGTGGGGAGAAGTAGGGGTGGGAGACAGGGAGCCCCAAGGGCAGCCAGTCCCAGGCAGGGACAGCACACGAGACCACGAGGAGAGACAGATGAATGGGCATGCCAGGAGACCATGCCACAGGTCTCTGAAGGCAGCTGGTCCTGGGCAGGGAGCCATGTGGCAGGCTAAAGACAGAGACATGGATAGGCACACCATGCAGAGTGAGGTTGGATATTTACTTATTGGGTTATGGAAGGGACGGGGAAAGGGGGTAAGGCGAGACGGGGGAAGAGCAGAGAGAAACGGGGCAGGGGGAAGAGACAGAGAGAGGCAGAAGCTGCCTCTTCCAGGGAGGGGGTGAAGGAAGGGACTCAGGCTGGAAGCTGAAGATCAGCTTGCCTTGGCAGAGGGGTGAGGGGTGGGCATGGCTTGTCTCTTAAAGGGACAGGACAGATCATTACACTGTGGGCTTTAGCTTGAGGGATGAAGCATGCAGTGAGCAGCTAAACTGGTCAGTTGAGTCTCTTGGCCACAGTGAGTGACTCAGTGGCAGGCATGTGACTTGAGTGGCTTACATGGTTGAAAGGCTCTCTCTTTAGCTCCCAAGGACGCAATTTGCCCCTGAGATGCCTGAAATTTTTCAGGTCATTTTGTTAGCATGGAATAGCAACACGTGGAAGAAAAGAAAGCTCAAAGAACCCAAAAGCCGAAGCTGAACCCTAATGATATGGTGAGTCTTGGCACACGGCAGTTACATGAACCAAGTAGACCTTGTCATTTAATCCAACCAGAGTCAGATTTTTTTATTTGTATCCCAAAAGTCTGTAGTAGAATCTGAGATGTGGAAGTGAGGGTGGTGTTATAACCTCTCATTGTTGAATAAGCAGGAAAGGTCCAAATGAAACAACAAAGGAACGTCCATCACACCCCCTACAGCCATGAAATCTGCCATGCCCTTTCCATCATAATAAGCAGATTTTTCTGAAACAGAACACCAAAATAGGCCACCACCTTCCTACCACTAATGTCAAGCATTTTATCAAAGCAATGAGAAAAGCAACAATGCATTAGGCATAAGACAATGTCATCCAAGACTTTTCTTAGGTTAAAAAAAAATCAAAATATGGGTTCTTTTGCTTTCTTCTTATTGCCTTCAGTAAAGCACCCAAAATCTTTAGTGAAGTTGTAATGATCTGTCTCTTTAAGAGACAAGCCACGCCCACTCCCTCCCCCATCCACTGAGGCAAGCTGATCTTCAGCTTCCAGCCTGAGTTCTTTTTTTTAATCCCATCTTCCTCTCAGAGAGGCAGCTTCTGCCTCTCTCCCCACTTCTCCCCTTCCCCTGCTTCTGTCTCTATCTTCTCTCTCCCCCGTCTCTCTCTTTCTCTCTCTGCTCTTCTCCCCTTCTCCCTTCCCCCTCTATAACCCTCTGAATAAACATCCAACCTCACTCTACATGGCTTGCCTATCCATGTCTCTGGCTCTTGCCTGCCCGCCACGTGTCTCCCTGCCTGGGACCAGCCACCGCTTGGGGTCTGGCAGCCATCTCTGCCTGGGACTGGCTGCTCTCAGGGCCCACTGCCTACCACCACATGGCCCGCTACCACCACCTGGGGACCTACAGTATTTCTGCTGCCTGCTGCCACTGGGGATCCTGCTGCAATTTTTAATTTTTCTGTTACATTGGTGCCAAGACTCGAGAGGCTCTCCCATTCCAGTTCTTCTCCAGGGATTGGGATCCTGAACCAGGATTTTTT
>JAQHUG010000055.1:7150306-7169545 GCA_028555095.1 Dicrostonyx torquatus | reverse complement strand
AAAGTAAGCTGAGCTTAAGCCTGAAATACTCATTACTCTCTTGGAGAAGACTTAAGAGCAACTTCAAGCCAGTGTTGCACCTATGGGGATGTCTTGCCAGGCCAGTCATCACTGTAAGCCTTAGAAGTAACTGCTCGGAGAAGGCTCACTCTTCTCCAAGAGCATTGTGAAAGCTTCTAGTTTGGTACCAACTTGATTGCTCTATGTCCCATGACCTATGAACGTGGCATCTTCAGCAACAGAGTCTGAGCCTCAAGTTCTGGAAGGTTACTAAGAATATTGGTAATAGCCTTCAATGTTTTGTGGTCTACGGAACCTCACTCATATTGGCCATTTAAAAAATAGTCATTGGTCATTTGTATTTCTTCTTTTGATAACTTTCTGTGTAGTTCCAAGCCCCAAATTTTAGTTATTTGCTTTCTTGATGATAGGTAGTTTATTTTTGTTTTTGTTTTAGTTCTTTGTCTATTCTGGACACCAACCCTCTGTCAGGTCTATAATAAAGGTCTTTTCCAACTCTGAAGGCTGCCTCTCTACTCAAACAGTGGTTTTTGGCAATAAAGAAGCTTTTTAATTTCATGAGGTTTCAGCAAACATCCTTCTCATCCTCTTCTGAAGTTTGATTTTGTTTTTGTTTTAAATTATTTTACCAGGAAAAATTTGACAGACTACTTGACGCATTCCACACAAGCCAGTATTTTTCAGTATGTGAAATTAACTTCAAACTAACCTCCAGTTTATTTCAGTATCACATTAAGGAAATGATCTACTGTGATTCTGTTTAGTGTTAGAAGGAAGCTAAAGCAATCAAGTTTTCTGCCTGACAAGTGAGTCACTGTGCTCATTCTGTTGTATTTCTGTTCATGAGGAGTCAGGAGCACTGAGCATCCCCATGCACCCAGTGAACTGGAAAGTCTTCTAAGAACAGGGCATCAGCCATGGATATGCCTGCTGTCTCACGCCTGCAGTTTACTGAGAAGGTTTTCCATGACAGATCTGGGGCTACCACAATTTATTTCTGCTTTGCTGGTCCCAAGCCTAGAGTTCTGAACCTCAGTTCAGAAGCTGGACTTTAATAAAAATTACACTGAGAAATGGTCACACATATCCACTCCTCTCTCCCCTCACCCTGGTTCCTTGGTCCCCACCATTCCTTGAATATCCAGACTCCCAAGGTCATTTTAATCAGATGTTCTCCTTGCCCTAGGTTTTTAGGAATCACTCAGTGACAGGTGCTGCTGGTATTTTTCCTTCATTGTATACGAAGAGACTGGAGCTTGGGAGCGTTTAACACAGGATGGGCATTGGAACCCACATTTCTGAGTTGAAAGGCTGAGGTTCTAATCAGGTACTGTAGACCCTTCTCTTGCCCCTTGGTTTTAGCAGGACTTCTCTTTCTTTACAGATGGCTGACCATTTTAGAGAAGTAGATCTAAATTTAGGTGCAGAGGTTTCATCCATGTAAGTTAAAGAGAGCCCATGTGCACATATACTACTGCAAATAAATGGTGATTATTGAAATTGGGGCTGCACATACCCCAGGAAAGCTCCATTTTAATATCCAAGTTGTTAAACAACATTGATTGCTCATCTGTCATTAAGAAGTCTGAAAGTATAATTATTATGCTGTCATATAACAATCAGGGCTATGCATGATCAGAAGAAAGCTTGCTTTCCTTGTGATATGTCACGTGAAGACAGCACGCGATTTTCAAAACAAAACTGTAGGAAGGTAAGGCATGGTTATGAAGCTATACGTAGAAGTTTCTGACTGCCAAGGTTTGAAAACGATCCATTTCTCCAAAGGTTTAAATGAGTTGAAGATTTTTGTCTTCCATTCAGAAGTTATGTAATATTTAAGAAGTGACACTCCACAGAAAGTAAGCCTTTGGAATTAATTAATGCCATCTTTTCAGATCTAAAAAAAAAAACCAAACTAATGTGTAACCCCACAATAATGGGTTATTATAAAAAGAATGAGCATAGCCTTCCAGTTTCCTTGCTTCTTAGGCCCAAATATCTGTCCTTTTTGCATGAGGTTGGTTTCTTTCTCAAGTTGCCAGAATGCTGAAGTACTGTATCAGTTACCCAGACTTGAGCATTTTGTTATAGCAACACAAAACAGTCTAACACATGGCTTGTTGGACGTTAAGCTCAATGATTTAGACTCTCTTTGGTAAAGCTCCCAATCAATTCCATGCTGTTTATATGCTATTTCATCTTACTTAAGTACATTGGAGAAATATGGAATAAAAATATGATTATCTTTTAAAGGCTATTATAGAATACATCACTAAAAAGCAAAGAAAAATATAATTCATTAATTTCAAGAAATATTTTTGTCAAGTGCTTGATTTTTACTGGATACCAGAGTATTGGGGAGAATAGAGTCCAATGTGGAAATCCAAAGATAAACAACTCCACAAAGAGAAGGCCCAGTAAGGGTTAAATGAGAAGGGAAGAAAGAGACGACAAACCCTAGTTTGCTCTTCAGGGGTCCAGAAGGATGTTCCAGGAAACTTGTGTTGCTTCTGACGTCTCAAGGCTTAGTGAGATTTAATAAAGGGAGGAGGCTGTTTAGACACAGCCAGGTCATGCAAAAGCCTGACTCCATTCTAAGGAAATGAAAGTAGCTCACTTTTATTGGAAATTACTGTAAGAGAGGAAATAGAAAATCGTAAGAGCTGAGTCAAAGCAGATGTTAAGTGTTAGAGTGTCTGGCAGCTGAGATTCATAATTTGGACTTTTATATTAACGTTAATACATATATATGAAAAAGTTTTCAGCAGTGAATAACAATTAAATTTGTCCATCACTAAGCTAACTCTTGGCAAGATGTCCAAGCTAGAGGGAGAAGAGCAGTCTAAGGCAGCATTAGCTGACATTGGGAAGAGGGGTTGACGGAATGGCCAGGAAGAATTTAATGCGGGTCAAGTCTGAGCATGTGGCATCTGGGGGGCAGGAAGACGACAGATACAAAGGGTATGTAGGACAGTGGGCCTTGTAGTTGGATAGCATACATTTAGAAGAAGCAGGAAATCACCCTGAACCCAAAAGACTGATTTCTGCAGGCTCTGATGCTGGCAGGTTGGGGATTCAACAATGGCATTAACGGGATCATAAGGAGTCCTTATAAGTCTCTGGCCTTTTAATATTATCACCCTGCTCTTTTACTCATTGTCCAATAAAAGGCATCAATAAGAGAGACTGGTTGACACACATGATCAGCGAATGTTTCCCTCTAGCACTTGAAAGACCCTTCAGCCTTGTATATTCTCTGATAGAAGTAATTTGGCTCATGAGCTGTAGTTTAACTTGCTTCAATCTAGGAGAATGTGTCCCTAAATTAATAGCTGCACATAAAAGACAAGAAGTGTGTCTGCCTATTCCATCAAGTGTACAGTATTTTGCATGCAAGTCTCAATGACAACTATCACTACTTACGTTGACAGTAGTTTACTCTTTACTTCTGATGGCCCAGTTGCTGTTTTCCAGACCCACACATGTCAACTCAATGGGGATGGAAGGAGAACACCGCCTCTGCATACCCAAAAGCGCTGACGATAGTAGAGCTTTCTACAGTTCCTCCTGGGATGCAGATTGTTTTTTTTTAATATTTATTTATTATGTATACAATATTCTGTCTGTGTTTATGTCTGCAGGCCAGAAGAGGGCACCAGACCTCATTACAGACGGTTGTGAGCCACCATGTGGTTGCCGGGAATTGAACTCAGGACCTTTGGAAGAGCAGGCAATGGTCTTAACCACTGAGCCATCTCTCCAGCCCCAGATTGTTTTTTATTTATCATATTTGTCAGAATATAGGTGTGTGTGTGTACATCAGTAAGAGGAAATGTAGAAATTTCAGAGGATTTTCTGTGTCCTTTCTCACTACAATAGGGCAACCACTGTGAAGATTCTGCCAGTTGCCCTAGATACCCGTATAGATGGAGACTAGCGAAGTAGATAAGCTGAAATTGAGTGTATCACCTAGCCTTCGTTTATCATCTCGCCAAACACTACTCTACCTGGAACTCCTGATGAAGTTTCGAGTACACCAGCAACAGAAGCATCAGATACTGCATTTAACAGAGCTCAAAAACTCTTCATATTTCCCCTTCCTCCTTATTCTGTGAGATGAGATCCCTATGGAGGATTGGGAGGGATGTTCAGCATTCATGTACCTGCCTTAAGTAACATTATAAGGTTATTTTCCAATGGCACTTAGCTTCCCTTTTGATGGGCTTTAATTTAAATATCGAAACTGGAGGGAGAACCACAAAGTTCCACTGTGGTAACTGATACCACAGCTCTGCTCACTTCTGTATATCCAGAAATAGAAGGATACAAGTGATGAGCCCAGCTCAGCAGTCTAGCTGTCTCATGACTAGAAGCCCAGTGGCCTCTTAGCCTGTAGGATAGATCCCTGTTAAGACGTTTAGAGTGACAGTCTGACCTGGTCATGATAGACTAGATGCCAGCACCAGCTGTGATCACTAAAGTGCTAGAGTCCTAGTCTGCAGCTCTGGAATCCTGCCATCCTCAGTAACAGTGTAGTGCCTTGTTTTATCTCTGTCCTTTTCACAAAGACAGTAGCTTCCATCAAACTTCTAAACGACTGTCAGGAACTGCCATAGATCTTGCTGCCTTGATTAAGGAATGGGTTTGAGTTCTTTCAGTGAACATTTCAGGTGAGAGGGTTCCAGATTTTCTGTAACGATCAAACCTAACCCCTTTCTCTTTTAACCTTCTCACCTTTCATCGGTACCATACCAAGATAGCCCTAGCATCTCTACCTCATTTACCGAAAGTCATCATTTTCTTGAGTCTTTTCCGGACTCATCCCAGACTCTTAATGTTGACCTTAGACTCACCCCAAGAGTCTGAAGATCATTGTGAGATATTTCCTGACTCTAAAACCCAAGTTAAAAATGAATTATTCTTGTTTGTAAATTGCGTCCATCAAACCACCCAACTGCATTTCCGGTTCTAAGCCAACATGATTCAGGTCCACTTTTCAGAGTCCTGCAAATCTATTAAGTATAAGGTTATCTCTCCTGGAACGGAGGTTGTAATTCTTCCCTGACTGTGTACTGAGACCTGGAGGTAGAGAGTAGATTTTAAAATGAACTAGTACTGTGGGGAGTGAATAGTGCCTTAACTGTTGCCATGCAACTATCTCTGGGAAAGGAGAGACTGCTCCCAAGGTGAAGAGTTAGTTGCTTTGGCCACCCTGGAACATTCAGAAGATGTCAAGGTTTCAAATTCCCAGGATAAATTCTTCAAATACGTCTAACCTAAGTCACAGGATCACACTATCATCTAATCATGGCAGTCCCTATGGCTGAAGAGTCCTCCCAAAGCTGTGGAGATCGGCTATACCTAAAGCTACTTCCCAGACTTGGGTTTTAGTGCATCTTGCAGGAAATGAGTCTCCTTCCAAGCACTACAGCACACTCAGCTTTTCCCTTAGCATTTGGATATCACGGGCTTCTCATTTCCTTGTGCTGCCTTTCAATGCAGTTAAGAGGAGCATTGTAGTCAAAAGTTCTTGCACTTAACATTGCCCTCAAAATGTTCAAGTACAGGTCAAAATACGTCACCTTGTACTTGAGCCTCACTTTAATTGATCTTGAGTGAAGGCCTTAGTAATATTATGCCAACATAGGCTATTGCAGGCCAAGGCTGACCACCTCTCTATCTGCCATCATGAGTGGAATGCTTGGGTACTGCCATTATATTACTGAGCAAACCAGCTTGAAAATCTCACCCAGATAGTTTGATTTATCGAGCCTCTCCTGATACCAATTGTGTTCAGCCTGAACCGCTTAAGGAAGTACATCTTAAAACAAGGGGATTGAGTATAATTCCCAAGATCAGGAATGAATTACAAGGGGCAAGAACAGATCTAAGAAAACAACATGAGGGTCCCCCCCCCCGCAGTCAGGGTACTTCTAGGTTTGACTGATTGGTCAAGACTTTGCATATAACCAAAAGAAAAATCCCTTGCATCTCAGCATCCTCCACTGGTCAAGAAATGGAAGCAGACCTTAGTTAGATGTTTTGACAGAACAGTCAAGAGAGGGCAGACAAAGGTTTGAGTTAAAAAGTCTACAAAAGCCAAATGGATAGGTGTTCAACAGTGTTTAGTTTTTTAGAATACATTAGCCCCTAGGTATGTTTTTATTTGGCAGGTACTAAATTTAAATATCTGTACTTTTCTCACTTGTAACCACCTCTACAAACCACTAGTATATTACACCTAGCATACTTCACTCATTTTCCTTTTCTTTCTTACTCTTAAATGAATTTTGGCTTAAAACCTATGAATCTTGGACTATATTCTGGTAGCAAGGCAGGGTGCTGTCAGCAAGAGCAAGCTTTCCAGCTGCCTGGTTCTCAGAAGTGAGCAGATGAGAGTGACTCATGCCTCCTGAAAAGGTGGGCAAAGGCCTGATTCCCTGCATTCCTGTGAGACTTCCAGCATAGGGGAGCAGAGAAGCAACGGGATTCCTGGATTCATAGAACACTGGGCACATGGTGGAAAGAGAAGCACTCTCTTTTAAGAAATGACTGCTTTTAAAAGATTAAGAGAAAGCATTAGATCTGTTTAAGCAGCCTGTTTATCATTGATCCTATTAGATAAAATGATGTTGTGCTTGGCTCTATTCCCTAGCATTTCTCTTGCTCAGTGGTGGCTTCCAACACAGCAATCATTTTCCCTCTGTTCCAAAAACAGCCCAAGAACTATAGCTACTGTATCATCAAAGCTGAGCTTTGAAGTCATTATCTGCATACTGACAATAACTTCATGCTGTTAAGTAAACTGTCTGGATTTGTAAAGGATATTGAATTCCTTAAACTCATTACAGAGTACACAATAGATGCATTAGGATCTTATTATGAAATTTATACCATAGACATATCGCAAGGCCAAGGCATTGCGTCAAAGCTCTCTTGATGAAAAGAGTTGAGATATGAGGACTGGCATGGGGAGCTGGGGCTCTAGCAAGAAACACTTGATATCCTAGCAAGCTTTGGCAAGAGCATCATGGAGGAAAGACAGGCTTCAATGAAGAAATAGCATTTATTCTGAATCCTAAAGATAACTTGTTCCTGCTGCTGAAATGATGAGATGAGACTGCAATTTAGAGCAGAGAGTCAAGGACAAGATGTGGCACTCCTTCCCATTTCTAACTCCTCTGCTTCCATGGCACTTGCTAACCACCTCTCTTAGGATGCTCTTGCAATCACCTTTACAAACAGTCCACAGAGACAAGTGCATAGTACTTCATCCCAGCAGGTAGCAAGCGTAAGAGTACCCTGTACTATGTGCATGGGAATTGGTTGAATATTGTCTTAGTTAGGGTTGTTAT
Source organism: Dicrostonyx torquatus (assembly GCA_028555095.1). NCBI lineage: Eukaryota > Metazoa > Chordata > Mammalia > Rodentia > Cricetidae > Dicrostonyx > Dicrostonyx torquatus. The sequence continues at coordinate 7,162,169 of JAQHUG010000055.1, read as the reverse complement.
TGCTACAATGAAACACCATGATAGCAAGTTGGAGAGGAAAGAGTTTATTTGGCTTATACCTCCACACTGGAGTCCATTATTAATGGAGTCAGGAGAAGAACTCAAGCAGGGCAGGAACCTGGAGGCAGGAACTGATGCAGAGGCCATGGAGGGGTGCTGCTTACTGGCTTGCTCACCATGGCTTCTTCAACCTGTTTTCTTATAGAACCTGAGATCACCAGCCCAAGGATGATACCACCCACAATAGGCTGGACCCTCCCCACCAATCACTAAGTAAGAAATATCATATAATCAGATCTTATGGAAGCATATTTTTCAGTGGAGCTTCTTCCTTTTAAATAAGTCCACCTCGTATCAAGTTGACATAAAACTAGCCAGCACAGATATCCATCTCTGTATATAAACTCCTAAGCATAGCATCCTGCTGATGACATCTATCAGCAAAGTGTGACTGCATGTCCTAGATCTATTTTCACATTTATCCAGGCGAGGATTTCAATGGGTAGGAGCAAAATTTACTATGTTGTCACTCTTCTCTGAGCATGTGGGAGGAAAATTTATTTGAAGAGCAGTAGGTGATCAGATGAACAGTTGCTGCAGGTGACAAAGTGTAACCATCCAGGGTGGAGTGTTGAATTGTTTGGGCTTTGTGCTGGTTTCATAACTGATGGCATTTCCCACTTTCCCTCACCCTGTTTTAAATAAATGATTCTGTAGCCTGAGGTGCACAATTGAATTAACTAGATCCTTAGAAACCTGGACTCTGCAACTTCAGTCAGACTTCCTAAAGTTGGTTTGTATTTTGTGAGTTCCTCACAAGTTTGTAAGGTGCAGCCAGAGTGGACGAACACTTCCAAACAAAAGAGTAAAAGGAAAGAGAGCTTATAGTCAGTGAACATGACCCCTTATGGGCATCTACCACTTGTATGTGTGTGTGTGTGTGTGTGTGTGTGTGTGTATCTATGTGTGTATGTCTCTCTCTGTATATGTGTGTCTGTGTGCGTCTACGTGCATAAGACCGTGTGCTTGTCTGTGTGTATCTCTCTGTGTGTGTGTTTAATAATTATAGTATGGAAATTTACAATGGAAATAACTGTTAGCGATACATTCCACTGGCTTGTATGAAATACTTTCATAAGCTGCTTAAGGTAAGTGATGAATCCTCCTGAGAGGGTGCAAAAGAAACAACGTTGTATTAAAAGCATAAGATATGAAAAGAAACAGCTTTAAATGAGTAGGGAAATGCAAGAAAAATATGAATTAAAGAGCAAAGCAACTTGACTGCAAATCTCCCAACCCCTCAAGCCCTGAGTTCCTAGAGCTTAAAGGAAAGCATTCTGATTACTTGGAATTTTAGAGAGTTCTCCCACATGAAGTGGGGAGCTCTGAAATCAGGGATGGAACAACAGGAATGATTCTGGGGTGTCTGATTCATCCATGGCAATAGCTAATGTGCGTGGAGAGAATATGAGACACTCTGAAGGGAGAAAAGTGGGAGACCCTGTCAATTCATGACAGAAGAGGATTTGTGGGTGTCAAGTGAAGAAGCGAAGTCTTTTTAATCACAGATGGATGGGAAGACCTCCACTATTGAGGTTCCACAGATAGCCATGGTGACCAAAAACGCCCCTCCAAGTACTGAATTCCTAGAGAGTGCTTATGAAGTTGGGCTCCCAAAGAATGCTCTGTCGAATGTGAATCCTAACAGATGTCAAGGGAAAATGATTGCCACTGGTCTCATGGGCAGAGAAACTTGGGAGGAGGCATAAACAAAAGCACTCTTAAAGCATTCAACATGGGTGGTGAAATCCTCTGCATGGCCATGCTAATATACCAAGGAACCAGAATTCCTAAGACTCGCTTTTGGAAACATTGCTTCAGATCTATGTATGGCAAAGAGATAACACTTGGAAAATTTTGTAAGAAATGATCAATAAAACATAAACACGTATGAACTTTTTAATTTTGTTAACTTTAAAAATAAAAAGTAAATGTTCTCATTTTGAATAGCCTTTCCTGGAAAGAATTCTTTTGAAAAATAAATTTGAGGCTGTGGTGATGCCTCAGTGGTAAAGCATGTCCAGGCATCTACAAAGAACATAGTTCAAATCCACATAAATATTAATTAGATGGGCAGAGTGGCTCACCTGTAATTTCAACCTTAGAAGGTAGAGACAGAGGATTCCCAAGAGCAAACTGCCTAGTGAGAACAGTCATGTCAAAGAGCTATAGGTGTGACTGCTTCATTGAATCATGTTCTCAGAAACATGAATGGGGATAGTTATTGACATCAATCTCTGGTGTCCACTTGCACACACGCACACACTCAAAATGGAAAAGGGTAAAATATTAACAATAAAGCCAGTTTTTGTGGCTGCCCAGAGGCATCAGGTAATCTGTAGATATCTCCTACAAGATCAGTGTTGATGAGAAGCAGTCACTCTTCCAGAGTGTACTTTGTCTCTGGAGACTAACATCCCTGTTGAGAGTTAGGATAATATTCATGGGGTAGTAGGGAGCTTAGTGGTTAAGGATTCCTGCCGCTGTACTTCTCCTATGGTACAATCATTGGCTGTGACTCTGTAGACTGGAGGCAAACTGAGAAGCATTTGGCATTTCACAGCAGGAAGTTAGAAGCCAGCACGCTTGTTATTGAGCTTTGAGTATCCTGTATTGAAATGGAAGTGTGTGGTGGGTGGAGCCATAGAGTAGAGTCTAGGGACCTGAATTCCAGCCCTAAAATGAATATCAAAACTATAAAACTAGAGACTCCAAGAAGTGTCCATGGAGGAAGATACATGTGTGCGTGTGCATGCACGCATGCACACACTTCCACACCTTCTATGCTAACTCTGAAAACATACTCAGAACTCCCATATATAAGTATATTGGCTCTTATTTGTTACTTTTAGGTAAATTTTGCAAGAAAGAGATGGACTCAGGCAGGAACTAGCTAGATTTTCATTTGAAATTGAAAATCAAAAGGGGGTGAAACAAAATAAAAACAAATATGAAACTTCAAGTCTTATCAGGGCTGAAGAAACTAATGACTTCTGTACCTCAAATAGCTAAAGATATTTAGGCCAAAAGTCAAAGGAAATCCAGCTCCGTGATACAGATTACATCAAGGCCATGGCTTTTGTCAAAGTCTGTCTCAGCACTTCCGTGGGGAGTCTGCGATGGTGAGTGAGATGAAGGGAGCGCTGGTTTCAAAAGGTCTGTTTAGTGGTGTGTGAGGTGGGAAGAAGTAGGTCAAAGGCTGGGGAAGTTTTTAAGAAAACTAGAATGTCTAAGAAACCACAAGATTGACTACGTAAAATCACCCTCATACAACAGAAAGCAGGTTCTGAAAAATGCTAACCCCTTATAACATGCACCCCCATCTACTTCTCCCATGGCCATAGAGCAGTGGTTCTCAACCCGGAATCACCACCCCTTTGGGGGTGGGGGTGGAGCAGCCCTTTCACAGGGGTCGCCTAGGACCATGAGAAAGCCCAGATAATTATAGTTCACAGCTGTAGCAAAATTACATTTGAAAGGAGCAACAAAATTAGTCTTATGGTTGGGGTTACCACAAAATGAAGAACTGTGTTAAAAGGTCACAGCATTAGGAAGATTGAGAACCATAGCTCTCGGGCTTTGTGTTCTTTCCAATCAATACCCCTTTTCCTGTTTTGCTTCTGTTTTGCAAGGCTAAAACTCTGGCCAAAGAGAACTTAGAGGAGGAAATGATTTATTTGGCTTACAGCTTACAGTCCATCATCCAGGAAAACCAAAGCAGAATGAACTCAATACAGGAACCAGAGGGCAGGACCTGAAGCAGAGACCATGGAGGAGTGCTGCCTATTGGCTTGCTCCCTCTGGATCCCTCGGTTCTTTCTTACCCAGGCCAGGCCCACCTGCCTAGGAATGTCACCACCCACAGTGGGGTAGGACCTCCTGTATTGATAAAAATGCCTCAGAGACGTTGCTACAGACCAATCTCATGGAAGCAATTCTTCAATTGAGATTCTCTTTTCTCATGTATTTCTAGTCTGTATCAAGTTCATAAAAACTAAACAGCATACCTCATCAACACAATTCCACCATTGCTGGAGACTAGGGACTGTTTTTCGAGTCTGCTGTGGTATCTTGTCAATTTATCAGACATACCCTAATAACTCATTTTTAGTGCAACAATGTGATACCTTGTAGGATAATATTTAGATCTGGAGTGTCTTAGTTAGGGTTTCTATTGATGTGAAGAGACATCATCGCCACAGCCACTTTTAGAAAGGAAAACGCTTAATTGGGGCTGCTTACAGTTAACAGGTTTAGTCCATTATCATCCTGGCAGTTAGCATGGCAGCATACAGGCAGACAGATACTGGAGAGGTAGCTGATAGTTCTGCATTCAGATCTAAAGGTAGGAGAGAGAGAGAGAGAGAGAGAGAGAGAGAGAGAGAGAGAGAGAGAGAGAGAGAGAGAGAGAGAGGAGAGAGACTGGGCCTGGCTTGGGCTTCTGAAACACCAAAGTGCACCCTCAGTGCTACACATTCTCCAACAAGGCCACACCACCCCAACAGCACCATCCCCTACAAGGATATGGGCCATTTTCATTCAAATCACCACATCCTACTCCATGCCCCGCATAGGCTTGTAGCCATCTCATAATGCAAAAAGCACTCAGTCCAACTTCAAAAGTCCCCATAGTCTATCAGTCTCAACCCTGTTGAGACTCATAAGTTATCAGTCTCATAAGTTAAAAGAACGTCTGAGTACCATACAAAGATCCAAGATTTTGAGGTCAATAAAATAATGAGGAAGAGGGAATAGATTTTTCTTCCCTGAGGAATTTTTGAATATTTGAGGTGGGGAATGACGGTCACAGGAGTTTTCTGTGAAATGCTAGCTGTCAACCAAAAATCCATTTTCTTTTGCTTTGGAGACACAGCCTTTAGTTCTTAGCTTTCCATGTAGGGAAAAGACTGTTTTTGTTTTGTTTTGTTTTGTTTTTTTAAAATGAGATAGTATCACATGCCATTTTACCCTTGGCCCGTGAAAGCCTCTCGTGCTTGTCCCAATATGTCCTTTCTTCTTTCTGGCTAGCTGAAGTTGTTAAGCACTGAATCCTCTAGATGCTGGATGTTGAAGATAGCATCATCATTACTTGAGCCCTTAAATAACCATGGAGGAGGGAAGAGTTTCCATCAGTCCAGATACTCTCATAATGACTTCTCTGAAGTTTGAGATTTTTTAACTCCAGCTTTGCATAGTCTAATATATCATACTAAAAAGTAGCAAAGTTTGTTTTTGTAGAAGTAGCTAACCTTTTCAGTGAAGACCAGACAGAGCTGATGCACAGAATCTGAGATCTCTACAGTGTCTTTGATAGCACATCCATTGGCCAGCTTAGATTGCAGAGTCCCTTCTTGTGTTTATCTTTAGTAAACACTTTATTTTCCATTCCTTCCTTCTTTCTTCTCTCTCTGCTCCTGTGCCCTTGGTTGTACTCCCCTGTCAAAACTCCAGCTTTGGTTTCATGCAATTCTGCTTCTTCCCACACTTGCAGACTCCCGTGGCTAGCTTCCACTTTCAATTCATGACTGCTGATATAAAAAAAGATCATAGTACAACCCCAGCCACCACACTACAGTTTCAAAGTGCATCCATTCATCCAATCCCTCCCACAGCTATCCCATCCTTACTCTTCTCTCCAGACATCTCCAGGTCCTCCCTCCGCCTCTTCCTCCTCACTCTCTGAGGATGAGTTTAAATTCTGCTTCAGTAAGGAAACAGGCACAACCAGGGAGAATTTCCATTAGCTTTCCCTACCTGGACTGCCCACCTGCACCTGTTCCTGTGCAATTTGCCTTCCCTCCTGTGTGAATTGTCTGTGCTCCTTTCTAAAGCCAACACCTCCATATGTGCACTGGGCACCATTTCCTGACATCCATCCAGAGCAATACTCGGATTGCTCTGTCCTCTCTCTCCTACATCAGCACAATTACTCTCCATTCTGGGGCTTTCTCGTCATTGCACGTAACATCTTACAGCATATCTTGGTTAAAAAATGAGGAGAAAAATTTGAATACACATTAGCTACCAATTTCCATCCTATTTGCTAGGTTTTTCAGGTATATTTCTGAACGTAACTCTTTATATTCCTGTATCTTCCTTCCTCTAATCTTAATCTTTTTTGAGTCCAACCCAGCAGTTTTTCCCCATTGAGATTTTATTGGAGCAATGTGTATCAAGATCACCAATGATTTTTACATTATCAAATAAGATAGTCAATTATTTATTCCCTCCTCATTCATCACATCAGCATCATTTTATATAGTCTATTATGCATTTTTTACCCCGTGATATTTTTTTGTCTGGTCTTCCACAGACCCTTATTTCTTGGTTTGGGCCTTTTTACTAACCATTCCTTTTTGTGGTAAAGTGACCTTTAAAATGTTGCCGTGCTCCTGCCCTTGTCCTTCGTATTTGGACTTTGCAAGCCAAACTCATTCTCTAGATTTTGTCAAAGGTCATAGTTTTTTACAAATGTCTTTACAGATGGAAAAGGGGTATTTTGAGGCCCAAAGAAATGAGTTTCAGTGTGGCATCATGGGCATCAAGGGGAATTCACATAACAGCTTTCCATATCTACTGTTCTGAAGGACGATCTTCACCAGATGATTCATTCTGGGAGAGCTGTTTGCTTTGTATCTGAATTCAAGTCTGTTTTCTTTTGAAATGTCGATACAGGACAACCAGGCCTTGAAGATATGCAGAGATGATTACAAACAAATTAATCTTCCCTAGGACAGGACCTAGCCTGGTACCAAGGAGCTATTCAATCCAAAAGGAAGGTTAATTGCATTATTTAGTTGGGAAATGCATTATCTGCAAGGCACCAATCTGATGCAATGGCATCAATCTGAACCATTATCAGTTCAAGTTAAGTTCATATTCTTCAGTGTGAATAGTTCATAAAACATTTATGTGGAGCCTGATAGTGTCTACTACATATTTATATTCAGTCTTTACTTTAAAAGCACTGCTGTTTTCATTTTAACTTTGGGGAAAGACACTTTGCATGGACTTCCAGGACTTTTTGTTGATCAGTTTGCCTGAGATTAATAATTATTGTGAAAGTGTTCCATTTATTTGTTTGCTCATTGTATGTATGATCTCATGTGTTCGTATGCATGCTGATGTGGGCTGTGCATACAGGTGTGTATGCATACATGTAGAGGCCAACCATTCACACATAGTGTCTCTCCCTCCTTCGTTTGCTACATTTTAAAAAGTGTCTCTTACTGAACCTGGAGCTTGCCTATTTGGCTAGATTGGATGGCCACTAAGCTACAGGTATCTGGCTGTCTCTGCCTCCCCAGCAATGAGAGCATAAGTACACAGCACCAAATCTGGATTTTTACAAGAGTGATGGAAGGCCAGTTCTCTGTTCCACATGCCTCCATGGAAATTTCTTTACCAGTGGAGTATTCTCACCAGTCACCGTTTTGTTTTTCATTCAACAATGCCACAAAACACATATTTATCTAACAACAATAGTCCTTTTACTAAGTGCTACATTTACAATAGTTAAAAAGAGCAAAGCCTTCATTTTGTGAAGATTATGGTCTGTTTCAGGGAGGAAGAGGATGAACATTGCGTGAAAAAAAAAGTGCAGGTGGGGATGACGCTCCAGTTATGTCTGAATCAGCGTCATGCAGAGCTTTATAAGATGAAAGATTGATGGATCTTGAAACCCACAGATTAATCAGAAGGAACACTTGTTCTGTAGCTGTAGGATGAGGTGATGAATGGCCATGTATATCTTACCTCAATCTCCAACAAATGGTTGCCTTGTGTTGTGATGGTTAAAGACAGTTGAGCAAAGGAAATGTTTTGAGACACAAGCCCTTGCTCTCTTATATGTAGGAAATGTTGTTAAACTAGGTGCACACACCCTGTAGAGTGTTATATTTTCCATTATCTAATGCAAATCAGACCACTGTGCAGAGCAAGACAGTGTTGTTGAGAAATGAGTCTGCAAGATGAAATGTCTTTTGAAAAGTTTTTTGACAGGATGGGGGCTCCTCTCATGTCCTTAAAAAACCAATGACCCATGTCCTGTTATATTTTCCTGGGGTGAGTTGTTTGTCTAATCTTTTAGAGTAGTGTCTGTAGTTGTTTTTTGCCCTGTCAGAGTTTGGGACTCTGCTCTGTTTCAGGAGTTCCAGAAAGATGGTATCTTTACTGTGGCGAGATTTGTTTGTGTTGTAACAAACAAAGCTTGCCTGAAGGAGTATGGAGCTAACCACACTAGTTAGCCATAGAGGCCAGGGAGTGGTGGCACACACCTTCATTCCACCACTGGGGAGGCAGAGGCAGACAGAGCTCTGTGATTTCAAGGACATCCTGGGCTACACGAGATTGATCCAATCTAAAAGAGAAAGAGAGCCAGGTTGTGAAGGCTCACAGCTTTAATCCCAGTACTTGGGAGTGATGTGCCTTTAACCTCAGCACTAAGATGGTGGAGACAGGAATGGATATGGCTTGATGGAGAGAGGAGTATAAGGCAGGAGGAGACAGGAGCTCAGCTCATTCTCTCTGAGGACTGGTAGAGACAGGATACCCCATTCAGTCTGAGGATTTTGTAAAGGTAAGAACTAGGGGCTGGCTGCTCGATTTCTCTGATCTTTCAGCATTTACTCCTATATCTGACTTGGGGTTTATATTATTAAAACCAGTTAGAATTCATGCTCCACTTTACTAACAGAACTTGTTTACACTGAGCAATAGCAGACATACACATACTCAAAGACTGCTTCTAATATCTTTGTGATGATCAAGAAACACCACGTCATTGGCTTTGTCTGGAGACTCTGACGAGAACTTTCCAGACCATGGTCTCCTCCTTTATCATTGGAGGACATGGTTACCATTGAGGTCAACAAGAACATACAAGGGGTTGAGAAGAGAATGAGGGTGACCTAGTCCATGGCAAAGGACTCTCATAGGCAGGGGCAAATTTTGTAACATCAGCAAAGCTGCTCACAGATGTGTGACTTTATCTTGCCATATTTGTGCTTCATGTCTCTCTTCCCCCACATTTAAAAAAAATTATACTCTCAGTTCCTCTAGGTCGTATGTCTGAAGTACGCACTGTCTTTAGCAATAAGGACTTACCTTCCTCCTCTGGGAGCAGGCAATGACGAAACAATAACCTATAATATTTTGGAAGTCTCTTGGACAACCCTGACCAACAACTCAAAAGAGGGTTATTCATGCCTAGTGTTGAAGTTTTGTTAGATAGCGTGTGGCTCTTGGGGGCGGGCATTGTCAGCCCAGATGAGGAAACTGATGTGTGTGTGTGTGTTATAGACATTTTTAGGTAGATAGTCAGTAGCATTATATCTTTAGACTTTTCAGACTTACTTCCTGTTTTTGTCCTCTTCTTCTGCACCTCCTTCTTTCCTGTGCTCATCATGCATCTCTGTCCTGGTCTCTCTGGGAAGGACCACTCACTTTCCCAGACTGCAGACTAGAAGAAATGCCCCTTAAATGAGCTTCTCTAAGATCTGGGCCAACCCTGTGCTGGCCTCACCTAGACTTCATTCTCTTGTTTCATTAGATGTGTGTTTCTCCTCCTTGTCCATGACATCTTTGAATTGGTCCCTATATGTTTATTCCCAAATAGTTAATATTTAAATGAACATACAAAGTCCTTTTTAGTGCAGTGCCTACCATATATAAAATGTTATTGTTAGCAGGTATTTCTGTATTCCTCTTATCCTGTATCATTTAGTACATGGTCATTCTCTAATAACTATTGAATGAATGAGTTACAAAGGACATTAGCTCATGATACTAAAGAAAAACTTTATCGTACAGACTTTATGACTTTTTCAAGTGAGAAATTGATTCTTCCCCAAAGGGCTCAAGTTCAATGGTACAATGTTCAGCTCTTGGAGCAGATCTATATTTTCTGAGGATCTTCCCTGATTTTCTTCAGTCACACACCTTCAGAGTCACATAAACACCAAAGTCCCCCTGCTTCCAGTGCTCTGCTAATTTTAGAACTGTACTGTTCTGAGAGAAGACAGTTAACCACATGGGGCTTTTGAACACAAACTGGAGATTTTCACACCCACTGAGCAGCCCCAATCCACAAAACACTCACTTTCTTTAATACATGGACATTCCGCAGCTGAGGTCAGTCTCACCCACCAAGCCTGAATTGCACGGTTTTTAAATTATCATTAAAAGATTTTACATGTGCACAAAGCAAAGGGTGTCACGTGGGGGCTCTCTTTGCATGGCACATAGCTTGTTATTTCAGCATTCTTTATTATTCATTGACCTAGACTCCTGGCCTAGGTTTTCTTTCATCTCTGCTCTAGGTTATCTCAGATTCACTGTCTAGTTCATGACATTTCTCAAGATAATGATTCCATGCTTTCACAAACTCTTCCCATCCTCCTCGCCGCCAACGATGTGGAATAGACTCAGTAACTAGAATACATGGGTTTATGCACTGCAGGGGTGGACTTGCTTACCATACACGATTCTTTAACATCCACTGGTCGATAGTGTACTGTCCAATGCCCTCTTGGAAAATGTGTGCCACTCAGTCTCAGTTCTCAGACTCACTCCTCACTCTTCCCGTCTCCCTTCCTCTAGATCATTCCCTAATCTCCTGCATACTATAAACTCCCTTGGCCTGATCTTCTGTCTTGAGGAATTTGGGAGAAACCTCAATAAGGGTGATTCTGACACACATCTCACAAGATAGGGAAAAGGGGGTAAAATAATAATTGAGCAGGTCCACTTCTGATTTGGAATAAGTAGTCAGTAAGCGTCAGCTGTCGACCTCATTGTCATCATCACAGTCATCACTGTCTTCCTGTGAACAGCCGAGACAGAGCTGATGTAAAGCCCTAGGAGAAGTATTATTAACACCACATCACTCCTTCCATTGCTTCCCTCTGTGCAGAAACTTCTGCAGTGCTGACATCTATGACTTTCTGCTTACTTTGCAGCTGAGCGAGTACTGGGATGCTCTCTGTGTATGCATTATGTTAGTGCAATGTAGTGTCTCTGACCTTGACCAACTACAATAATTAGAAGCATAATTATAATCCCAGTAATTACAGGCAACATATGTTTGTGTGGAACAGAGGGCCAAACAGGTTAATTTGTGTTCAGACAATATGGCAGCATGGGCCAAGATGGCTGAGGCTGGACATCACTCAAAAAGCTGAGTCAGCACAAAACTGACACTAGATGTCCCCAGAACCCAAAGGCATTGATGTAATTGTTACATAATTATTCCTATAGAATACCACTTTTATATGGGTTTTATATAAATACGCCCTTGAGGTCAGAGACCTTAGCCTGAGTCTTTATCAGCCCCCATCTGTGTACCTGTCTCTAGGCTTATGTGTCAATCTCCATGTGGCCTATGTGCTGATCTACATGTGTGCCTATGTCCACCTGTGTATAGCCTGTATGTGCTTGGGTATTTGCCGATATCAGCCTACCTCGTGGCTTCACTTGAAGGAAATAAAGTGTGTCTCATTTGCCCATGGCTTCTTGCAGCCTCTTCAGCCTCCCAGCCTCCTGTGTCCCCTACCCTGTAGTAGAAGGTTGCTTGTTAGTTCCCAGCCGCCCAGCTAGCTTAGACCTGAAATAATCACACAGAAACTGTAGTAATTAAATCAATGCTTGGCCCATTAGCTCTAGTTTCTTATTGGCTAACTCTTACATATTAATTTAACCCATCTGTGGGCTCTGATACCTGCCAGCCTGAGGACGCCATGCAGGTTCGTAGCTGAAGGCGACAATTTAGAAAGACAATAGGTGAAAGTTCTGCTCCAGCCTTCCT
>JAQHUG010000055.1:7136446-7149288 GCA_028555095.1 Dicrostonyx torquatus | reverse complement strand
AAATAAAAAGAGTAAAGCATGGAATTCTGCTTATGCCAAAACATTCTCTGTGACTTAAACAACAGAGCTTGGTTTCAACCAGAGTGGTTATGGGAAAGGGAAGTTCTGGTGACAGCTGAGATGTGTATAGAAAAAAAGGACAACCCAGACCCTCCAAATGAATGTGTTTTGTATGCTTCTGAAACACGAAAGTGTCTGTTCAAAAATTATTTTCATAATCCAATACTTAGATATTTTATATGTAATAATTTATAATGATATGGAATCACTCAGATAATTAACTTTTGCTCTTGTAAAACAATCCACTGATGTGTCCCAGTTGAGATTGCTCACTAATCTAAATCAGTCTTACTGTCTTCAATTATGATAAGAAAATGGAGTCATTTTATTAGGCTCCCGGAAGCATAATTTGAAAGATTCTATGTTCCTATGCACTGTTTTCAGTCATCACAATAACTGGTTTTTTTTTTTTAACAATTTGTTTTCTTTCCCTGAACTGAGCTAAGGAATTTTCATTTTTTAATTCCTAATGAACCCTAAGAAGTGAGTGCTATCATTAGATTAGCCTGATTGTATAGAAGGGAACTACACACAAAAAAGGTCAAAAGCTTGCCCAGTATCACTTAAGTACCAATGTGGAGAGTCAGTACACACGATATGAACAAGGTCATAGTGGTGAAGTGTAAGATTTCAGGTATGGGGTTCGAGGAGACACTACAACACATTGTCTTTGTAGGTAAGGGATTTCTCATATGATTTTATAAGATATATTATCAACCCGTACAACGAACAAGAATTCAGCACTATGGAGGGGGTTTTGAGGAGTGAGCAAGGCTGCATGGCAGAGTGGGAGGCCTTTTATTACAGGCTCAGAGGAAGAGGAGAGGGCAGGAACTGAAAAGTTTCCATTTTTAGTCTGTAGTTACTAAACTCTCACTAGGAATAACCAGTGAGCATTCTGTCAAATGATGCCAAGTGATTAATAAGCCTCTTTCATGGTGACCCTGACTGTGAGTTCCAAGGGCAGAGAATATAGAAAGCTAGAAAAATGAGTTCCTTTTCTTCCAGGGACCAAGTTACTGTGGATTCTGACCAAATTACAACCAAAGGGGAGGAGCTTCATAAAATGGCTTGGACATGGCTAGCTCTTCTGACTTGTTTGTATTAAATAGGAGAAAGAGGGAGGAACACAGGTGCTTTCATGGCTCTTTCCTATTGGACAAAGGCAGGGTGGATGCAAAGGGTCTTGGCAAGGTTTCTATTATCAGAAATTTGGGGAAAGACGTTGTCAACGTGTCTTCAAGGAGTCTATGTAAAAGAGTTCTCTGTGATTCAATTTGGTTAAGCAGCTGAGGAGATAAGATGTAAAACTCAAGAAGAGGAAGAGGGTAAAGAGGTCTCAGGGAAGGAGACAGTTAGGTCACTGTCCCCAAGGGGCAGAAAATCAGCAGAGTTTACGATCTGGGTCCCTGCATCTCTTTGCTGCATCCCAGACTAATCCGGATTGGTATAGAGCAGCAGTACTCTTCCCATAGGTGAGTTTCTATTGCTGCTCTTTGCTCAGGAGTAATTCAGTCCAGAATACACCTGCAGGAGAGTCTATTTTGATTTAGAAGGTTGTGATTGAGGCAGTTATTTCGCCTGTAGCATCTGAAACAGCCTGAGGAAGCTATTGGAGATAGAGGATTGAGAAAGTGATGTCAGCTAAGCTTATGCCAAGGGTGGAAGAGATACTCAGGCCTGCAAGGACAGGGAGTGGGGTGGAGGAAGGTGAGACCAAGGAGATGGGGGAATGACTGTTGTCTGGTTATTTGGAGGAAGTTCAATAGCTGGATATTGAAAGATGCGGGAACAGGCATCCAAACGCTGGACCAATTGACTACAAGGTGGATGAAAGTGGAAATTTCAGAGGAAGAAAACTGAGGAGTTGAGATGAAAGGAATGTGAGAAGCTAAGAAGCTGTGAGAAAATGTTTAGAGCTGCACCCTGGTGTAGGAGGATTCTGTATTTGGGTTACTCTCATTGGTTGAACAAAGGACTGCCTGGCCTATAGGAGAGGACACAGCCCTTGGGTGGGCGGAGTAGACAGAACAGAGTTCGGGGAAGAAAGCAAGTGTGCCAGACGCCATGATGCTCCTGCTGGAGATGGATACAGGTTAGATTTTTCTGGTAAGTCACCACCTCGTGGTGACACACAGATTATTAGGAATGGGTTAGTTTATGATGTGAGGGCTAGCCAAGAAGAGGCTAGTGATAATGGGCCAGGCAGAGTTTAAATGAATATTGTCTGTGAGTAATCATTTCGGGCATAAACTAGCGCAGGCGCTGGGAACAAACAGCCACACTCCACTCAGGGGCGGCAACACACAGCCACCCCCATACAAACAGCACCCCAGTTTTCAGGTTGGCTAAAGGAAAGACAGACAAGGAAAGGAGCAACTTTAACAACAGAACATGTTCAATCCAAGAAAAAAGATTGTGGAGGAGTGGTCTCTAGATTAAGAGACCAGAGAGCTCACTATCCATGTACAAGCCAGCAGTAGTTAGAGAAGTGGAGCAGGTTTGGAGAGGGGAAGGGTGTCAAAGAGCAACTTTGTGACCAGGTATTACCAGAGGTCAGTGGTGTGGCTGTGGCAGGAATCTAGGAAGATAACTAACTTTAGTAATTGAAATGTTATTTTTTGTGGTCTCAGCAAACCAAAATGGAAGTGCTCCTGTAGCATAACCATGTCTAACAGAATTATTCAGCTGGTAGTTTTTCTAGGTAGACTCAAAGTTTCAAAGTGGCTGAAATCAGGGCAGATAAATTGACCCAAAGTCTTTCTGACTTCTGAACATGAAGATTAGATCTTTTTCCACAAGTGACCTCTGAATGAACTACTCTGAAAATGGGCACTTCCTTGTTGTTCATTTATCACAACCATTGATGGTTTACCTCCTATCCCAATGTGAAAACAGGCTCAAAAATCCCAGAAACACAGTCAGGATTCGCTCTTAGTCATGAAATTAAAAATATCTGGTGATCCTGGTCTACAAAGTGAGCTCCAGGACAGCCAGCGCTGTTTCAAAGAGAAACCCTGTCTTGAAAAGCAACAACAAAAATATCCTGTGACATCTAGTGATTGTGAGCTAATATAGTGATCAGAGGTGAATCTAAATGAATAGGAAGTGAGATACTGTGCCAAAGAGAGCACACCATCCTTGGTTCACTTGAGATTTGTAGAGACTAATAATGGCTGTTTCCTGGTTAACTGATGAAAACTTAAAGAAGTAATGACACAAGCTATATAGCAGGTAAGTATTAATAATAAAGATATTCAATCCAGCTTGTTCTTAAGCCCTCGACTGCATTCCCTACTTAAATTTGCCTTTTTCAGAAATCTCTCACTGTTGTCACTATGAGTGATTCTGGAAGCTTCCACTAGAGGGCTTCTACTTTCATGTTTTGGAATCACCAAGTAGGCATGCCCCTAAGCTTCTGGGAGCTTCATGCTTTCTAAAGTGCTCAAATCCCATTCAAAATGAAATAAATAGACAACAGTGAGGACCGTAAGAGAGACATACATATATCTAACCTACATGAGAAGTAGAAAAAGACAAGATCTGGGCAAATTGGGAGCATGGGGACCTTCGGAGAGGGTTGAAGTGGAAAAGAGAGGTACGGAAGGGAGCAGAGAAAAATGTAGAGCTCAATAAAAATAATAAAAAATTAAATAAATAAATGAATGAATCACCACTTACCTCTTTTTAACATAGTAACAAAAACTATCACAACATTTCCATGGGTTTTTGAAGGTAATTTGTTAAAAAAGCTATCAACTGTTGCTTACAGCCAGTGAAAAGATGGGGTAGTTTGCCCATTTGAGAAGCAAGTTTATCTGCCTCTTAAGGTTCTGTTAGCTATCACACGATATGGTTTTAATATAAGTGCAGTCTACAGAGTCAAGTATTGAACGCGTGGGGCCCCAGCTGGTGGCACTATCTTAGGGAGCGGTGGAAACTTTAGGATGTGATGCCTAGCTGGAAGAAATGGGTCAGTGTAAGAAAAGATGCTTTTGCAGATTCTATCTGGCTATGCTTCCTGTAAAAGGAGACTGCTTGCTCATTTCCTGGCCACCTAGACCTGAATAATAATAATAATAATAATAATAAATAATAATAATAATAATAATATAGAAACTATATTAATTACAGCATTGTTTGGTGAATTACTCAGGCATATTCCTAGCTAGCTCTTACATATTGAATTAGCCCATATCTATTAATTTGTGTATAGTCACAAGACTTAGCCTACCGGTAAAGTTCCAGCATCCTTCTCCTTCAGCAGCTACATGGCTTCTCCTTGACTCTGCCTACTCTCTATTTATATCTCTTCCAGCCTGGCTATATTCTACCCTGTCATAGACTGAAACAGTTTCTTTATTAACCAATGGCAATAAAACATATTCACAGCATACAGAGGGGAGTCCCATATCATCTGCCCTTTTCTGTCTAAACAAAAAGGAAGGTTTTAACTTTAACATATTAAAATTTCATATAAGAAAACAGGTATCAAGCAAGAATTACAGTTACGATATTTTTTGTGAGTCTAAAGTTTCACATAACTTATCTCATAGGGCTTACAGAAACTGATGCTGCAAAAATGGACCTGGTATGGGTCTGTGATAAGTGCTCTGAATACATCTTACGGTTGTGTCACTTGGTGTTTACGTTGGACTCCAAACAATGGGAGTCAGGGGAGTCTGGTATTTTTGCCTATGCTTGGGATCCTTTTCTTCCTACTGAATTGCTACATTCATCTGTGATATGAGGGCTTGTGCCCAGCTTTATTGTATCTTGTTAGGCAATGTTTGGTGGATATTCCTGGGATATCTTTGTTTGTTTTTGAAGGGAAACAGAAGACGAAAGGAAAGAGAGGAGGTTGGGGAGAGGGACTGGGAGGACTGGAGGAAGAGGAAAACTGTGGTTAGAATGTAATGTATAAGAGAAGAATAAAAGTTAAAAATAATCTATATTTTTGGTACTTACATTCAAGATAAACACCATAAACACTAAAAGATTTTTAGTGTCTCTAGATATTCAATAAAGTTCTTGTACCATAATCCCAGTTATGCAAGTCAAAAGTCTTTAGATGCAACCTCAAACATATAAGAAGGTGCTGTGTGATTAAACACTTTGAGAAGACTAAAACTAGGTGCCTATCTCTCATCTTTCACAAAAATCAAATCAAAACAGATGAAAGATACAGTGTTAACCTGAAACTGTAAAACTACTGGAGGAAAACAAGGGAAGTACTCCAAGGTATAGGCATAGGGCAGGACTTTCTAAATACTGACTCTAATAGTTCAAGACATAATTGCAAGTATAAACAAATGGGATTGCATAAAACTGAAGTTTCTACACACCAAAGGAAACACTTTTAATAGAGTGAAGAGACAAGTCTATAGAATCAGGAAAAGTTTTTGTCCTCTTACCTGACAGATTAATGTCAAAATTACATGAAGAATTAGAAAAATAAACACTAAAAATATAATCAATTAATGGGCAAATGAACTTGAAAGAGAATTCTCAAAGGAGGAAGAATAAATGACTAATACTTATAAAATAAATACTAATGAAAAATTTTTCAACATCTTCAATCATCTGGAAAAAAACAAATTAATTGCTGTCAGAATAGCTATCATCAAAAAAACAGGAAATCAAATGTTAGTAAGTATATACATATTGGGATATGCTCAATTCACAATATCTAGGAAATGGAATCAGCTCAGATGACCATCAACTGATGAATGCATAATGAAAATGTGCACATATGTACACAATGGAATTTATTCAGCTGTAAGGAAAAATGAAATTCTTAAGAAATTTGATAGAACTGTGAAAATATGCTGAATATGGTAACCTATGTCCAGAAAGACAAACACTGCATGCTTTCTCTCACGTGTGGATCCAAACTTTGAGTCTTTAAATTTTTGTATTTAACTTGGAATATCTGAGAAACCAACTACAAGAGTCCCAAGGCGGAGTATCTATTGGAGGAGGGGCAAATGTACATGGGTGTTATGATATTGGGAGGGAGAAAGATGGAATTGGAGAGGCTAATGCAAGTTTACGGGAGGCTAAGTAGTTGAAGGGGCAGAGAAGAGGCATTAGCCAAAATGAACATTATATAAAAAAGTCACATGAAAACTTACTATTTTGTAAGCTAATTAAATATATAAAAGTTTGTAAAAGGATTTAGAAGGGAGATATGCGTCATGGCTACTTCATACTGATCCTAGAGCTGGTGATTTTTTGTTTGCTTTGTTCTCATTTTGATTTTTTGAGATAGAATTTCACTATGTATCAGCATAACTGTCCTGGAACTAGCTCTATTGACCATTGACTTATGTCTGTAAGTTAGCCTTTAACTCACAGAGATCCTCCCTCCCATATCTGTCTTCAAAGTGCTGGGATTAAAGGCATGTTCTGCCACTATCTGGAGAGAAGATCTTTGTTTTCACCTGTTTTTGTTTCTTTAGGTTTTCTTTATTGTTTTTATTGAGCTACATATTTTTCTACATTCCACTCCCTTCCTCACCCCTCTTCTTCTACCCTCTCCCATGACCCCCATACTCCCAATTTACTCAGGAGGTCTTGTCTTTTTCCCCTTTCTATTTAAATTTGAGTGTGTCTCTCTTACAGTCCTCTTTGTTGTCTAGATTCTCTGGGATTGTGAATCGTAGGCTTTATGCCTAAAAGCCTCTTATGAGTGAGTAGATATTGTATTTGTGTTTCTGGGTTTGAGTTACTTCACTCAATATGATGTTTTCTAGCTCCATCCATTTACTTACAAATTTCAACATGTCATTATTTTTTTCTGCTGTGTAGTATTTTATTGTGTAAATGTACTACATTTTCTTTATCCATTTTTTGGTCAAGGGGCATTTAGGTTATTTCCAGGTAATGACTTTGACACATAATGCTGCTGTGAATATAGCTGAGCACATGTCCTTGTAGTATGGCTGATCATCCTTTGAGTATATACCCAAAAAATGGTATTGCTGGGTCTTGAGGAAGGTTGTTTCCTAATTTTCTGAAAATTTACCATACTGATATCCACCAGCAATGGAGGAGTGTTCCCTTTATCCTATCCTCTCCAGCATAAGCTGTCATCAGTGTTTTGATCTTGGTCATTCTTACAGGTCAGAGTTGTTTTGATTTGTATTTCTCTGATGGCTAAGGATTTTGAGCATTTCCTTAAGTGTCTTTCAGCTATTTAGATTTCTCTGTTGAGAGTTCTCTGTTTATGTCTGTATCCCATTTTTTATTGGATTATTTGTTGTTTAGAAGACCAGTTTCTTGAGTTCTTTGTATATTGTGGAGATCAGTCCTCAGTCTGATATGGGGTTGGCGAAGATCTTTTCCCATTCTGTAGGCTGACGTTTTGTTTTGTTGACCATGTCTTTTTGCTTTAAAGAACCTTCTCAGTTCCAGAAGGTTCTATTTTTTAATTGTTGCTCTCAGTGACTGTGCTACTAGGGTTATACTTAGGAAGTGGTCTCCTGTGACAATATGTTCAAGCGTACTTCCCACTTTGTTTTTTATGAGGTTCAGTGTGGTTGGTTTTATATTGAGTACTTTGATCAATTTGGACTTGAGTTTTGGACATGGCAATAGATAAGCATCTATTTTCATTCTACATGTTGATATCCAGTTATGCCAGCACCATTTGCTGAATATGCTTTCTTTTTTCCATTTTATATTTTCTCCTTTGTTGTCAAAAAATCAGGTGTTCATGGGTTTGTGGATTGATATCCGGGTCTTTGATTCAGTTTCATCGGTTCTCCTGTCTGTCTTTATGCCAATATCAGGCTGTTTTCAGTATATAGCTCTGTAGTAGAGTTTGAAGTCAGGGACTGTGATGCCTGTAGAAGTTCCTTTATTATACAGAATTATTTGGGCTATGCTGGGTTTTTGCTTTTTTAAATGACATTGAGTATTATTCTTGTAAGGTCTGTGAAGAATCTTTCTGGGATTTTGATCGGCATTGCATTGAATCAGTAGATTGCTTTTGGTAGGCTTGCCAGTTTTACTATGTTAATTCTACCTATCCAAGAGCATGGGAGATCTTCCCATTTTCTGGTGTCTTCTTCAATTTCTTTCTTCAAAGATTTAAAATTCTTGTCATACAGATCTTCCACTTCTTTGCTTAGAGTTACTTTAAGATATTTCATGTTATTTGTGGCTATTGTGAAGGATGATGTTTCTCTGATTTCTTTCCCAGCCCATTTATCATCTGTATACAGGAGGGCTACTAATTATTATTATTTGTTTTTTGGTTTTTCGAGACAGGGTTTCTCTGTGGCTTTGGAACCTGCGCTGGAACTAGCTCTTGTAGACCAGGCTGGCCTCAAACTCACAAAGATCCTCCTGCCTCTGCCTCCCTAGTGCTGGGATTAAAGGCATGCGCCACCACCACCCGGCTCTAATTATTTTCTAGTTAATCTTGTATCCTGCTACATTACTGAAAGTGTTTATGAGTTGTAGAAGTTCTTTGGTAGGATTTTTTAGGTCGCTTATATAAACTATCATATCATCAGCAAACAGTGAGAGCTTGACTACTTCTCTTCCAATTTGTATCCCCTTGATCTCCTTTTGGTGTCTTATTTCTCTAGAACCTCAAGAACTATATTGAATGGAGAGAGTGGACAACCTTGTCCTGTTCCTGATTTCAGTGGAATTGCTGGGAGTTTCTTTCCATTTAGTTTGATGTTGGCTGTTGGCTTGTTGTATTTGCCTTTATTATATATTGTATATTGCCTTTATTATATTTAGGTATGTTCCATGGAGGTTGCTTGCTTGGGCCTTCTCACAGAGGTCGCTGGCTCGGCCTGGTCATGATGAAGTAGTTGGTTCAGGCCTGCTCCCATGGAGGTTGCTGGCTCAGGTCTGCTCTGGAGGAGGTGACCGGCTCAGGACTGCTCTGGCAGAGATTTGCTTGCTGGGTCCTGGTCCTATGAAGGTTGCTTGCTTGGGTCTGCCCTGTGGAGGTCGCTGACTCAGGCCTGCTTCTTAAGAGGTTGCTCCCTCACACCTACTCCTGTGGAGGTCACTGGCTCAGGCCTTCTCCCATTGGTGTCCCTTTCTCAGGTTGCTTTCTCGAAGGTCACTGACCTGTGTCTGGTTCCATGTAGGTAACTGGCTTGGGCCTGCTCCTGCAGAGTTTGCTGGCTCAGGCCTACTTCTGTGGAGGTCACCAGCTCAGGCCCCATCCCACAGAGGTTGCTGGCACAGGCCTGCTCCCTTAAAGGTTGCTCCCTAGTACCTGCTCCTGTGGAGGTCACTAGCTCGGGCCTACTCCCACAGGTGTCCAGGTGTTCCTGTTTTGGGTCTGCCAAAGCTATTCTTTATTAAACAAAATCCTACTGCAGGATGTGGGGTACCTCCTTATGAGTTGTTGGTCAGAGAGGTCCAGAGGGCCTCAAAACAGTACAATCTCATGCCATATATATTGGTGGCCCATCATAAATAGATGTAAGATCTGTTGCTGAAAGTATGCATCTTGATTGCAAGATATAAAAAAGAGAATGCAGAACTAAGACAGAAGCCTCCTCATTGGTAGATAGATTTTTGTGGTGCTGAACAGTGCTATGCAGGCTGTTGGAGGAGAAGGGCATGAATGACCTTACCCAGTTGTGAACCCTACAAGCTACAATGCCAACCCACCAGCCAAGATGTGTCCACTGGTGCAACAGTGGCATAGTTGTTATTGAAGGTAACCAATCACTTTCAGGTTAGATTTGGGGCCTGCTTCATGAGAGAGAATACATGCCTGATGCTACAAATCCAATGAACAAACAAACACAAGTCATGGCTAGGAAGGTCATAGACCCCAAGGAAGAACTTGTTATTTCACAAACAGGCATGGCACCAGACTTCTTTCTAAACAAATTTTTATACTCATAGGCAAATGCTGCTGGCAGCCTACATCAGAGGAATCTCACTTTGCAATGGACAGCAGTGAATGCAATCTCATGGCTGCTCAGGGTACTGTGAATAAGTGATGGGTGAATTCTCAGACCTAAACAGGACATTTGTATCACCACCCTACCCAAGGCTCAGCACTTGTTGTGGGAAAGGGAACAAGAGAAACACAAGAACAGACGATAGGGAGGAGAGATAGAAATGTTATCTTCAGGACACAATGTAGTCATTGCAAACAGCAGCTGTGGTTGCCTGCACTGTGACTGTACAAGACTGGGCTTGTCAATACCCAGTCATATATCAGGAAGGAGTGCATGAGGATACATTCATTGTCCACACTGTGTACCTAATGTCAAGCCCACCAGACTCCCATGGATAGTTCCAAACCCATGGCTCCATAGACGACCATGGTTAGAATCAGCAGGTCACAAAATAAAACAAAGAGGCAGGAAGGTGAAGTGAGAGGACACTTGTAAGGAAAAGGGTAAATAAGACAGGGTTTGGGAAAGAGTAACAAGAATTGATTCTATACATATATGAAATCATTAAAGAACTAATTTTATCAATAAAACTGGGACTATTAAAAATGACAAAAGAGGAGGAAGATGAAAGGAGATGGAGAAGGCATGAGAGGGTAATATTTAGTTATTATATTAAAAGTATATTACATTCATATGGGGGCATCAAAATGAAATCCACTGTTGTGCTTAATTAAAACACTGGACTTTAAAGAAAAGGTAGGTATTGAAATCGAGAGTGTTCTGCTCCTGTACCCATTTACCCTTTTAAATTGTCAACTAGTAATTCAATCTCATTCCAAGATTTCCTACATCCCCACAAAATCTGCAAGGTCCAATGAGGAAGGACGTAAACTAACTAGATAATCTTAGGACAGGGATCATCTGGTTTCTCCATGACCTCCATTTCTAACTGTAGATATGCTGAGTCATCAAAACATCTGGCTGCATCAGCTTCTCCATGACAAACGTCTCCTTTGAGCTTTGATTCATTGTCCTTGGCCATGGGAAGAATTTCTTATATAACCTTTTGTAAAAGTAAAAACAGTTATTTTCAGTGTCCTTCATTTAAGAATCTATTTTTGGTTCTTCTCAGGGTTTAGAGATCAGAAAATGTTTAACACTCACAAATAGATTTATAGAAAAATCAAAGTCTTTTCCCCCTCTGTGGTGCTAGGGGTTAAATTCAGGCTCTAGTACATGCTAGAACAAGAGTTTACCATTCAGCTACAAACTTGTCTTCTTGATAAAAGGTCTGCCTGTAAGTAGCTCATGCTGGCCTCAAATTTGCAAACTTTCTGCCTTTGCCTCCAGAGTGTCAGAATTATATGCTGTACCACTCACTATTTGGGTTAAGGCTTCACCTAAGCCCCTGGCATCCATATAATGTTTGGGTGGAAAGTTCCATCCCAAGCTCCCTCTCCTGGGTGTTGACACAGTCCAGACTCCATCTCTGAGAAAGCCCGGCAAACAGTGACCCCTCCCCAGAGAAGCTCAAGACCACTCCCACAGGCTATTTAAACTGACCCCTAGAGAATGAACATATGGCCTTCCTTTCCTTTCTCCATGGTTTTCCGGGCTCTCTTCCCCAGGCACCCGGGAGCGCTGGCAGCCATTAAACCTAGGCTTTTTCTAATTTGATTTGATTTGGTCTGATTTGGATTATTGTGCTAGTGGAGAGGTTTGCTAGGATGTAAAAACTTTTCATCTGGAGGTTCCACTGAGGGGGCTGTTTTTCTCACTGGCCCAGGGCTACGTGTTGGAAAGCACCCTTCTCTCCTGCAAAGCTCTCTGCCAGGCTAATATTGGCTTCCTCTGGGTAAATTCCCTTTATTCCAAGTCATTGCCTCTAGGACCCAGGGCCTCACATTTGTCCGGCCGTGCCAGGTGCCCAACCAGACAAGGCCCTGCCTTGCTCTGGGGTGGGGGTGGAGGAACTGCTTTGCCCCATTGGGGTTCCTTCAGTAGGAGACACCCATCCAAAAAATTTCCCATATCTCTCTGTTTTTGACTCAAAAGTCTATCACAGTAGATACATTGGGGTAGGCTTTGAGTCCAAGTCTTGACATAGACTTGCTAGATGGGCACCTACAATTTAAAGCCACATCCTATAATGTCCTTGGGCTGTTTTTTAAAAAAAAAATCCTTTTAAATCGGGGCTATCTGACATAGTACATCTCTTAATGCCTAAAAAAAAATTGCCAATGTAAAACAAACAAGTCCCCCATATGCCCATGGTTTCTGGATGCTATGCCCCCACTTCCGCTCCTCCTCCCCAAGCCCCCTCCCCCGCAGCTGTTTATTATTTGTCTGTATTCCTGGCATTAATCTGGTCATGCTGTCCGGATCCTTTTCCCCCTGTCCTTCCACTCTAAAACTGCATAGGTATTCTGTTTTATGTTTCTGTTCTCCCTTACAGCATCTGCTAATCTGGTCCTTAATGGGACCACCTGTGTGATTCCCTGGCTTCTGCAGCCTACACCAAGATTTTTAAATCATTCAGCTGACACAGGTTCCTAAAAAAGTTTTGTTCATCTGTCTGTTATATATATATATATATATATTTATATATATGTATAAATAGTGTGGCCACAGTATGCTTGTCTTATGTCTGTGTGTGTATGTGTGCTTGCTTAAAAATCTGTAAAACTTGTAACTCCAAATTACAACAGCTCTGAAAAAATACAAACACGTGGGTAGCCACCATTTTGACCTCAACACCATCTTTGGTAAGAGTACCCACGTGTGCTGGACTTACCAAGGAGACATTCTGCCTCCAAAATTCTTTGAAATACTGAAATATTGCCTCTACTGACATTGGTAAGTTGTAACTAATTGAGTGAACTATATGTCTAAATT
>JAQHUG010000055.1:7119865-7132191 GCA_028555095.1 Dicrostonyx torquatus | reverse complement strand
GATTTGATCTGATTTGAATTATTTTGTCAGCAGAGAGGTTTATTGGGCTATAAAAACTTTTCAACCACTGCACCAGGCTCCATTTTCAGTTTTTAGAAAAATGAGAAACAAAACTGTGAGTGTTTTCTACATACAGCAAATATCTGCCCTTTCCCGAGTGATTTAAATTTTTTTAGCAGAAGATTAAATTGAAAATATCATTTTGGCATTGGGGGAAATGATCTATCTATTTAAAAATTGTGTTAGTTATTCGAGAGTTTCAAACAACATATTTTGATCATACTTAATGCCCTCCCCAACTCTCTTGGCTCCACTCCTATTTCCTATCTACATTTATGTTGTTCATATATTCCTGGATGTGGTCTTCCACTGGAGCATGGCCTTCTTACCAGGGGCCACTCTTGTAAAGAAAATTGACACTCCATCTACCATAAAGTCAAATGTCCACCTATGACATGAACTGTGTAAGGAAATGAAAGGGAAGGGCAGGAGGAGGAGTTGGAAAGGGGCAGCATGGGAGCATGTGGGAGGGTAAGCTCAGCATGTGAGACACTTAAAATACCCCTAAGACAGCACATTGTCACATACCATGTACAGTGACATACCAATAAACAAATAGTAATTATTGAAAGTAAGATTCAATCCTGGGACTGTAGCTTAGTCTGTAGAATGCACCAAGCTCTGGTTTGATCCTTAGTGCGTCATTAACTTGGCATTGTGGTGTCATGCTTACAATCCCAGCCCTTGGGAGGTAGAGCCAGGAGGATTTGAAGTTTAAGTTCATCTTCAGCTACATAGGAAACTGGAGAGCAGTATATGATTCCAAAGGCCCTAAAGATCAAAATGAATGCATAAAGATTTACATACACCAAAAATGTCAGGTTTTAATGGAAAATTACCTACACCAGTAGCTAGGAAGTTCTCAAGCTGAGTGAGAACACACTATAAATAGATGCCAGTATCATCATGCCACAGGTGTGAGAATAACCTGATAAAGATTATAATTCCATCATCACAGTAACTTTTCAGGTAATTATGGAAACGCTTACATTGAAAGAATGCCTCAAAGATGTTAAGGGGAGAAACTAGAGATTTTGAAACAAACAAAAAAAGAATAGAAAATATAAGAAACTCAAAACATAGTTTAAAGTAATAGTGGCAATGGAGGTTGAGTGGACTTTAAGATACAGAGGGAAAATATTAAAGAAAACTAAAGGGAGCCTCAAAGGTATAAGAGGTTATACTAAATCTCAAAAAAGAGAAAAAGAAAGTGGGCCTAATAAGGTGAAAGAATGACAAAAAAAATTTCTAAAATGTGGCAAACTAGATACAGACGAAATGAACCCCAAACAGACTAGATCTAGAGAGTCTCACACTGAGACACATTGCAGTCCAGTTTTTGAAAACTAAATGCAGAGAAAGTATCTTGGAAGCCACAAGAGCAAAACAATGCATCATTACCACGGGAAGGGGCAATTGGACCAGCAGCTGAGGCCTCATGGGCTCACAGACTGTAAGAAAGGGAGGGGCACATCCTTAGCTGCTGAAAGTATTTCCATCTCAGAATCCTACATCCAACAAAATATTATCCAAGGGTAGAGTAGAAATCAAAATGATCTTGATGAGAGGAAATTATGAGAGCTTGTCCCCAGGAGATCTACCCCAAAAGAATGGCTGAAGGAGGCTCTTGAAACAGAAGGCAAATCACACAAAGGAAGCATCGAACATCAGGAAGAACAGACACAGCATCAGTAAGGACAAACACATCACCAGGAAGAAAAGACACAGCATCAGTAAGGACAGACACTGCACCAGGAAGGACAGATACAACATCAGGAAGGACAGACACCGTATCAGGAAGGACATACAAAATCAGGAAGGACAGACACAGCATCAGGAAGGACATATAGAATCAGGAAGGACAGACACAGCATCAGGAAGGACATACAGCATCAGGAAGGACAGACACAGCATCAGGAAGGACATACAGCATCAGGAAGGACAGACACAGCATCAGGAAGGACATACAGAATCAGGAAGGACATACAGCATCAGGAAGGACAGACACAGCAGGCTGGACACACAACACATCCTTCTCTTCTGGAGTTTACTAAAATGTGTTCCATGGTTGAAGCAAAACCTAACACTATCTGACATTTTCTGGATGTAGGTAGAAAATATTTATGCTTTTGCAAGAGGATAAAGGGATATAAAGAGACAATGTTTCTGCCTTTTGCTGATTATTTCAGCCCCAGTAGACTTTGATAAGTTATATATGTAGTGCCTAGAGCAGACACTGAAACTGTGATATAATGATACACATTCAACAATACTACAAAGAAAATGAAATAATAAAAATGGTTATGGGATACATATGAATCCAGTAAAAAATCCTGAATTCATTGCTCCCCATAATAATAAAATTAAGTAGCTAAACATATTCTCTGTAGAACAGAACATTGTGTTTGAGAGGTAGTAACTTGGAATTTTTGGATTGGGTGTAAGAGGTTTGTGTCATTTGTAGAAGCATATTTAACCCTGGTGAGACTGTTGACTGGTTTACAGTCTCTGTTTTTACTGGAGTAAACCCACTGTCAACTGGATGACTTTTAGAAGCAGTAAAGATCTGACACTCTTTGGCTGGATGGTAAATACATATTTCCTAATGTGGGTTGCTTTGATCTCTAGAGCAGGTTTTAAACTGGGTGATTATTGTTATAGTTGCTGCTGAAAATTTCGAATTTCCTAAGTTTGTAGCAACAATTTTATCCTCACTGCCTTTTCCACTTGAAAATGCATATATTAAGATTGAATGGACACAAGCAAGAAGCCACAGCCATCTCTTTGTCTCAGTATCCTCAACAGACTCTCACATACAACTTTATCTGCCATGTAAGGTAACAAGTTCAAGGATTCTGGACATTAGAAAAGACACATGCATGCTTGGCACCTGCCATACTCAGAAAGATCAGTAAATAGTCCATATGCCTATCCTGAGGCCCAGATGTGATCTCAGATCCTCCACCAAGTTACTGAAATCAGAGTTCTTCATCTTAGCAGTTGATTCATTTCCTCCTGTGTGTAGCACAATAAACACTCTATACATGCATATGCACATACACATATACACACATAAACAGGTTTGCCTAGATCAAAGTAATAACTCTAATTCTAATTGTTACCGAAGCATTAGGAGATGCATCATTAAGATGAAATACCACAGGTACCAGAAAAGGAACTACTCATGGTGGGATAGAGATCTGGGAGCAGAGGCCATCAGAGTCTTCCCAGACGTCCGCAAACAGTTCAGTTCCGTCATAGTGACAGAATGGTGAAGCCAGTGGAAGAAAGGGAGCCAGGCTGTTGAGTGAAACCTCTCTACTTTATGCAGATGTTAAAAACCTCTTCTTAGATTGCACTCATATCCATGCTTGTTGGACATTTTGAGGAATGGGTTCAACTGTTCCCCTAAGAACTCTCAGCCGAAAAAGGGGAAAGGAATATTGGTGACTAACTGGGTAGACCTCAAGAATCAGTCGATATCTGGGACTAGCTGTTGGCTACATCACAATGGTATCTTAGGTAGGCTGAGGGACAACAAGTAGCTGAAATTAGGTGTATTTTCTTAAGACATTATTCCTGCTCAAAACTCAAAGTACTAAAAAGCTTTAGGTCAGGATTGTCAAGTAACAGACCCTAATGACTTGGAGCACTTAGTCCCTGGTCTAGCATCCTTATCTGGGAAACAAGGAAGTTTTTCTCATAGCTCTAAATATCAATATCTAAATATCAAGACTGAAAAACATGCAGTGTGTCCAACAACTAGTGTCAATTTAGAGTCCGAGTCTGATATCATTTCCTGCCTCTTTATTTGCATTCCCTACTAGAGCCTGTTGGGGAGAATGCCCAGGGGCTGTAAGACGAATTGGGTGAAAGTCTTCAGTCATTCAAGGACTGGCAACTTTGGCAAGCATCATCTCCCACACCAACAATCGGTGAGAAACGTTACTTTAGAATTAGCTAGGCACATCAGTGACTTTCTGTCTTCAACAGAGAATGGTTCTGGCTTAAATCCTTTCTCGCGAACTTTCTGTGAGTTTTCTTGACAGTTATTCACAAGGCAGTGCAATGGTAGATGATTGGACAGTCTTTGATAATGGATTTCAATGACTAGCAATGAAAGATAGTGGTGTTCATATTTTATGATGTTGGCTCTAGAAGGAATTATAATGAGGAGGTAATGATGCTTATAAAATGTATTTGAAAGTCAGTGAAGAAAAATGAAGTACACAGATGGCAGCTCATTGTAGCTTTTAAAATTGTTTTTATTACCAAAATATGATATTTAAAGTCTTCTTGTATTCACTTCTTTCAGATACATATTAATCAAACTCCAAACATAATTTATTCATTCTTGAATTAGAGACAGTATCTTTTAAAGAAAAGATATAATGTCACTATATCTCAGAGGAAAAAAATAAATTATGGGATTAGAAAGGATGCAGCACAATGGTACTATCGGGGGGAGAAGAGAGAAAGGCACAAATGAAATGTTCAAAGCAGTAATGGCTGAGGAGCTCTCCAAACTTATATCAGACACTAAAGCAGATATACAGTCAGATAAAACAAAGAAAGATAAGTGCAAAACAAAACAAAGTCCACATAGGAACCAGTAAAATGCCCCCAAATTAAACCAAAACAAATTAATATCTAAGCATTATAACATCTTCACACTTGATAAAATACCTTGAAATTTTTCAGAAGAAAATTCACCTCCCCTCTAAAGGATTGGATACAACAACTATATTTAAGTTATCCTTAGAATCCACGCAAGCAGGAACAGTAAAGTGTAATATTTTAATTGTTGAGAGGAAATCTTAGGTTAGTGAAAACACCAGTCTAGAATTCTATACCACATTAAATTATCCTTTAGAAATAAAAAATAAATACAGACTCCCTCAAAGGAAAGCTTAGAGAAGTTGTCCCAAGCAGGACTGCTTGTCATGAAATTGGTTCTTAGAGACAGAGAAAATTGACATATATCAAAAACTCAGATCTGTACTTAGAATATCACAGAAGGAGTAATTTAAAGTAAAGCGAACACTTTCCTGCTTTTATTCTTAGTGGATACAACAGATAACAGTTTGTTCAAAATAAAATAGTGATATTATTTGACTATGTATAAATGTATATTATATGTATGTGTAAAAATTTGTGTGTATAAGCAAAATTAGTGACAGCAGTGATACAAAGGACATGAGAAAGGAATGCACAATGTTTTATTGCTTTTGCAAGTCGGTTGTATTATCTATAAAACGGTATAGTATTATTTGAAGAAATGCCCTGTCTGGATTGGAATTATAGCTACTAAAGAAATGTAATCAATAATTCATCTACACAATAAGAAGTCACCAGAGATTGTGTGTGTGTGTGTGTGTGTGTGTGTGTGTGCCGTGTATGTCACACTGACTCTCCATAACCCCTTCCAAAATAAGGAAGGAAGCAAAAGATCTCATTCAATGGAGTCAATGTTAACCTAATACCAAAACCAAAAATATTACAAGGAACTAACAGAGTGATTTATCTTATAAACAGAGATGTAAAATTTTAGTGATAAATTATCAAATTGCATTTTTAAAAACTGACTGAAAAGAATTGTACGCCACTACCAAATGGAACTTATCCCAAGACAACCTTTGAAAATGAACTATCAACCACACCAGCTGACTAAAGAAGAAGAAAAGAAGATATCAATAGGCACAGAAAACCCTCTTGAGAAAACCCAACAGACTCATCCTGAAGATGCTCACCAAGCTGAAATCAGAGGGCAGCTTCTTCACCTTAGTAAAACACACAAAATAATATACAGCAAACATGGGGAGGAGGATAAATTCAAAGTTTTCCTAGTAAAATTAGGATCAAGGCACATAATGACTTCAAAGATCAACCTGAAAATCCCAGGATGAGAAAGGAAAAGTTAGATCAGGTGGGAAGTGATGCAACCCCTGTTGGAGTCCCTACAGGCTGCACAGCTGGTGTTGAAGAGGTGAGACTGAGAACTTGGTTGAGCCTGTCTTAGTTCACACTAGTTCGAACTTCTAAAGAGCCTGTTACCAGGAGGTTTCTTCCCAGCGTATTTAAACACGGTACAATTTGGGAGAAAGATTTCCAGGGAACAATCATTCCAATTCCAGGTACACAATAAAGCTTGAGGCATGAGTACATAGACTCCTTTACAAAGTATGTGTGGCCATGATGATGCCCTAGGAGCTGGTGTGTTCTCTGACAAAGATAGCATAGAGGTCATCAGGGCACAAAGTATAGTGACATCTCCCCTAAGGACTGGTTCTATTGAGTGGGAGTTGAAAATAAAGGCCTAGGGAGGGAGACTGGGATAAACATTCTGGGAGATTTAGGTGAGGTCTGCCTCTACAGACAGCAAAAGATCACTAGGTTGTTAATAACATCCACCCCAGCTCTCAGGGTAGAATACTGGTATTGAGGTGATGCCCCTGCATGCTTCACATTCCTGGTTTCCCTAGTGATTATCTGTAAATACAAGGACCTTCATGTCCCCAACAATGCTGCTTTTAAGAGTTATTTTTATTTTTGTGTATGTGCATGCATGTGTGTGCATGTGAGCATGGGAGTGGGTGCCCACAGAGGTCAAAAGAGGGGATGAGATTTCCTAGAGCTGGGGTCACAGGAAGTTATGAACTGCCTGACATGGGTGTGGGAACCAAACTCTGATCCTCTGCCAGAGCAGTGAGTGTCCTTTTACCACTGAGTCATTTCTCCAGTCCAGAAATAGAAGTTTTTATTCAAGGGTGACATGATTAACCACGTAGAAAATATGAATTGATACAAAGTACCTCGAGAAACTAATAAGGCAATGTAGCAAGATTACATAATAAAGGAAGTTTTAGTTGAAGGTTGGTATTTTCAGTAATGCCAACAGTGGGCAAGCAAAACTTGATATTAAGAATGCACCACCAGTTATGATAGTATCTAAAAACTGGAATATATAGATATAAATCATCTAACAAAATAAAGAAGAATTGGAGAGATTTCTCGTTGCTTAAGAGCCTGAGTTGGTTCCCAGTATTTACATGGCAGCTCACGTCTGCCTTTAACTCCAGATCCAGGAGATCTGATGCCTTCTTCTGTCCTTTATAGGCAAAGCACATATGTATATACCCACATAGATACAAATACACAAATTTAAACAGCAAAATAAGACTTTAAAACCCTACAAAGGTCTCCGTGGGGAAATCGGTTAAATTCTGTTGAAAGATATCAACTAGCTAAATAAATGAAGACGAATTCTATGTTCAATGAAAGGAAAACTTTATACTGTCAATGTCTCATTTTTTCCTAATTTTATGTGTAAATTCATTAGTAACAATTAAAGTCTTAACTATTTACTTTATGACTATCAATAAATTTGTTCTAAGTATATGGAGACGACAAATAGCCAGTTTTACACTGAAAAAGAACAAAGGCAGAAGACAAACTTTACATAATTTCTAGATTTACTATAAACCACAGCTGTGTAATATTTAAAAATGTAATAAACAATTTAACAAAAAGACAAAAGAAAAATAGACCCATATAGAGTCAAACCCCCTTTAGAAAAGAGAAAATGCAATAAAAGCAACACAAAACAATTTTTTTCAACAAATAGTATTGGAAAAATTGAACATTCTTGTACAAAGACATCCGTCTAGACACAGTGCTGATTTGAGTATGACTGACTCCGCAGAAGAAACAAGCTGAATTCTGTCTTCGATGTATTACAAAGGTGGGAATGTAAACTCGCTCTGGTTTTTAGACACAGAGGTTGACAAAGGAAGGTGGTTGGGATGAGAGTAGGTCGTCAGGATGGAGGACCCATGGCTGAGTCCTGGGAGCTTTATAGAAAGAGTGGTCAGGGCACTCACACACTCCCTCCCTTTCACCATTCGAGGCCCTGTGCTAACTTGGTTTGTATTTTGAATGGGAAAGGCACTCTCGGGCACATATTTTTGAGCTGTTTGCTCCCACATGGCGATGCTGTTTGGGAAGGCAGAGGAAACTTTAGGGAGTGGGGTCTAAGGAAGAACGAATCCGGGTGGGGAGGATAAGGCCTGAGGTTTGACATTTGACTCTGCTTCCTGTCTGCTGTCTGCTTCCATGTGACCAGAAGCCTAAGATAATTTAAGAGAAAGTCTATATTATGTGAGGTGTGAAAATAACTCTTCACATACAGCACCAAATTAATGACTCCAGGAAGAAACAGCTGACATTCTGGGTGTCATTTTAATTAAAAACTTCTACTCTGTAAATCGCCATACTAAGAACTCTTAACAATAAGCAACAAACACTTGGTTTAAATGTGTGCAGAAGAGGGGATGCAGAGACGACAGCCCAGAAGTTAAGATTTCTTGTTCCACAATCATGAGGAGCAAAACTCAGAATACTTGACCCCCTTTCTGATCTCTAAACCCATGCACGGGCACCTAAACATACATACATATGAGCATACACTCACAGACATGTATGCAAAAAAAAAACCAAAAAATAAATAAACCTTCAAAGATATGTGAAAGGAGCTACACAAACATTAAACATACAAAAAAATGTTCTACCTCATATTTTATTAGGGAATTACAGATAACAAGATACCATTAAACACCTCTTAGAACAGTCAAAGTCAGAATAATTGACATCAAGTGCCGGCAAGGATATCTAACAGCAAGAATTTCCAGTTATAAGGGATGTAAATACAAAGTTGCATAGCTACTCTGAAAGAAAGCTTGGCAATTTCCTTAGAAAGTAAACATGTAGCCAGGCGGTGATGGCGCACACCTTTAATCCCAGCACTCAGGAGGTGGAGGCAGGCGGATCTCTGTGAGTTCGAGGCCAGCCTGGTCTATAAGAGCTAGTTCCAGGACAGGCTCCCAAGCTACAGAGAAACCCTATCTCGAAAAACCAAAAAAAAAAAAAAAGAAAAGAAAAGAAAAGAAAGTAAACATGTTTTACCATATGATGCAACTATTGCACTTCTCCAAGTGTTTGAAAACTTACATCCTCATCAAAACTTGAATATGGATGTTTCCAGCAAGAGTGTCCATACTGTTCCAAACCTGGAGAGCAGTCAAGGTGTCTTTCCACTGCTCATCCATCCTCCTAGTGAACGGACAGCGCTGCGTTTGCTACCACATTAGTTACTGCACTGACAATGGACCAAAGAAGCAGATTCAAAGCAAAGATGACAAGTAGGTGCCCAGACGAAGGAATGGAAACATGGGTAGAGAGATAGGATTGATTGGAAAGATGGTTTGGAGCTATAAGCATGGTTGCTGTAAATTCAAGGTCCTTGCCTCAGAAGATTGCACTCTTGAACGGGCTGCCGAATTAGGGATCACGGGAAGACTATCAGAACTTAGAAGTTTTAAATGTTGTTACTCCTGCCGCAATCTTACCATGCAAGGCCGTTACCGAGGATGCTTTTAATTGCATCCGGTCAAATCCCTTCCACTATCATTCTCATCTGTCAATATTTCGTTCTTACTTTGTTCTAGGTCAGCTCATTATTGAAAGCAAATGAGAATTTGAAAATATTTTAGAAAATTTTCTATATAATAAGGTGGAGTCCTGCAACTTCCAGTCAGATGGATAAAATAGGAAATTCAGCTGAAGCTTGCAAGGAAGATATAAAAAGCACACACCAAAAGTCACTGCGATTTTCATGTCTAACACCCAAGGCACCCTACTGATACTTTTCTTTTGAATCCAGGATTCCTTTACCATTCTGCGTTTGCTTTCTTGTCTGAGCACAAGCCATGCTCACTTTCAACCTAAATGAAAGTGTATCTGATCAGAGGAATGTTCACCTATTGACCCACCTGCAGCTTTTACTTCTTGAAAACAGAAAGGCAGAGTGAGTGTGCAGGGATGCTTGCTTCCCTTCTGCACACACCCCAGGGCTAGGTCCTTCATTACTGAAAAGGTGATTTAAGGACGGTCTGAGAATGGGTACACAAGTTTCCATCCAGAGAGAAGGGAACGAACAAACACCATAATGGAAGCTAGACCCCCACTCTTCAGCCTTAGGGAAGATTCCGAAAGGATCCACATGTGAGCAAGGCTGCAGGGGGCAAGGATCTGCTCACCTCTAGTTCCCTTATCGACTCTTCATTGATACCTACAATGCTCATGGAACCAGTTTAATAGAGAATCTTCATTCAGCATGGACACAAATGGGGATCATTTCATCTCTCCTTCCACTTTCTTCTAGTACATCATGCCAGCTCGCCTTCTCCACTCTTTGGTGACATTCCAGACAGAGCCATTGGCCTTCTAACCCTGTTGCTCTCCACAGTTCCCTTTGGTTTGAAAACCTCATTTTCAGCTACTTTATTTTGTTTCTAATCTCAAACAAAGCCTGAACCTCATTTCTGATTCTAAGGTGCTTCTCTTTCCTCGCTCCCCATGGCTACCTTGAACTGCCCACCCCTTCTCCACTCAAGCTCCTCCTATGGCCTTACTTATCATGAATCCTTTTTCCACCTTCTTCCTGCTCTATTGGCCCCTCCAAACCCATTGCTTAGACTAGAGATACTAGAGGAAGCAATAAAATTTTTTTCTTTTCTTTGAAGCCCACTGGTATATTTCTCTCTTGACCCCACATAGCCACTTCCATATGCCCCCAAATCAAATGCTGCCTTCTCATCAGACATATATGTAAGTCCTTCAAAGACATGATGGGAATCACTGTACTGTTTGATACCTGTATGTCGTAGTAATGTAGTCGCCATCAAGTCATTCACTTTTGATCACATTTTAGCTCCAGTCTTCCATGGAAATTCTATCATGTGTGATATCCTCTTGAGAAGATTCATTATAAATGACATTTTCCTGGTCACCTTTCTTGCAGGAAGTGAAAGCCAAATGAAGCCCTTCTTCTTTTTCTCTTTTCAATTACATCGAACGTCACACCTTCCCTTTAAGTAAGATGGTGAGGGTACATGTCAGGTTGACACAAGCTAAGAACCAAGGCTACTGGGGTCAGGGGATATGTCAGCCACATAAAAACAACTATAATTGGTTATTGAGACACTCAGTGTCAGTTGGGCAAACATGCAAGAGATACTGCGTAATGAGGACATCTTCAATGTCAGTAAATACTAGCAAAACTCACCAAGGGTTCTGGGCGCTGTGTCAGGTGTTGGGATGTAGAAGTCAACAGAACCCAAAGAGCTTGGGGGTATTCATTTACAAACACTACTGAGGTATCTAAAGGTTAACTGCAAGCAAACACAATTTCCAATCATATGCCTTCCTAAATAGATTTGTAATTGCATTCATTGGGAACAGATTGCAATGCCAATAACTGCAGCATAATGAACTGATGTTCTATTGCATTTTCAGGGAGACTTTTCAGTTTTTCCAATAAGCAATGAATCGTGTTTATTTGGAGACAAATTCACCCCCATCCTGCATCCACAGGAAGAAATGTACTGATCCGAGAGACTCAATTATCCCCTCCCACTTCCCAGCACTAGTCTGGAGAAAGCTCCAAGCACCATACATCACTGCCTCTGAATTATGGCTAATTTCTCAGAGTGTTTAGAAACTCATGCAAATGGTTATCTTGAAAGATGCGTCAAATTAGTGGGGGAAAGTGAATAATATCCGGAAGACAGGATGTTATCAGCTCAATCAGTGAGCATTTCCTCTTCTTTGTTAACTCTCTGCTGCTGTGCTAACTGTAGTCCAGTTTTCCTGTATAAAGGTTCTATTTGCTTTAAGAACACAGGGCATTACTAGCATTCCTTAAAGCCTCCCAACAGCCCCCAACATTATTTAAGAACATAGGGCATCACTAACACTTCTTCAAACTCACCCAACAGCCCCCAACAGCACCCTCTCCCCTGAGCTTCATATTTTATAACTTCAGCAGAAGACTTTTTTTTTTACCCTTTACCCAAGGCCAGGCCAGTTCTAGGGACCCAAGGTAAGATACCAACCACCAACCACTAAAACTCCCTAAAGCTTGCCCAACAGGCCCCAACTGTGCCCCTCCCCTGAGCTCCATATTCCAGTCCACAACCCCTGCAGAAAATTTCGGCTGCACTTGAGGCCACACTATGCTAGGAATCCCAGAAGCCAAGTAGGTATCCAAAACTCCAGAGACCACACAGGTACTTGGAAATGCAGAGACAATATTGGCCCCTGAAATATCTCACAGACCACTAAAACCCTAATCAAGACACCCTACTGGACCCAAAGACTCACTAGTCACCATAACCCTTGGCCACTTAGGCCAGAAGGCCAGAGAGGAA
>JAQHUG010000055.1:6968639-7071455 GCA_028555095.1 Dicrostonyx torquatus | reverse complement strand
AAGGGTACAATACCGGAAAGGGGCTCCTCTGTAGATGCAGACAAACCAGACAGGTCGGTGATCCACGCAGAGAGAGCTCCCTGCCTGGGTTCCCAGTATTTATACATCTCCTGAATAATGGGTAACCCTGCCCCCTTGGGGGTGGTAGCAGGGTGTGGTCACAGGCCAAGGGACCACACCCCTTCAATATATAGTTTTAGTAAATATTTTTTTTAATAAATAGCATAGTGTACACAGACATTTAATTCATTCTTATTCAGTTCTGTACTGGAAAATGTAATGTCTCCTTTTCTATATTCTTAGGATTCTTTGCAATATATTGCAATATATATGCAATATAACTATTCATTTTATGTATGTCACCAAACAGTGTTTTGAACCATAAAGATTAAGCCAAAATTTCATCAGACTGAAATGACAGTTAGGCACTGAGAAAAAAATCTAGAAGTGTTTTTAGAGCTACCTAGAATGGTTCTTACAATGCACTAAGTCAAGACAGCAATGACAATATTCTTTCATAGAGATAGATAGATAGATATAGAGATATATCCTTATACCTTTTTCAAATTCATTGCCCATTCTGTATCCTTTCTACGGCTTTCAGATGCTTTTCTCAATCTGTAACACAGAGGTTAGGATGACATAATGAAACCTTTCATCAGAGAGAAGGCAGGATTGCCAGAGCACCACCACTGTCTGACTTGAGCAATTGATCATAGCATTTTGCTGCTAAGGGGATCCTAAAGAAACATAACCAAGAACCCAAACATATGACAGTATACCATTGACTGTGTGTTAGTTGGGATCTCTAGAGAAAAAGAATAGAGTGAATATATATATGTATATATACACATATATTCATATATACATACATATGTTCTATATATATTCATATGCATATATGATTCAGATTTAGGACGGGTCTTCTGACCTCAAATGATCCAAGGAAATCCATCATAGGTGTTCCCAGATGCTTGATTTTTAGGTAACTCCAGATGTAATGAAGTTGACAACCAAGAATAGCTGTCATGGCTTATATTGGTTGTTCTGTTAAAACTTTAACGCTGAGTGCTACAGAGTAGATAGGAAGTACTTACCTTGCATAGCTCTCTGTAATTCCAGATGGTTCTCCCTGGGCTGTCCAGTTTCTTCATCCTGAGGCACTGCGACAGCACCACTGCACATATCCCAACCTGGAGGGACTTGGTGGGAGCATCTCACACAGCACCACCCAGCCTAAGACCAAGGGAAAGTAGGGCGTGCTCATCTGTGCCTCCCCAACCCTTCCCCCGGATCTGATAGGGTCTGAACCTGCACCATCTATCTAGTGGCCAAAACTGCCTTTTGAAAGGATCCCAGGAATGGGCAAATGACCTCTAACCCCAGAAGATCAATGTGCACTACATACTCTGGGGGAACAATTGCTGACTCCTGTGACAAGCTTAATCCTTTTTATCTGTATCACTCTGTCTCCATGTCTGGGCACCGATGTCTCTGATGCTCTTGGGAGTCTCCAGTAACCAAAGAGCATGTGGTTCCAGCATCTAATGAGGTCCAAGTATTCTGTGCACTAATCAGGGATGGATAGATCTGCAATTCATGGGGCTGTAGCTCTCACTATTTAATACTCACCTGCAGTGATTGTGGCCATTGCATTAAAAAAAGCAGTTGAGGCAATGTCTCTGTTTTTATCC
Organism: Dicrostonyx torquatus; assembly: GCA_028555095.1. Taxonomy (NCBI): domain Eukaryota; kingdom Metazoa; phylum Chordata; class Mammalia; order Rodentia; family Cricetidae; genus Dicrostonyx; species Dicrostonyx torquatus. Next base: position 7,069,761 of record JAQHUG010000055.1, on the reverse strand, counting down.
CTTTGATTGAGGCTTTAAAGCATCACAGGGTCCTCAACCTGTGAATTACAACCCCTTGGGGGTCAAATGACCCTTTTTATAGGGGCCATATACCAGATATCCTGCACATCAGATATCTACATTACATTTCATAACAGTAGCAAACTTACAGTTGGGAGGTAGCACCAAAAATAATTTTATGGTTGGGGGTCACCACGACTTGAGTAACTGAGTTAAAGGGTGGCAGCATCGGGGTGGTTGAGAACCACTGCTTCAAAGCCTTCCAGAAGTTCACTAGCACAAGTGGCTTCTTGTTCCTTTTCTGCAGAACTCCAGCTCCACGCATATATTACCACATTTGCCTTCAAGAGATCCTGGCAGGTCCCTTGATCTGCTCTGCCTCTTTTGTGTTCCTCTTGACTACATTATCACCTTTATAACCCATTCACGTGTCAGCTCCAGTCACTAAAAGCCCACCAGTGACCCCCACCACTTCAAGGTACATGCATTACCCTCCATGGAGCTTGAAAAAAAATTACGAAATCTCTATATAATTACTAAGATCTTGCCTGGATTGGCTTCCTTTGTGTTTCTCTTTAAATGAACACAGTCCTCTCTTACCCCACGAACTGGCATTATAGCTAATTTTCTATTGCTGTCCTATGACACCCTGACAGAGGCAACTTCCCAAAGAGTTTATTTGGGGTTCACAGTTTTATAGGGTTGGAGTTCCTGACCTTCATAGTGGAGAGCATGACAGCAGGCAGGCAGACATGGTGCTGGAGCAGTAGCTAAGAGCTTACGTATTAATTCACAGGTGGGAGGCAGAGAGAGACACTGGCAATCTTCTATTCTGAAACTCTAACGCCTGCCTCCAGAGACACACCTCCAACACTGTACCTTCCTAATCTTTCCCAAACTGTTCCACCAAAATTTTTCATTTCTTCCCATGGCTTCAAGTATAGTTTCATTCCAAGAATAAATTTTCTCTTCTACTTATAATTAACAATATAGTGCCTTATAGCCAATTACCTTGTTTAAATCAGAGGCTAATGTGGAAAATGCTAACCACATTATCTATTTCCTTTTGCAGTATTTCCTCTAAGTGGTCAAGTTGGGGGGGGGAGCAAACAGCCTTAATTCCATGCTTTCTGAGGGGAGTATGGCTGCATGTGCATGCGGGTGTGCAGATGCATTTGCCTGTGTATGCTCTTCTGGGATTCAGGAGTGAATTTGGGGTGTCTTTCTCTATTGCTACAGTTCTTATTCTTGAGACAAGGCTGCACTGAGCCTGGAGCTTGCCACTTCAACTCATTGGAGATCCCAGGAGAGACCCTGAGATCCATCTGTCTTTGCCTTCACAACACTGGGGTTCCAGGCAGATATCACCATGCCTGACAACTGTGGGGATGTGAGAATCCAAACTCAAGTCCCTGTGCTTTCATAGCAAGCATTTCATCCACTAAACCTCCCTCTAGTCCCAGCTTCATGTCTGCTCAACTCCTTGCAAAGGCCATGCAGCTGAGGCCACAGCCTGCTTGCGTTCCCATCACATAAATGCTACTTTCAGGCACTGAAATGTAGTTTCTAGTTCATTAGAAGATTAGGATATATCTGTGTTCTCATATGGTAGAGCCATCAGGAAAGCATGGCCACTCCATACCACACTGGAGAGGATACTGCAGCTCCTTCCATTTGATTCTGAGACGTTGCTGTTCAGGCACCAGGTATTTTTTTTAAACTATTTTTTTAAGATTTATTTATTTATGCCATATCCTGCCTGTAGACCAGAAGAGGGCACCAGATCTCATTATAGGTGGTTGTGAACCACCATGTGGTTGCTGGGAATTGAACTCAGGACCTCTGGAAGAGCAGTCAGTGCTCTTAACCTCTGAGCCATCTCTCCAGCCCGCACCAGGTATTTTTTAAAATGTTTTTTTTGTGTGTGTCTGTGTGTGTGTATTCTGATATCTCATTTTAAAATTGTCTTTTTAAAAGGTTCTCAAATGAAGAAAAGTCTTGTATATCTACCCTTCCATTTGCCAGTTTCAGCACTTTCATTTGTAAGATCCAAACTTCTGTTATCATTTCTTTTTGCCTGAAGATCTTTTTATAATCCCCTTGAACTGGTGGCTTGCCAGTGGTAAATTTTCCAAACTATTTTTCTATGAAAAACATTTTTTTCTATTTTGAAAGATATCACATGTTGTTGGATAGTTGTTCATAGTATTTTTGTTTTTTTATCGCCCACCACCTTCTGGTGAGGTAAAAAATGTTGCTCAATTTTCCTTTAGTTTATAATAGTTCCTGATCAGAAGTCTGTTGCCAGTTCATTCTGGTTTGAACTGTATGTTTTTCTTTAGCCCCTTATTAGGTTTTCTCTTCGTGATTTTCACAAGGTTCTAGATTATATGTTTTTTTAAATCTATTGTTTTTGGTATTTATTGATCTTCTTGGGTTGAGTTTACAGTTTTAGCATTTACAGAAAATATCTACTCATTCAACTATGTGTGCCCTTCCCCGACTCCCTAGACACCCTGTGACTTCCTACATGCTGCTATCACTGCTTAACTCTGTCTCGGTGTGTTTTTCAAATCACTTCCTTTTTGTCTACGGTATCATTTTCTGTTAGAATGTCAAGAATCTTTCATTTCTGCTACTGTATTTTCACCACTGTGAATTTCGTTTGCTCTCTTATATTTATCTCCTCAGCGTGCTTCTGCTTTCTTCGTCTTTCTTAAGCATATGACTGTAACCTGCTCATAAAAGTCATTTCATTTTTCTTAAGTTCATTTTAGACTCAACAGTTTGCTAGCCTGTTTTATTACCTTTGCTCCATATTGCAGACCAGAATGTCACGCCTCCTGAAGTGCCTGCTAATTTCTAATTGGCTGGCAGACACTATCTTATGCTTTGAGATGCACAACTTTAAAGTTTCCTTTCAAACTGTATTGGACTCTACTCTGGTGTTTGCTTGTTTTAACTCACTTTGGTCTTTGGGAAACCTTTTCCAGTGCTGTTTTAAGTCCAGCCCCACCACTAGTCCTACATCCTTTTAAGGACTGAATCCCAAAGACCTCCCTTTTGATTCTGTCTCCCACCATCACTCACACTACAGACCTCTGTTTGCCCTATGTGAAAGAATGTAAACAAACTCACAATACCAGATCCAGGATCCCACACTTTCCGAGGGAGTGCCTGGCAGGGAACAAGAGAGTGTGAGCACACGTGGCCCGTCCATTTTTATACATCAGGGGAACCTGATGGTCCAACCCAAATAGCTAATGGCTAATAGCAGGGGTGGCTATTAGCCTGATTGGCTAAAATCTTTCCCCATCAGTTTCGTGTTGCCTGGCGTTTCTTTACCTAGCTCAGGAGTTAGGTGCAGACTTGTACAGCTAATATCTCAGGAATCTTCTCTACAAGGAAATGCTTGTCTTCCCTGCCTCCAAACTCCAGCCACATTGAGTCTTCACAGTCCTACTGAAGGAGACCACCTGCGCAGAGGGGCTTCCCTCAGGACCCTGGATTGGACACAAACTACACCCAAACACATGTTTTCACAGAGATTCTTTATTAAGCAGGAAGTTAAAGTGGCTGCTTTCTGACTCAGAAACTTTGCAGGTGTAATGTTTAAGAGTAGCAAAAGTGGAGTTCTGTGTTAGGATGAACTAGGATGTGGTGGTGTGCCATGTTCTAAGGATACCACTCTGTAAGATCTTGCAGAACTCCTACTCTCAGGAAGAACTTCCTCCAAGTAATTAAAAAGAATCCACCTTGGGGGAAGCTTGTTAAGACTTAGGAAGTTTTATAAAGGGGCTCATTAAGATGGGGAAGCAAACAATTCAGGAAGTCCCAGAAACTGACCAGATGCACAAAGCCCTTTCTCCCCGAGCTTATATAAAACTACTGAAGAGCCCGAGACCAGCTGAGCTGCATGGAAGAGACTCTCTCTGACCTAGTAAGCTGCCTCAAAGTGTACAGTGAGCCTTTGTGAGCTGTACCTATGCTGAGGTAGGCTTCCAGCATTTCAGCTGCTTTTGAGTCACTCCTGCTCCTATGACCCTTTAGCCATATCACTCCTTGGGTTTTATTAGTAACCTCAAAAAAAAATAGATTCAACAAGTTGTACTTGAGTAATATCCATTATTTTGTTCTGTCATTAGTTTCCCAATCTGGGGGGAACAGACATTTGTCCTGTCTCCCAGCAATAGTGTTACATGATAGCTAGAAAAATTCAACAAAACTCCGCTCATTAATCAAAGGCAACATGATTCTTGCCAATGTTTTCTTAGAATGGGTGTAAGTTCACTAACTTATGTGTTAGCTGAGTATGTTTATATGCTCTAGTAACAGAGGTAACTATGCAGAAACCACATATGGCCCATTTTGCATTAAAGGTTTATTCCATAATAGTAGAAAATATTAACTTGTAGTAGATTCCAGATATGGATACTATGGCTTAGAAAAAGTGATTAGAATATAATTGCCTATCATTTAAACCTGTTATTTCTAGTTTTGTGCAAGTAAATATCCAAAGCTGTGTTTGTGTCTTGCTTAACTATTATAAACTACAGAGAACACATTACATAATTTATAAATAAAATTAATAGTATTATAAATAGGTTTGTAACAGTATGCTATGGGAACATACTAAGTAATCAGTTTCCCTGGATCTGTAGAATTAAGGAGTGGCGATGACTAATGACCCTTGGTGATTATAGGGTTTTCCTTTAAAGAACTAAAGAGGTTTCCAAATTAGATTATGTTGACAAGTTTCACAACTGGGAATATACTGAATAGAATATTGAGTAGATTTAGACAACATATTCTCTGTAACTAAGGATTTGTTCATTCTAGATAATTTGTATAAATTATATCAAAGTATAGGTGATCTGCTAGTAAAACATAGCTAATGGCTATGGCAAATTCCATAAGACAAATTCTTATGTTTCTCTTGATTTCTGCCAAATTTTTATATTCATAGCCAACTAATAATTATGATCTATTGCAATTCCAATCTTACATTTGTCAAAAACATTTATGTATTCAAGACTGAGCGAGATAGCAAAGTTCTGTGTGAGAATTTCAGTCAGTGAATTAGTGATATGAATAACTCAATTGTTGAATAAAAACTATTTTTGAATACTCAAAGACACTTTCTCAATATTTTGTGACATTCAGTGAGTTCTCCCTGGGTCCTATGCTTTAATTACAGTCTATTTTTGTTATTTCACTACTGAAGATCTCTGATTGTAGTATGAGGTGCAGCTGTGTTCCCAGCACCTGTGAGGAGAATGGTGCCCTTTTGTTCCTTCCAGCCCGGCTCTCAGCTGCCAGCCTGCTCAGCCGCCGGTTGCTTGTACTCGAAATGATCACACACAAACTGGATTCATTTAACACACTGCCTGGCCCATTATCACTAGCCTCTTCTTGGCTAACTCTTGCATCTTAAACTAACTCATTATAAAAGTCTATGTCACCACGAGGTGCTGACTTATCGGAAGATTCTAACCTGCATCCATCTCAGGCTGGAGCTTCATGGCGTCTGCCCACTTCCTTTTCTCTCACCACCTTCCGTTCTGTCTACTCCGCCCTCCTAAGGACTGTGTCCTCTCCTATAGGCCAGGCAGTCCTTTATTCAACCAATTAGAGTAACCCAAATACAGAAGAACCCTCCTACACCATCTGATGACTAAGTTACCTCTTGCTGATGGTCAAATGTTTCTCAGTACCCTTGGCATCCATTCATTCAAAATTCTTCGTCCTGGCATGCAGAGTTCTCTCAGATTGACTGTAATATAATTTACTCATGAAATTATTAAACCTATTTTTATAGGGCTGGGGACATGGTTCAGCAATTAAGAATACTTGCTACTCTTGTAGAACAGCAGAGTTCGGTTCCCAGCATCCACATCAGGCAGCCTTCAACCACCTATGATGCCAACTCCAGGGGATTTCACACCCTCCTTGAAATCCACAGGTGCGCGCGCATGCACACACACACACACCACATGCACATGTGTACATGCATACACAGGAACACACACCACATACACGTGTGTAGATACATACACAGACACGTGCACATACACACATGTACATACACAAACACACACATACCCCACTCACAAAATAAATCTTAAAAGAAAACATAATTTCATGCACCCAGCATACTATCGAGTTCTGCCTCACCACCTAACGTCATGTGAAAGCCCAGGTTTTTCCACCCTGTTGTTCAACCTTCGTCTAGCTGATCAGATATGCCATGTGTGAGAAACTTATTTGGTATCATGGCTGCCTTCCAACAGGAGCCAAAGGAGAACATGAAACGAGTGACTCCTGGCAATAGAAGTGACACAGAAATTGGCATATCATGTCTGTTCTCATTTCCCTGGGTAGTTCTTACTCCAGTGTTCCCATCTAAATTTAAGGAAAGCCGGTAAGTGTAACCCTCACTTGGGTGTTCACTACTGTTTTAAAACTCAAACGTGGGAAGGCAGTGCACTGTTCTACTGAAGGTGTGAAACTTAAGATGGGATCTGTGGGATAGATAAGACTTTTTAATACTGTCTCCTGTGTCATTTTGGATACTTGTCCTCGCTCTTGCTCTAAAAGTAGTACGATAAGTGAAAACTCCCCTGTATTTTCACCTAACTAGTAAATATTTTGGTTGTAAAACCCTAATTTTAACATTGTAATGGAGGATAATGTTTTTGTCAAAGAATGAATATTGTATAGAATATATTTCAGTGATATAGGGTATTCTCTGACTATACACATAAACTCACCTTCCACTCCCAACTCGTTCTTTTCTGCAAACTAACAGCAAATATTAGCCTACAGCAAGAACTCACATATTCATAATTAACTGTACTTTCTGTATTCCATCATGTGAAGTGCTGTGGTCCATCCTTCCTGTCATGATACACTCAACTTTTGGACACTCTATCATGCAGCTTCTATGAGACCACTATCTATGCTGGGGTAGGACTTTGAAATGACGTTGTACTAGGGCCATTCATATTCTTGTGACCCCTCAACCATGTGCAATCTGTAAGGTGGCCCTAGCGAAAAGAAACAATCCTACCCTCAGAACAAGCCCCAGCTCTCAGGAGCCTCAAATCCAGCTGCAGGTTTTGATGAATTCATGCTTCCTCCTGCGGGTGGTTCAACAGGGGAGGAAAAATCCTGTTCACTCAATGGCCGGACACTACCTCAAGAACTGAAACTAAGCTACCTGAAGGCATTGAGAACAGGCGATACCCATATGTCATGGAGCCTGAGTTTCACCTACCGTATCTCTGGAGTCAAAGCCTGTTGAGGAGACTGAGAAGATTTGATGCTGATAGGCTAAAAAGACAGCAGTCTTGACTCAGTCAGTTACCTACCCTTGGTGGCTGGAAGCAGATTGGATTAAGTGAAAATAACTCTGAAGCCTTATAGCCCTAAGTTTAAGGTCAGCAAGTACATCAACTTCTGGAGGCTCCCGTCGGCTCTCACTTTGGCAGAATCCTAGCACCCCGGAGCTACAGAGGATTCTTTGGTATCTACACTCCTTCAGGGCAATGAGTGAAGACAGAGACTGGGGTCAGCCTATACAGATCTCAACACTGTGGTTACTTCCTCTAGTCCCAGTGCACTTGAAAGACACATACCCATCTAGAATATTAGGAACCCCAAGGAGGTACAATCTGGGGCATCTTGAGAGATGGGAATACAAACCAATCCACAGGCTGGAAAGTGAAATGTGACCATCAGAGGCCTCTGGTACAAACAGAAGTTACTAAAGGGACGACAGCTATGGCAGACACCAAACATGTCCATCACCAGCAAAAATACAGGAAATACGACTATCGAAGCTTAACCAAACCTCTACCCCTACTGTTCCCTATAACTGGCCATGTTCAATCTTCAAAGTCCCATAAAGAAGAACACTATAACCCACAGGGCTGTCTCACCTGTGACTTTTTAAAACTACATTTCTAGGCTGTTTTCATTTGGTTATGTTTCTCTTCATACATCCATCTTTTTTATCAGTCCTGTGTATTTTATTAGATCTTTGAGGGTGTTGTATAACATACATGTTTAAGTCATATTCTCATTCACCTCCACCTCCTCCCCCAGCTTTTCACAGATTCACTCCCCCATTCCCTACCAACCCCCTTTGTATCTTTTCATCTTGCAATTTGTAGTGGCCAAATAATCTTGGATGTGTGTCCTTCCCCTGAAGAGTGGTCTACTTACCAGGGGCTACACTATTAGAGAAAACTGTCTCTCCTTACAGCAGCTAACAACTGCCAGTAGCTCTGTAGCTAGGGATGGGATTGTGTGCCCAACTCGCCATGCTGGAGTTTTGTCTGGCTTAGACTTGCACAGGGTTTGTGCCCAGCTCCCCTCTCCACACAGGGGTTTGGTCTCTCTTGGACTTGCAGCAGTCTTGTGCATGTTGTCACAAGCACCATGAGTTCCTCTGTGCAGCTTCCCTGCTGTGTTCAGAAGATTCTGTGTCCCTTCGGTCATCTGCTGCTTCTGCCTCTGACACTCTTTCTGCCTCCTCTTCCATAGTGAACCCTGTGAGCTCTGGGAGGAGGCAGTACTATAAGTATGTTCTCTTTAGAGCTGAACATTCTGTAGTCTCAGTCTCTGCAGCCTGCCCAGTTGAGTATCCCTGGGTCAATAAACTTCCACCACAAATAGAAGTTTCTTTGATGAGAAAGATGAATTAATGTATTGGTTAATGGGAAGTAATTAGTAGTTGGCTTAATACTGTCCATTTAGCAGAATAGTAGCAATAGGTCTAGTGACTATGACCTGACTAGTCACAGGTTCCTGGCCTGATAACCATGCTGTGTTTCTCTCCAGTGCACTCCCAGGAAAGCTGTTCCTTAAGATTCAGTTGTGAAGTGCTTCCCATGCCCCTTACAAGTTCATGTACTGAAGGCTTAGTCTCCAGTATATGGCATTAGGAGGCTCCAGAGACTTTAGGAGATGAGGCCTAGCTATAGGAATTAGATGCTGGGGTCATATTCTTCGGAGTTACATCCTGTTGCAGGTCCAGCTCTGCCCCCCTTTCCATGCTGCTATGAGATAAGCAACTTCCTCCTCCCCCAAAGGTTTCACCGTAGCCCCCCCAAAAAACAGAGCCAGCTAACTGCATGCTGAAAGCTCTGAAACAACAAGCAATAAGGCATCTTTCCTCCCTGAAGTTGGGTCGTGTGCTTCATCACAGCCAAGCAGAAGTCCAGTGTCTTAACTCAAAGATCGTGGAACAGAAAGGCTCAGCAGCCAAATTAAACCATTTCAATCACACTGGTCTCAAATTCTAAACAAAGCAAAAGGCACACAAAGGGATGTGGCTAAGTAAATGCATTTCAGATAGGGTATAAAGAAATGAAACGAGCCGGGCAGTGGTGGCGCACGCCTTTAATCCCAGCACTCGGGAGGCAGAGGCAGGCGGATCTTTGTGAGTTCGAGACCAGCCTGGTCTACAAGAGCTAGTTCCAGGACAGGCTCCAAAGCTACAGAGAAACCCTGTCTCGAAAAAAAAACCAAAAAAAAAAAAAAGAAAAGAAAAAAGAAATGAAACGAGCATCAGTTCACCTGCGTCAGCCCAATAGATACCAGACCCAGCCACTTTTAGGATCACACAAAACTCCTTAAGAAAGTAGGTGTAACTTGTCCTGGTTGCATTTGTCTTTATTTCCAGTATGTAAAACACAGCCTTGAGTATTTTTTTCAGTAGAGGAATGGCCCCAGGAAGGCTGGAGTGCACTAGACAAGACACAGAAGAAAAGCCTTGGAGCCACAAGGTGCCCACCCGGTGACTTAACCAGGATGGATGGTGAGTGTGATAGGTAAACTTGGAGTCAACTAGCACACAAGCTGCAGGTGCTCCCCCGAGGGGTGTTCTTCGTCACACTATTTAAAGCAGAAAGGCCTCCCCTAAGTGTGGTCCGCACCTTGCAGCGGCAGCGCAGGTATAAAAAGACTAGAAGAAGGAATACTCTGCTCGGTAATTTACCCGCTTCCCTTCACTCTCGACTGCACGTTCCTCCATCCTGTTGCCGCAGCACTCCTTCGCCAGCATTAGAGCTGCCTTCTTTGAGATTCCAATGTAGACTTAAGAGCAGCAACTCTCCAAGAATCCTCTGGGCTTTCGGGGATAGCGCGGGGCTGCTGAGACAGCCAGCACTGGACTGAGCCACTAGGAGAGTCCCAGCCAATAGTGTAAGATGCTCATTGTCAGGCTACACAGACCAAATCCTGAAAAGTAGAGCATGTTTGAGAGGATAGGAGAGGGCATTTTTAGATGTCATTTACGCTTATCAATACTCTGTTTTACTTTCACTGGACTCTATCAAACCAACCCAATAAATCCCGCTTTAATTTATCTATCTGTTCCATCAGTTCTGTTCCTTTAAAGAGCCCTTACTAATACAACAGGGTCGTAAAGTCTAGAGCCAAGGTGTGGACTGGAGTGAGTGGAACCAAAGTAAGCACTACCTCCTGCTAGGAGGCTGGGAGTGTTGGGTGCTTGCTTATCCATACTAATGATACAGACATCAGTCTGTTCAACGGCTACAGGTTTTGACTGAATTTCCCAGTCAGAGGAGAGGTGGGACATAGAACAGCACTGGGAATCACCAATGGATAGCCAGTTTCAGGGGGACAGTAATCAGCCTACAAGGAGCATCATCCTACTTTACGAGCTGTCTGGATACTAGCAGCAAGCTCTCTTGCTCCACCATGTGCTTCACGTATTCTCTCTTCAGCATATCTTACAAGTTGTATTATCTATCTTTCACTCTTTTAGGGATTCTGTCCTGCTGATTTGTCCTGCATCTATCTTGAAAAGGTCCTATTGATGGGTTCTTAATCAAGCCTTCTTACGACTTCTGAGTTTTATGAATCCTGTTCATTTTCTTGCCAATTATGTGAGAACTACATTGTCTATGACTACAAACTCAAATTGTAGGGAAAGTTAAAAGTAATGTGTGCAGTTAAGGAAAAAAACACTAATTCTTTTAGAAATTGTGATTGCACTTGGGTTTTATAGTTACATTCAGGAGAACCAAATGGTACTTAATTTTGCATCTAATTTTGTCATGTTTATAATCGTATATCAAAAGATAGACAATAGTAGACACTTTTCAAAGTAAATCAGAATTAACACTGTAATTTAAATACATATTTACAGTTACAACATAAAATAGATGAGAACTAAAAGAAATAATAAAGAATGCATCCATAATTTTTTTCAAGGCAACTCAAGTCTTTTTGCCGTTTTACTCTTATCCTTCACTGAACACGTCTACTGAAGCTGTTCTCAAGTGCTTCTCCTTTCAGCTGGTGACTTAACATGGGGATCAGTCCCTAACAATAGCTAGAGGATTCACTCATGTGGAATGCATTTGAGAGGACAGTACTCGGGGGTCGGGCCATTTTTGGACTTCATTATCTCTCATCTGCACTCTGTTTCACCTTCAGTAGACTCTGAAGACCTGTGCACTTCATGGTTACTGGGAATGGCAAAAGAGTAAAACATTAACATGGTGACCTGAAGTTAATGGTCCTTCTGAAAGAAAATATATGCAACAAAAGCCAAATATTGCCATTTCTTAGACTATGCTTCACCTGTTACAGAAATAAATTCATACAAGAGAAAATAACAATTGATTGTGTTCTTGGTTCTATCAATTAAAAGACTCTCCTGTCGAGTCCAGAAGTTTTCGTAACAGAAAGTAACGGGCCACAGTAAGGTCTAGGTCAGGGGGACTGTTTGGCTTTCTTAGATAAAGCGAGAGACAGACTAAGGAAAGGAGAAAATTAGAATGGACATTCATGTAAAGTCAAGAGAGACACAGAGATCTGAATGCCTCATCATGAAGGCAATGTTCTATACCAACCAAAGCAAGAACTGCCTATGGATACAACCATCACAACATGACTAAGCGCAAGGGCCACTTTCTTTGTGCTTCACATGTAATAGGCACATCATCGTGCCTATTATACACCCAATCCTTTACACATTCACCAAGGTCCTGCTATGCGCCAGGTACTGAGAGGGCAAGCCTTATGAACCGCTACTATCACTTGTACTGCACCAGCAATGGATCAGCCACAAAACTGATTCTTGACAAGTTAATTGATTAGCAAATACTATGAGGCTATATGTAGATATATATTCTCCTTTATTAGAGAATCTGATTATGGTCAGGCAAAAGAGTAACTAGTCTTTTAAAAATGGGATGGGCTAGACTTAGCCCATGTGCCAGATTTGGTGACCCATGGCCTCATCAAAGTAGAATGAGGAAGAGAACCAGAGAAACAGTTACTGCAATAACTGACACTTGTGTGTTGGTGTGCCAAGACTGAGTCTTACAACATCACCTGCAAAGAACAACTGGTGTTTTGGATTTATTGGCGAAGAAACCATTGTCAAGGGCATGGTAGCCACCTGTGCCTATCTGAGCGTGTACAGGAAAACAGGGCAGGGCTAGATGCACAGAGTCTTTGGATTGTCAGGGTGTTTCTATATCTCCAACACATCTCATTTTTCTTCACAGGCTGCCTGAAGAATAGTAACTACCATCAAGGCCCCTGGCATGAACTTAACCATTCAAAAGGATTTTAAGATCATTTCTCCTCTTCTGTCATGAAATAATATCAGAAAAGATTTTGTTCATCCCTCCTTACCCTGGTCTTATCAATGCTACACCTAACTCCTCAGCATGGTCATGTCAGCACGATGTATCATTCCAGGTTTTACAAGTGAAACATAAGCAAACTACTTTTTTTTCTTCCTTTGCGCAACACATTTTGCTTTTTCCTATAATTAATGCTCAGTTCTTTCTTAATTATTGCTTTCTAGCAGGTTTCCATGGCACCCATTCATCCAGGCATAGTCATGCATGCCTGTAACCCCAGAATTTAGGAGAAGAGAGAAGATACAGAGGTAAGGACGGTATCAGTTATACAGTTAGGTTGAGGCCAGACTGGGCCTCATGAAATTTCATCCAAAAAATACCATTCTTTCCAATCATGTTATTGTCAGGTTCTTGTTTGGGAGAATGCCTTCAGAGCCTTCAGATCTGGCCCCGTAACACTTGACATGGTCCATTTACCCGGGGGACTTTACATGTCTTACTGCACATTGTATCAACCAATTCTAGTATTACACAAGTCTCAGAGTAAGAGGTCTCAAGTGTCACAAACCTTTGAACCTTGGCCTTTCAAGGTTTTACACAACACATTTTCATCTCTCATGTTGTTCATTCTCTCTTGTGACTGAAACACAAACCACATGCATGTGCCTTATTTTTTGGCCAGGCCATCTAGAACAGGCATCACCGACATTTTTTATGTAGGGAAGAGCTGGAAGATGCTGTGTATTCTTAAGGAAGATGACTCACATACTACTCCCACTTTCTATTGGTCAGAATTCAGTCATTAAGCTCATCACATTAGCAGGGGGGCATTAGGGCTGTGTTTTCACTGCATACTAAGGAGAAGGATTTGCAGGAGGGAACACCACCACCCCGTCAGGCCTGTCTGATCATCATACCATCTTGTCCACTGTGTACACAGAAGGAGAACCCAGGGCCCACACCATTAGGCAATACCCATGATAGGGTTTTACTGTTCGAGATCAGGTTCCTATAAACGAAAGAATGCAAAATAGTCACTGGCACAGTTCCAAAGTAAAGTGCAGCTTAGGGACAACTCTTCAAGAGCCTAAGAGTAAAACACCTCAACAAATTGCATTCTGTAGCAAATTTCTGATGTTCCATTGGATACTGGAGGACAGGGGCAGTTCCTAGATCGACCCCAATTCCTGCTTGCTGGAGCTTATTGGTTGGATCTAAAATGTCCCTCACAGACTCATGTATTTGAACACCTGTTCTCAACTGGTGGTCTATTTTTGGAGGTTATGAGACATATAATGGAGATAGATTCCTGAGGTCACTAAGGGTGGTCTTGAGGGCTAGGACTAAACCCTGCCTGCAGTCCTAGTCTCTCTGACTCCATGTCTACCAACACACGGCAAGCAGTCTGTGTTCCCATCACTGCAGGCAGAGCCACTCCAGGGACTAAGTTTTCCTTCTTCCCATAACGCCCTTGTCCCTCCAAAACCATGAACTAAAGCAAGTCTTTTCTTCTTTAAGTTGCTTCAGTCAGGACTTGNTTCCTATAATTAATGCTCAGTTCTTTCTTAATTATTGCTTTCTAGCAGGTTTCCATGGCACCCATTCATCCAGGCATAGTCATGCATGCCTGTAACCCCAGAATTTAGGAGAAGAGGGAGAGAAGATACAGAAGTAAGGACGGTATCGGTTATACAGTTAGGTTGAGGCCAGACTGGGCCTCATAAAGTTTCATCCAAAAAATACCATTCTTTTCAACCATGTTATTGTCAGGTTCTTGTTCGGGAGAAAGCCTTCAGAGCCTTCAGATCTGGACTTTACATGTCTTACTGCACATTGTATCAACCAATTCCAGTATTACACAAGTCTCAGAGTAAGAGGTCTCAAGTGACACAAACCTTTGAACCTTGGCCTTTCAAGGTTTTACACAACACATTTTCATCTCTCATGTTGTTCATTCTCTCTTGTGACTGAAACACAAACCACATGCATGTGCCTTATTTTTTGGCCAGGCCATCTAGAACAGGCATCACCGACATTTTTTATGTAGGGAAGAGCTGGAAGATGCTGTGTATTCTTAAGGAAGATGACTCACATACTACTCCCACTTTCTATTGGTCAGAATTCAGTCATTAAGCTCATCACATTAGCAGGGGGGCATTAGGGCTGTGTTTTCACTGCATACTAAGGAGAAGGATTTGCAGGAGGGAACACCACCACCCCGTCAGGCCTGTCTGATCATCATACCATCTTGTCCACTGTGTACACAGAAGGAGAACCCAGGGCCCACACCATTAGGCAATACCCATGATAGGGTTTTACTGTTCGAGATCAGGTTCCTATAAACGAAAGAATGCAAAATAGTCACTGGCACAGTTCCAAAGTAAAGTGCAGCTTAGGGACAACTCTTCAAGAGCCTAAGAGTAAAACACCTCAACAAATTGCATTCTGTAGCAAATTTCTGATGTTCCATTGGATACTGGAGGACAGGGGCAGTTCCTAGATCGACCCCAATTCCTGCTTGCTGGAGCTTATTGGTTGGATCTAAAATGTCCCTCACAGACTCATGTATTTGAACACCTGTTCTCAACTGGTGGTCTATTTTTGGAGGTTATGAGACATATAATGGAGATAGATTCCTGAGGTCACTAAGGGTGGTCTTGAGGGCTAGGACTAAACCCTGCCTGCAGTCCTAGTCTCTCTGACTCCATGTCTACCAACACACGGCAAGCAGTCTGTGTTCCCATCACTGCAGGCAGAGCCACTCCAGGGACTAAGTTTTCCTTCTTCCCATAACGCCCTTGTCCCTCCAAAACCATGAACTAAAGCAAGTCTTTTCTTCTTTAAGTTGCTTCAGTCAGGACTTGGGCACAGCAATGAGAACAGCAAAGAATCCTCTGGCTCCGCTATGTGAATCCACTCTCTGCAAGTCAGATTTATGTTCTTCTTCATGTCTGACATGAGTGTTGCCAATCATGCCGCATTTGGAGGGAGCCATAGAAAGCCCTAAAAGCCTTGACTACAGAGTTGGATTATGGCCACTGTTCCCAAAGAATTTGAGATTCTGTTGGCCAGATGTATGGTTTCTTCAGCCGGAGGGTTCCTTTAGAACCCTCGTAGACAAATTCAGGGACCATAACCACACCCAGAGTGCTGGACAGAGTTCTACTTTCCAGACAGACTGCTCCCATTACAAACTCCTACTCATGGCCCATCTTTCTCAGTGGCAACCACACAGGGCCACTAGGCTTGAATGCGGAATCCCACTAAAAACTTTACCTTAATGAGAAGTTTTGTTGTAAGGTTTACACCTCTTCTCTCTTGTAGTTTGCAAGCACAAATAGGCTCAAATGTTAATATTCTTTTTACTTCTTGCAGACGGACCAGTTGCTTCCTAGTGCCACCTCTTTCTACCAAATGGCACCAAGAATATCCAGTCCTCAAAAATCCTTGCCCAAGACTGATTCTTGGTCTACTGTTTCCTACACAAGTTAAGAGCCAATTTTGTTCAGTGCTTGCTGTGGGATTATTCATGGCTCTGTCTTCCCAATTTCTGATACTTGATTCTTCTGTGCCTCCTTCTGAATCAGCATATGCCATATAGTTCAAGTTCCTATGCCCTTGAGCTGATTGTTATCAAATGTAAATTCCCAAATAAGGACTTCATTTAATAATTATTTCTCACTCGTGTCACAATCCAGTATGGGTCAGGTATTTCTTCATCTCATAGTAACCCTGAAGGATATACTAGACCTGGAATATCCTTACATGATCCCATCACGAAAATTCCAACACTACTCCAAGAGTTCAAATTCTCCTGCATCCTGCCAAGAGGAAATGGTATGGCAAGCACTTGGGTTCTCTGATCCTCATCTGTCTTCTTCTCTTTCTCCTTTCCTGTGATGGTGCATAACTTCCAGCACCTTCTTGGAAATAGTTCTATCTAGGTAAAATCTGGAATCTTTGCAGCTTTGAATTGTCTTTACTGTATCTCACACTCATTAATTACATGCCTAAGATTCTTAGCTGGAGAATAGGGAGTCCTTTGGAATTCTATGGTCGTTGCTATAACATCTAACTCCATGGAGACAAAAGGTCTCATCATTTTCAATTTTAGCTGTGTGTGTATGTGTGTATGCAGTTCTATCCCTTCTTTTCCATATAATTTTGTAGAATTTTTTCTTGTGGTGTAGTAATTCTTTTTGTAGCAGTTAAGTTTTGTAGCATGAGAACTCATATCTTTCTGTATAGATTCTGGTCTCGCCCCAGCATGCTCATTGCTGCTGGCTTCCTTCCGCTTGACATTCACACACCAGTGCACCTGGGCTACTTTTTTTTAATTATCATTTTACTTCCTATTTGTTAAATTTCTAAAGAAATTTCTTCAACAATATATTCTAATATTTTTTAGGTTTTTTTAAATCGAGTTTTGTTTTTTTAAGAGCTGTGTTGTAGCCCCAACACCTTTCTTTATATGTTATCCAGTTTCTCAGCCACAGGTGCTATCATTTTTAAAATGTGCTTGGCGGTTTTTGTTGTTGTTGTTGCTTTTAGGGTACTTTTCTGGAGTTTTTGTTTTGTTTTGCAGTATTTTGATTTGTTTTCTGTGCACACTGTTTTTCTCTGGAATGCCCTATCTTGTTGCTTTTTATAGAAAGCCTTTAGAGCATCATTAATTATCAGCTGAAGCAACTGGAAAGTGTTCCTTATTCTCATGCAACGCTGGAAAGATGGCAGGACAATCTACCCGGATGAGGGGAGGCTATTAATTCAGAGAACAAAATCTCTGTGTTGGTGTCCAGATTCTGTAGTAGACTAGGAGCAGATGACCAGAGGCAATGTGCAGCTCCCACTTTCTGTGGTAGAGCCCCACATTTACAGCAGGCACCCCTCTTTCAGTCATGCTTTGCTGCTTTGGGCACATGGGCTTACATTTTCTTTTCCAAGTAGTAGGTCTAATTTCATCCCAGGTAGGGAGAAGAAGATGTGTCATAAGAGAGGAGATCAGAGAGAGAGGATCTTACTGTTTCAACAGCTCTCAACCTTTTGTACTGGAACATCTTTTCTGGAGGTTCCTGAGCCAACACTCTCTCAACTCTGGTGCTTCTTGGAAGACTGTAGTATAAACAGGATCAGTTCTTCCCTCTCTGCATTTGAGAGGTTAACCTTCTTGCATCTTCTAGGTAGCTTACTATATAACCTATTTGGTTTCTAGTGTTAGAGTGTATGACTCCAGGCTTCCAATTCACTCCATCCATTGTCAGCTCAGGTTTAGGAATGAGAAAATGTGGCTGCAAACTGCTCTTTGCCCTCCTCCTGAGAGTCACAGATTTCTTAAATCAGGGGCTTTTGCTGCACTTGGCATCCCCATCGTCGCCTGGAAGAGCATTCCAGATTCCCTTCCCAAGATGTCTTCAGTACAAGGAGGGCTTTCAGGGATTGATTTCTGCACCAGTGCATCGGTCTGCATTGCCAGCTTGTGCACCCTAGGCCTGGAGTGTGTCATAGAAAGAGCCCTTGGCAAAGAGCGAGTTGCTCATGTGCTGAGGTTGGGGTGGTCCTTAGGACTGCACCATCTTCTCTCCCTATGGCAAGTCACAGCTTTAACAGAAAGAAAAGGAACTTTGAAGTTATATTCTCTGTAGTTGCTCGCTGTCTACTGAAGCAAATACTCACACATTGTGTCCCTTTGTTTTATGGGAGATTTGTCAAGGCGGAAGGATAAACTGTAACAGTTTGTTAGCTTAATTTGTAACTCTCAAATATCTATGCTTTTGCTCAAGGAGCACTGCAAACATTAGGCCTTGTCTGATTGCATCTTTAGAACTGCACAAACTGAAACATAACTTTACCTTGTTTCAAGACCCAACAAAACCGACATGCGCGGTCACTTACTGCCCTGCACCGGAAGCACACCTCGGCTGCCTGATTCTCCATTCAAGATGGTTGCAGGTTATATGATGCCTTACATCTGGAATGACCGTTCACCTCCCCTTTTCCTAGTTTCTTCAGTTCATAGTGCCAGTGCTGATCACTGAAACATGATAAAGGCATTTTTGGAGGAATACGTATTTATTCTCATGATTTAGCACAAGAGTATTCCTGTAAGTTTTCCTCTTGTAATATTTTCCTGGAAAAGTTATTTTTTTATGAAAGCTTCAACCCTTTTCCTTTCTTTTCACAGTATCCGGTCACACTGCCTGTTTGGGATGCAATCTCATCTTTAGCACAATTGCCTGCCCATTGTAAAAGCCCACTGAACATTTGTGCAGCGTAAGCCTAGCAGTTCAGCTTACCCTGCACTGAGTGATGAACACGTTAGGACACTATTACCAGTGATAACCAGACGTAGTCGTATTGGCACCCTTCCTTCCAAATGAGTGGCCTGTTAGCCTAACCTTGGGATCGTGTTAGGATAATCTCAAAACCACATTCTTAAAGAAGCTAAATTTCTGCCTCTTCTCATACTTGGTTTCATTTTGTCGAGCGAGAGATCTTCTATTATGAAATGTGCCCGTGTTCTCAAAACCTTCTGTGCTAGGTGTGTCTTTTTTGGTGTGTCTCTTTCTCTTGTTGGTCTATTGGGAGAGACAGGGTAAACTCTATACTTTGTGTTGAAAGCTAGAGTCAGGACAGAGAGGAAGCGGACACTCTGAAGTAGAGAAACAGACTAAGATGTAAAGATCAGCAGACCCTTAACCAGCAGCTAAAGTGGTCCACAGAAAACCAGGCTAAATCCAGGAACTGTTTCAACAGTATGTATTCTCAGAGCTGTTGGGCCTACGGGCCCTGGCACGCTCCTCTTCTTTGGAGCAATCATGGAAAGAAGTCCCCAAGGAGCATTCCAATAGGAATTCACTGCTGTGGCTGGATCATCAACTGATCCAGATAAAATATCTCAACCCGTTTTTAAGAAATACGTTGTGCACTTGTCCCCTCTCCAAAGAGATAAAAATTATTCAAGAAATGTATTACCCAAGAAAACTTCAGGCTCTGTGCAAGATGCTTCTCCCAGCAAGGAGAAAGGGAAATTAAACTAATCCTGAACTGAGGCTGATCCCTGCCTTCCTAGACCTTGGTCCCTGTTCCCTTGATTATTAAGAGGTGCCTATTCAAGAGATTAACTCAGTACATCAGCATCCTTCCCTTCTCCATTACTTAACATGGTAGAAAACCTACCCAGTTCCCTTGGCTTTAACATTAAAGGGGATCTGAGCCAAACAGGAGACCTTGGGTGAAACTCTGTCTGAGTTAGCAACCTCGTCTTCTTACTTAAGGTTGAGTTTTTGGTAAGATGAGAGAAAAACAGAGAGGAGTCCTTAGCCAAACTCCAATTATAAGAGGTTGAGAATGTAGCACAGTGGTAGAGCACTTGTCTAGCATGCCTGAGGCCCTAGGTTCAAACCCTTGTACTTCAAAAAAACCAAACAAGCAGAATATTTTTAATTCTAACTTTTAAATTTAAAGAGAGCTTCATGAATTTCATCTAATGGTTTCTATGAAACTGGGAAATGCCCACCAATTTTATCTGCATCCCCTGGTATTTTCTAAACACTTATCCCTGCAGTTTATGCTTTTGAGAAGCAGGAACATGTCCCCATGCTCTGCTTATACCATCAAAATGGAAAAAAATTTGACTCAGACTCAAAGCAATTTGAAGTATTTGATCAGCAATAAGAACTCTGACTAGCACCTGAAGAAAAAGTGAATAGGCAAATTTTAGAGCTCATATTGGGGAAGCTCATATAGGCTAGAGTCTAGGCGTTAGGGGCTGGCTTTTCCTCCACACAAAAGGACGGCATAATCACAGCTTGGAGAAGAACTGAAAATCGCTTTAAAGCAGTGCCCCTTGCCTTTAACTTACTCGACCAAGGATTTGGAGCTGAGCCTTAGGCCTCATTTGACATTCGTGGTGACCCAGAAAGGCAAGCCAGGATTCTGCACTTCTGACATCATGCTCTCCTCTTTGCCCCTGCCCCTGTGCTCTTCCTGTGTCTGCGCCTGGCCCTCTGATTGTGCCTGTCCCTGCCTCTGCCAAGAGGAAGAATGACTTAAGGAACACTGTGGTCTCCAGATGAAAGGGCTGTTAAGGAAGAGCTCCAGTAAGTCCTGGTAGACATCAAAAATGCCTTACTCACCTTAGAAAAGTTCCCCTGAGACATTTAAGGTAGAGCTTAAAAATACCTGGAACCAAAACAAAAGATCCTCGAGTTTATATGCGCCCACTTAAAGCGATCTGTGGGAGAGGAAGAGACTCAATCAGAACCTTAGGCATGAATAACTAGTGACCCTTCATTCACAAAGGAAGCTGGTGGGCCATCCTTATTTCTCACCTATGTGAGTCTGGTACTAGGTCACCCACCAAGAAATCTGAGAATAAAAAATGCTTCTGGAGCAGACGAAGCAAACACCTGACAGCTTTTCCTTCTTAGTATGAATACAGATACTGGTACGCTGTTTCTGGACTGTCCCAAAGTAATAACTCGTTTATGGATGACTGTATTTCCACCAGGAGCTCCCTTCTTCCTTTCAAAGTCTTTCTGATGTTGCATGTTCAGCCAACATTGGTTTTGTTACCAGACAACTGGAAAAAGTGCCTCAGTCTTAGCACAGGGAGACTTTAAGTTAGAAACACCTCCCTTAGTTCACTTTCCCTGACAAAAACAAAATGGAAATCTAAAGGGAGCCTAAACCTTTAAAGACAGCAGAATATTGGGGAAGACTAAAACACCTTGTGCAGGGCAAAGTGGCTAAGCCAGGAGCAGAACTAAAAACTAGTTGCCTTGTGTCTTTCCTTATTGAGGATTACTTTGCAGATTAAATTGGAAGCAGGCAACAAGGCTTCTGTCTGCAAACTAGACAGAAGAGAAACTTGCCCTTGACATCCAGGCTCTTGTGTTTGGGGCCAACGAATGAAGAAATAATTAGCTATATGATATTACTATTAGTTTAAGTTTGTAGTCGGTGGGGAACTGCTCCATGTGGCCCAGCATCTAAGATGGGTGTTTGAGAGAGGAAAGAGGTAACTGCATCTACTGTTGTTAGTTTAGCTTTTTGTTTTGAGCTGGCTGTTGGCTTGTCATTAACCCTACAGTCATATGCCCCGAGTTTCCCTCTTGGTACATTTTTACCTAAGTTGTGACAAATAGCTTAAGAATCATTTCTGGGCAAACATGTTATGTACTCATAAATGGATATGACGTAAATAATAATCATGCTACCATCTACAGACCCAGTGAATTTCTAAGTAACAGGAGGGCTGAATAGGGAGACACATATGTCTCTCTCTGGGATCGAAAAATTGAATAGACTTCACAGGTGTCCTGGGAGCTTGTGGGGATGGAAACAGGAGGGATTGGCTGGGAGAGTAGGGGGGAGAGAGTACTGGGAGAGAGTCTAGAATTGGGGGCATATCTTCAAGGCAAGGCAGAACTGGCACGGTGGAAACCCCCTGAAATCTATGAGGGAGACCCTAGTAAAGACTCCTAGTAATGGGGGATACAGAGCCTGAACTGGCCATCTTCTATATCCAGGCAAAGTTTTCTGTGGAGGGACTGGGATATCAACCCAGCTGCAAAACCTTTGACCTACAATCTGTCCTGCCTGCAAGATGTGCTGAGGTCAAGGTGACACAGAACTTGTGGAGTGGCCAAGCAATGACTGGTAAACTTGAGAGCCACGCCACAAGAGCGAGCCCATGCCTGACACTGCCTGGAGGGCCAGGAACCAGAGGTCGGATAGCCCAGAGACCTAGGATAGCACCAAACACAATGGCAAAAAAAGAAAGATGGGAGGGGGAGAAAGAGAGAGAGGGAGAGAGAACCATTTTTGAAAAGCTAGCATTTGGAAATTTTAAGCTTCCTCTGTGAAATCTTCCAACTTTCCAACTCTTCCACTTGACTGACTGTCCACAATAGAGTAGAGGAGATAACTATAGAAGTCTGTGGAAAAAGAATAATAATAATAATAATCTTAGAAAAAAATCACACCGGAGTCCAAAGAGTCTTCTCCTGGCTTTGGAGTGGATGAAGCAATCTAGTAGGTGTCTTCCTTGGTGATATTCTTTTTAAAAAAAATATTTTTATGGTTTATTTAACTTTATTTTATGTGCATTGGTGTGAAGGTGTCATATCCCCTGCAACTGGATCTTCAGACAGTTGTGAGCTGCCATGTGGGTGCTGGGAATTGAACCCGGGTCCTCTGGAAGAGCAGTCAGTGCTCTTAACCACTGAGCCATCTCTCCAGCACTCCCTTGGTGATATTCTTGCCTACCCTCAGGTAGAGTGGAAATTGGCCCTTGTCTGTCTGAAGTTACCACTCTCATAGCAGGTCCCAGAACACAGCAAGAGAAGTATGCAAGGTTCAGAGTTTAACCACGTGAACTAGGACCAGGAACTGGTTTCCTTTCTTCTCACCAATGCCTACAGCAGAGTCCATCCCTTTTGAATCCTTTTTACACACACACACACACACACACACACACACACACACACACACACATACGAAATTGTGTGTTTAGAAATGAAAAGTCTAGTCCTGGCCATTTCCAAATCAAAACTTGAAACTTATAACCAGACAGACAATTAAAACTTCTTTTCTCCAACTGGTTCAGTCTAGTTTCAGGTCTGGGACTCTGCCTCTGGGGAGGAACCACTGCCCCTCACCTACTGTACTTTCCTCTTCCCTATACACTGTCTAGTTTCTCAGACACAGGAGGAGCGAGAGGGAAAATAAAACGTTATGAGGATGATCCTCGTGTGAGGAATTCTCTTTCCTCAGTCAGACAAATGCTGGCTTTAACCAAGGAAAGCAGTTATCAGACACCAAAGACCACCTAAGGACCCTCCAGTGTTAGTCCGTAAATAAAACAATGCTTCCTTTGGTCAAGCCTTTGTGGCTCCAGACCTGACACTTTGTCTATAGGAAGCTCTTTCTTGT
Organism: Dicrostonyx torquatus; assembly: GCA_028555095.1. NCBI lineage: Eukaryota > Metazoa > Chordata > Mammalia > Rodentia > Cricetidae > Dicrostonyx > Dicrostonyx torquatus. The sequence goes on along the minus strand of JAQHUG010000055.1, from coordinate 7,046,197 downwards.
GCAGATTGATCTTTTGAGATAGCTTGATCCTGGATCCTTCCCATAATTGCCTGATGCCCTAGGTAATGCACTCTTGTTTCATAAAACAAAACTATGCAGCTCTGCACTGCATGCCCTAGCTGTTTGCCACAGCCAGCCTGTCAACTTCTTCATCTCCTCCCAATGGATACCTGTCAACCTTTCTAATAAATTCCATATACTTACAGCAACGTAAGGCAAGATAATGAGTTTCTAAAGCCGAAAAGACACTCATCCAACATGTTCACCACCTTTGCAAAGATAACCCCATTCCATGAGACTTTAACGTTACACTAATTGCACCTGAGTAATGAATGAATGAAAGCAAAAAGAGGCAAGACCAATCTCAATCATCTTTTTTCTTCTTCCTGGGAGATAAAATGCATCACCTGTCTTCCTCCTACCAATCTCCAACAAAATACAAAGTCTAATGAATTGCAGTCTTTTAGTTCATGAAGCAGACTGATAGTGGGCACGTTCCAAACGCAAGTCTGTTTGTCCTGTAAATGAATGCCAAGTTCTGTTTGCTGAATGGCCACACATTTAAAGATGCAGGTAAATACAGTTCCAATGCAGAAAGTTCCTTTGCATGCACCACTGCAGGTTCTGCTTCTGTGAATGACCAGTAAGGGTAGGAAGATGACCATATTAGATGATAGGGTGAAATATCTGCTGCCAAAGTTTCTTCCCCTTCTCTGCTGGGTAAGTTGGGGAGCGAGAAGTCACTACTACCAATTCTCTGTTCAAAAGAATGTGTCCTGCTCCAACAACACATACTCTAGTCTCTCTGTAACAGGTTGGGTGTCATTTCCCCCAAAGGAGCACAAACTAATTTTCAAAAGACTTTTAGACTATCTGAGTGAGTCTTCAGCCTCCTCCTTTACACATCTCTAAGAAGCAGATTATAAAAATTAACCACATACACACCACAAATCAAAAATCCTTAGTCAGCAAATAACAGTAGCTCTTTAAACACAAAGTGTTTCTTCTAATAGCAAAAGCTCCCAGAAGCAACAAAGAGATAAGAGATTGTGTGGAACTTTATAAAGAGCAGTCACTTTCCATTACCCCCGTGTGGTGTATGGGAAGAAGGACGTTCAACAAGGTCAATCTCATCTTGTGCCAAGCTGGCTCAATAACACCGCCCCTCCCCCCACACTGTGATGTATGATAGCAAAGATGAAATCCCACTTAATATCACACTCATAAAGGAGCAGGCAGTTAATTGTCTCAAAAACTGAAGGTCAAATGGACAATCTTAAGGCCAAATGCCTGTCACTTTCTAGGAATTCTATGACATTTTCTGTAGGTAACATGGTAAAACTGCTAGGAAAAAAATGAAGCATTCTTAGGCTTTAACTTTTTTACTCATCCCAACTGCTAAAAGTTAAGGGGATAACCACACACACCACAGAATAAGGCAAAGCTGACCTTTGTCTTTTCCGTGTTCTCAGTACTGATGAGAGGAGAGCATATAGGAGCTGTCAAACAGAGTGCATTTTGAACATGGCAACAGGTCAGGAAGCCAGAAGAGGGATAGAGTATAAGAAAGGGGGAAAGTCTTGAGTTCCAGCCAGGGCAGACCATGGGTCATCTATTCTTCATCAGCAACCCAGGAATATGTTCAAAGAGCATCTAGAAGGACAGCCTGAGGAGATGACATTTGGGCTGTGCTAGCCATCACCTTGTCTCCAGAGCAGCCGGCTGCATCCGCCATATCATTGGTGGCCAGTCACAGCAAGCGATTCCCACCATGCTCGCTCAGGCTGCTGCCAGACTTTACACTCTCACATTTCCATCAGCTCCTAAATCCCGAGTTTATCTCATATTTTTAGCCTTCTCCCTGCCCCAAAGCCCACACGTTGATGCGTTTGTCACATTGACTGGCACCTTCGGTGGCCAATTTGTGTCATCCAGTCAATCCCCCCTCACCATCCTGTCCTCCCCCCTATGGACCCTGTCCAAACTCAGACTTTTCTCATGGGGCCTCTCATGTCTACCCATTCACATCCTTCAAAATGCTACCATTCTCCCAGTTCTAGTCTAGACTATATAGAGTTGATGTTCAAAATATTTAACAACTAGTACAACATAGGCACAAACCAATACAACCAATTCCTACAGGAAGCCATAAGCATCAAGGGCAGGTGCTCATTTGTTCAGTATGAACCCTGAAGGAAAGATGAAGTAGCTCAACTCTGTGTTTGGGATCAGTGATTTCTGTGGTTAGCTTTCGCATCCTTCGAGTGACCCCAACTACCCCAAGCATGGCTCATTTTATTGAGCCTCTTAGTCCCAGAAAACAGATTCATCTCTTTTGAAATAAACATTCTATCTACATGTTCAGGTTTTTAGGTGGGTTGGGTTTTACTTTGTTTTTAAATACTTAGGTAACCCTCATAATTATGTATCTCTACATTTTAACATTGTCAGCTTCAACTATATTTTCTTAAATGGTGCTTTTCCCGAAGGATAAGCCCATTCCTGTGGTCATTCTACCACAAAGCAACAAGGAAGTTCCAAGAAAATGTGTCATTCTGAACCAGGCACCTCTTCTACATCATGGTTGTCAGGAAAACCTAAGCTCTTGGTAGTCCTCATCACTGTTCTACCCCGAAATAAATTCACTGTATGGTTTAGACATGAAATAGCCTCCCCTAAAGGACCTTATGGTAAACACATGGCTCCAGCCTGTTTTGCAACTTGGAAGTGGTACTTCCCTTAGGAGGCAGAGCTGACAGAAATATATGAGATCACCAGGGCATGACCTTCAATGGGATATTGGGACCCTGACCTCTTCTCTTTCTGTTTGCTTCCGGGTCACTATGAGGTGTGCAGGTTTGCTTGGCCACATGCATCCTGCCACGATGTGCTGACTCACCACAGGTCCAAAGTGACGGGGTCACGTGACCATCAATTGAAACTTCTGAAGTGAGTCAAGAAAATTTTATCTTAGCATGAGGGGATGTCAGATGTGTGTCTCAGTGACACAGGGCTGATTAACACAAAGAACTGGAACTGAGAAGTGTGGCCACTGGCAGTGTGCATTAGAACCCAGTGGAACTGATTTGTGGAGGAATTTGGAGAAGTGAAGCATACTAGAGAAAGTTTAGAATGTTGAGTGGAGCCTAATAAGCAGTCTTCTTGGCGCTTGAAGACGAAACTACAGGGATATGGACAAAGAAGAGCACGTGCGTAAGGATTTAAGGATTCGGGTGGGATCAGGGACTGTGGGAATAGGACCAGACGCCATTTTGGCAAGCACATTGTATGCCTTTCTCTAAACCTCAATGCTTTGTGGGAGGTTGAGTTTAAGAAAGATGACTTAGGCTAATAGAGGACATTTCAAAGCACACAGCATTAGTTTATAGCATGGGTGTTGTTTGTTACTTTTGTCCAGATTCAGAGTTCTTTGCAAAGCAACAAAGCAGGAAAATTGCAGCCAAAAGATGTCTGACTCCAAAAGGATTAGCAAGAGTTAAAGGAAGCCAATTGCTTTGCACCAGAATCATAGGAAAGATAGCTTGAGTACATCTTGGGAATCAACAAGAATCCACGACAGGCTAAGAGATATCTTTTGAGATGAAAACTCCTGAGTAGCCAAGGGGGTTATTTCTCTGGGTTGTGTTTCCAGTATTGGAGTATTCAGCAACCTTTGCAGTCATGGCCCACAGAAGCCTAGCTACTACTCAAAGCTGTAGCAGACCATGACATTAGTTTCCCAGGGATGCAGATGCAAGAGTTAGAGGCTCATGCAAAATTACACCAAAATTTCAGAGAATGGCTTGGGAGTCTGTGAATCAAGAAGCAGCCCCCGACAGAGTAATATGTGATGTTTAAGAGTCAAGCCAAAGATGCAAGGGAGACCCCAGAAAGTCAGAGATGTCAGAACAGTGAAATACCTGTATGGAAGTTGTAAGCATAAAGCCAATATGATCAAGAGAAAGGCCATGTGGACTTCAGTCATCACAGTTGGAAGCCCTTTGGAGTGTTCACCATGCCACTCTGTGCCCTAGACCCTGGAATGGAGTTGTCAGATTTACTAAAGTTTATGTTTGGTTTAGTCTTTCTTTGACCTGATCTTTATATCAATCTACCTATTCCCCTCTTTGTGGATGGTAATGTTTGCCTTATTCTTGCATGCTGGAGGCATGTAACATTTAGATCTTCATAATGCTCACAGCCCAAATATTGCCTTGAGTCTCACAAGAGACAATGGATTAGGATCTTTGAGCAAAGCTGGAACTAGTTATCCTTTGGGGACACTTTGGGATGCGCTAAACTCATCTTTTTCATTATTCAATGGCCCTTTTAGAGGACTGCAAACAAGATGCTGCAGTTTGTATCTGAAGAACCTGCAAAGGCCCATGTGTTAAAATCTTGGTCATCTGCCTGAGCTGTCACTAAGAAGGAGTGACACTTGTAGGAAACAGGGCCTCGTAGAAAGGGGTGGGATCACTGTGGGTGTCCCTTTTAGAAGACATTGGGACCCTGGACCCTAGTCTATTTGTTTCCTGGCTACTGTGATGTAAGAAGTTTTGCACAGATTCCCCACCAGGCTGTGTGCCTTATCACAAGCTCAAAAGCAATGAAACCAACTGGCCATGGGTTCAAACCACTGAAACTGTGGAGTCAAGGTAAGTCTTTCTTCCTTGTGAGCTGACTGTCACAGGGACACAAAGCTAACACCAAACTCTGCCTCTCACACATCACTGGGGAGCCAGGGGTCTCCATTAAATAAAGATTTCCAAATATAATTCCTGTTTTAGGAGGCAAATCCAGTTTATCTAAGTTGCTGTCATGGTTAAGACATTTAGCCATTTCCTAGAGAAGTCCAACAAAGGTATTTGCAAGCCCAAGGAATCATCATGAGCTATGTGTGTGCTTTCCTCAAGCACCTCTGCTGTTGTCATCCTAAGTGTTGCCAGACCTTAGCTGTGCTATCGTCCTCCCATTCCTGGGGGCCACCATCTCAGACAAGGATTGGCCCAGCAGTTCTCAGCATCACAGGGTATCGTCAACATCACAGGGTATCCTCAGCATCACAGGGTATCCTCAGCATCACAGGGTATCGGCAGAGGCTTTGAAATCAGCTAACTATCTTGTCTGGGAACAAAATATCCCTTCCCTCCAGAAATGTATGGATTTACCCATGCTTACTAGACCACCTCTGGGAAGTCAGCTAAGTCTGCCCCATTACCTTGTTGAGATAGGACCAAGCCCCTCCCCTGCCTCCATGCTTAGGCTGAGCAAGGTATCTCTCCATAGAAAATGAGCTCCACAAAAGTCAGTCCATAGTCCATTCATTAGAGTTAGATCCTGACCCCACTGCCAATGCCCCCCCCCACAGATACTGGGTGGTGGGGTGAGAGGAAGGTGGAGGGAGCAGAAAGAGGAGGGAGGGGAAACTGGGATTGGTATGTGAAAAATCAATTTAAAAAATCTATACTAGACGATTGGCTCCATAGCATATGTGCCAGCCAAGTCACCGAGGTTAATTATATCTCTGCCTGCATTTTACCATGTCCTACCACATTTGAAGCTTCCAGTTGAGTTATGCGCACACACCTTTGTATTTAGTCCAATGGTTAAGTAACACAAAACACCAGGGGCTGAAAATGGAGAGAAATGCTCTCTAGAGAACTGGAATGACTTTATCAAAAGCTAGGACCTTGCTCGCTTAATTTGGTAATCTTTAGCATTCTCTGATCTGAAAGGAAAGCCATTTGACCAATAAAAAGTCAAAATAAAACCGCAGACACCTAGTTAGCGTCTTGGGCTCAAGCTTGAGGCTTGCAAACACAGGTATCAGATACATAATCTGAGTCTAGCAAGGAAGTGGTCATGTGCAAAAGAAGCTGGAAACGGAGCCACTGGAAGTTTTAGAACAATCAGGAGAGCCGATTCATCTCACCAACGGGCCAAATTTGATACAAACTGTAAGACCCTGCATCTCTCTTAACAGGATATTTCGTCTTCAAGCCTAGTAAATGCAGACTGCAAATGTATATATAATTTTATATATGAAACATTGTGACCCCAAATCTTAAATTTCACCCCAACAGCATTATTCTTCAAGCTCTCCTTTCATCAAAAAGTACTCTTGTGTCAATCGGGCCAACTAGCAGTGTCTCGTTCTGACCATTCTACATCTTGCTCGAGGCAGTTGGCTTGACGTTGGCACTGAGACAACATATCACTAAAACTGACCAACAGTGCAGCTCAGGTTAGAGTTAAGTTTGACAAAGCTGACTTCCAGGATTAAGTGACTTGTTTGGGGCAGGAATTTATAAATGGACTAAAGAGCAGTCAGTCTTGGAAACAAAGACTCAAAGGTTTCCTTCTCTTACGGCTGAGAGCCAGGACCAGAATATAGAGAGCATGCGTACAGAGAGAAACTGACTGAATTAAGTAGGTTGAGGATGCGGATGAACCAAGACAGCAGAATCTAGGATAGTCCACTAGCTGCCATCATCTAGGATGTCCTGAGCAGACAACTGGCAGGCAATCATGGTCAGGAACATTCTAGTATTACAATCCTACTTACTCAAACTGACTTGGGAGGTCCCCCTTTCACTCTGCCTCGGCTTTATGATTGGTCCTCACAAAAATATTAAGCACTGATTCATGTATGATGGAGTTTCCTACAGCCAGAAAAGCCCCCAGCTTCCCAAAACCTTAGTGTAAATAACTTCTCATAACTTCTCAGTACATCGACACTCCGATGCCCCCTTGCTCCCACCCTACACAGTTGGGCCTATCAGAGGCCAGCACCTCACACCATGTCTAGCTCCAAATCAAGCTGGGTTTTTCCTTTCCCTCCTGTGTCCCTATTTGGAATTTAACCAGAAGGCTTAGCCTTAAGACCCATGTTCATACTCTAGCAGGAGCGGCATCTGGACTCCATCTTGTATTTGTGGACCCCCAGGACTCATCCCTGAAGAAGACTTGCAGTCTAGCACCTCCCATAAGAGTCCCACACTAATAGTCTCTGTTGTTCCAAGTCATAGACCTTTTATACTTCGTATGCTTTATAAGGTCCCAGTCTGACTCTTCAATCTGATTTTCCAAAATATGATTCTGCAGCCCCCATGCCACCACCAGGAATTGAACAGAGCTCTACAATACATTGGTGGCACCCTTTGCCAACAAATCTGGCTCCATCCCTTCGGCTGCATTCCCTGGGGCCAGGTACAGATCTGGAGCAGAAACAACCCTTTGGGGTAACTTTCGTGACTCTCCCCAACAGGAAAAGATCTCTCAATGTGAGGTTGCAGAGGCCCCTATGCCTTGTTACCAACGATTTCCCTTTTAAGCTCTGTTCTGATCCTGCTTTAACCAGATTGCCTTCTTTAGCATTCGGTGACCTCACAGCAGGGTTCCTGTTTTGCCCATTTCTATGGTCATACAAATTTGTATGACCAAATACAAAGAATTTAGGAAGGATAAGCTTCCTTATTAGTAATCGTCATTCAATTTAGACTTCTTGACATCTGCTGTCCTTGGTCAAACCTCATGAGAGCTTACTTGCAGGGCCTTCCCTCCCATTCAGAATGGGAAGCCGCTAGGTTGAATGGGCTGCTGTGCACTCCCTGGAATACTAGTGCTGGTGGCATGGTATACAGGGACATCCTAGGCCATCTGACCACTCCAACCTTCCTTATCACTATTAGCTAGTCTGCCTGAACTGGTGTCTCCTGAATTTCGAGAGCTTGAGTCCCACTGAAGGTCACCTTGCCTGGCCTCCAGAGAAGGCAGAACAGCTGTGCCGGCTTCCCTTCTATTCCATAACGGGAAGCTGTCGCTAAACTGAGTTTCTGTCTACTCCACCATAATGGCAATGCTGGCAGAAGGATACATAGGGCCACCTAAACCTTCTGACTACTGCCTACTTGGGTCATATCTCAGCGAGAGCAAAACTTTTCATACTGTCCAATTCTGATTTGTAAGGTGGCCCTCTTTTAGGTGATGACATAAGCAAGTACCATTTTACCATGGTTTTTTCCCCCCAAGCAGCAGCTGATTCACTTACAGAGACAAAAATTTGCAAATTGTCGAAGAGAAGAAATGAAGATCAAAGAAGGGTGTTTGTGAATTATCCAAAAAGCAAGCAGGCAGAAACCTTTTCAGTTCTTCATGGTGGGAGCCCTGGATCCTCATAACTCTTCTGTATACATCCCTAGCCACCTTAAAAATTGAGCCGCTGAACACTGACAGGGAGCTCACATTCAACCATGAACTTCGCCAGATGGGGGTGTATCTTGGTCCGCTTTGTCTCAGTACACTTCATAACTTACAGAGTGACAAACAAGAGTGCTTTGCTGAGATGAGACAAAAACACATGAACTATGTGGGAGCTCGCCTTTTGATGGAATTTCCAGAACAGTCCTGATTTCAAATATCTTGTACTGCTGTCTAAGCAAATGATATCTTAACACTTTTTTTTTTTCATGCAGACTGCATCATCTGACCAGATCTCTCACACATGCAAGACTCCATACAAAGCCCTGGACCTGGAGGGAATGAGAAAGCATGAGAACAGGGGAGACTAGAATGCACTCACACCCCTGGGTGGTGGACAGAGTTTGAATAGGGAGACAAGGAGAAAGGAAACTGGAAGACACTTGGACAACTGGCTAAGTGAAGTCACTCATAACTGCAAGGAGACTGCATTTTAGCACCCTAAAGTCCTCTTTTTAGAAGTTGGGATCTAATCATTATTAGAATATAGCCATGATATCTAAATTAACCCCTCCAGATTTGCATGACTTCTAGGAGCACAGTTGAAAAGAATGGGATAGTGCCTCTTCCTTTATTCATCAGTTCATCCAAGTCCCGGAATACTGCATTATCAACAGATGGAAAGCAACCCATTTTTCCAAGTCAGGAATTTGATGCTTTTCTTATTCTGAGACTAGAGTCTGACTATATTGGGGGGAGTGTTGTTCTCAGCTTTGGAGCCTCCCCTAGTTTATATAGCAGCCATGTGACCAGGTAAAAGGTACTCCTACTTTCACCCATTTCTGTAGAGTTTACGCTGCTGGTTAAGGTCACACTGATCCCTGCCACATTGCTTTAAAGAAACCTCTCCAGCATCCATTTACTGCTGACAGCACATCCCCAGTCCCAGCATCCGGTGTGTAGGACAGAATTTGAAGGAGTCAGAGAAATCTTGTCCTCCACTTTCTTTGAAATGCAATACAGATAACTGGCACATATCCCAGAAAAACAATCTTGATAAAAATCTATAAATGTGTACTTTGCATGTACACTTATTTTAAAACCTGGCTTTTGCACCCAGAACGTTCCTTCTGACATCAGCTAAGTGACATCTCAGGAGCTCCCATCAACACTTTGGCAGCTGACTGATGCCTTATGGGATCATTAAACATCCTCTGGCATGGAAAAGGTGGTGAAAGGCAGAGATTCAAGTCCAGACACATGGGAAGGCAACAAGGGGCTCATAAATACACCAAAATTGTATGTTTTCCTTTCTTTTTCTTGAAAAGAACAGTCCTCGATTCCAGCAATGCTCACGAGAATTAAACTGCTGTTAACCTTCACTGTTTAAGGTCCATTCATTCCAGAGAAGCTGGAGTCATCCTCTGGCTCTCCGGGAAAAACCAGAAACACACCATTTTCCTGTGCCCAAAACGCAAGGTCACTACCAGAAGCCATTTGATGCAGCCAGTGACCTTCAAGTTTTTGTCAACCTTATTTCAAAGGTATTTCCTCATCTTCCCTTGGATTCATCAATGCCAGACTCGCCAGTCCTTGGTTCACTGTCTACAAATTCTGGTGACCTAGCTATGGTACCCAAATCCATCATGGAGCGGCATTTCGATGAAAACCATCACCAATGTTGGTACCCGTTTCCACCAGGAAGAAGTAATGCCAGAACAATCAGTTTCTGGGAGCCTCTTTTTCTCGCTTCCAAAATTTCCTCTCCCTCCCCCCCCCCAGGGGGAATGCTGGAGGCGCAGCCTGCTGTGACCAACATGCCCAAGGAAACCCAAAAGTTAGAGGACTAAGAATCCACTTTATCTCTCAAAAACACAGTCAAGTGTATCCATGCAGCCCTCCACAGAATGCATTTAGAAGACCATTACAGGGAAGAAATACCTGCTGTAGACTGCCCGCTTAACCAGTTCTGATCATACCTGACTAGTCCCTTTCTTCCTCTGTTGCCTTCTTCGTTGTACCGTGAAATCATTTGAATCACCTCCTTTGGTTCAACAACTCCCTCAGCTCTGGCTCTCATGTCCCCTCAGTGAAGGCCCTTGCAAGGATTTTTCTAACACTTTGACCAGAAGGGAATCTTCCTCACCCAGACCAGTTAGCCAGATAGCCTCATCTTCTGCCACCTACCACCATGGATCTGGTTATGAAGGTTCATGGAAAAGTGGTCATAAGATTTTCAGGTATTTGAACTATTTGGGGAGAAGGAAAGAAACTTCAAGCCATATTATAGAGAAGTTTGTGTGTATTTCCTATTTGAAATTTATGAAACCCAAGCAGCACATCAGGTTGAAGCACGTGACTGTGGGCAAAGTAGATGTCCACATACAACCTTTCAGTCCCAAATAACAGCGGCAAAAGAAGCCTTCAGGCCATCATGACACCATCACCAGGGGCAGCTTCCCTCTTCTCTGCATCCTCCAGATGTCCTGGCTGGCCAAACCTCATCCCAATAGTCGCTTCTTTCTCAGACACCCTTGGTTGCTTTGGGTGACCACTGTGATGTCTGTGGAAAGGTGTTTCCTAGCCCTGCATGCAGCATCACCTCGCTCAACCACTTACTCCCACCAATGAGCAGGAGGACTCCTATGAGAGGACACTGGGGTGCTGCTCCCTGGTCCTGGTGTACTTATTTCCTTGAGGCATGCCTGTATCCCGCTCCTTCCTGGGAATCTTTCAAAATGGGAATCTATGAAAAAAGTTATTAATTGGGTAAGAAAATTACATTTTTATTGGGTGTCTTCTAGCCCTCCAATGCAACTTTTGCCCCCAACAAAATGTTGAATCCTTGGAATGGTAATGATGTATTCCCAACTGTGGTGTTTCCCTAGTGAGGAAGATAACTGGGAAAGGGAAAGCAATGTGGACCATGCTGTTGGACCCTTTCAGGACCCCTAGTTTTATTAACTGGCACCCACCAACTCCTGCCTTCCTTTTTGAACTTGTGACATAACTTTTCTTTTCACCCAGGAGGAGGTGAAAATGATTTATCTCATGAAGAGGCAGAAAGGGAGGGAAGAATAGCATGTGGAAACCACGGAACTCAAAGTTAGGTCCTGCTTTTTGTGCATCTTGGTTGCTGAAACTCATATTCTCAGTTTAAACTTGGACCTGACGAAAGCAGCAATAACAAAAGAAACTTTCAGGCCTATCAGGATGCCAACAGTTAAAGCTTGTCAAAATCTGATGGGCCATTTTCCAGAGTTCTGGTTCGGCTTTCATGGGTTGAACATTGAAATCAGTAAAAGCCGAGGGTTCCCTCTGAGGCTTCATTACCGTCATCACCTCAAGAGCGTAAGAAATACATGTTGCCTTTTCTAGGACCTACTGTGAGATTATTTTCATTGCTCTAAATAAACCTAAATACCTATAAATTCCTGTAAAACTTAATAAGCAGCTATCAGGTACCTCCCTGGGTATGCTGGTGCTTTTTGGAACATCCTACATGGTGTGGTAAGAACAGGGATATTTATCAGGAATAAGAGACTTCCTAGCAGTCTAGAAAACATACAAAGGCAGCAGTGTGATCATTGCAAAAACCACTGACCTAAGCATCAAACAGAATCCAAAACTTCAGCAAGGAAGCACATACATAATCCAGTGAACCAACACTGAAGAACAAACAGCATTTATCACAGAGGCAGTAGGTTTAGGAAAACTAGCAATTTTGGATTTTGATCTTGATTTGATTTGGTTTGGTTTGATTTTGTCATTGCTCTGTGAACAGATGTGGGTCTGCCTCAAAATCTGCTTTCTCTCAATGCTTTCACCAGTTCCTCTCGCAAGGACACGTTTAATCACTTTACACATTGTCTGTTCCTGATCAGAGCCACGGCAGCGTTCCAAACAGGGGATTTCTCTGTCTTTAGGAATTGAGTATGCTGCTAAGTTCAACAGGACAGAATCCTGGGTGTCAGGATAAGAATCCTGATGATAAGGGACCCAATTCTCATTGGCACACCAGAAATAGCAAGAGAGAATAGTTAAATCTTAGTGCAGATTCAGGACAAAGGGAAGCCCAAAATAAGACTCTTTGGAGAGTTATAAAGTGCCCTTCCATTTACTAGCTTCTGTTGACTAACTTGGGAAAGTCATTGTCATCTGTGTGCCCAGCACAGAAGCTCCACCCACCCAGAGCACACCCTACATGTGTATATATATATACATATATATATATATATGCAAAGACATTTTCAACATCAAACCACCAAAGCAATACACAGGAAGCAAGAAATGGAGAAGGGTCAGGCATGAGGTCATGGAACCCAGAACCCCAAAACTGAACAGTTCCTCTCAACAGAAGGTCATACTCACAAAGCTAAAGCCACTGACAACAGACCATTTTCCTTTCTGTTTGAGAATCCTCCCAGGCCATACTGAACTGAGTTCCTGAATCATCAGCTCTGTGATGTCCTCAAAACTGTCTGTTCAGATAATACAACCACCCCCATCAGTTAGCTGCTCCCAGAGCAAAGATACTAAATCCAACAGAAGACCCACTAGCAATTTACCAGACCCTGCTACTGGCAGAGCTGGGACATGGGGGCACACTCCAATGTCTCTGTTCCTTTTGCTCTATTAAACACATTGACTATATTTGAGAAGGAAGAGGAGGAAAATGTTACTTAAAAACACTACTTAGTCTTTAAAAGGAGTGGCATGCTCCATCTCTGATTAGGTAGGTATAATTCATGTTCTTAAGTCAACTAAATGTGAGGCCATTGAACCACCAGGTATGGATTAAGACAACAAGTGCCAGAATACTTTTCCTTGTTTAGTAAATAAACCAGAATTTTGGAGCTATCTTTAGAGGCCACCATTTGCAGGGATGGTATGGGGTGCACTTGGGATCTCAAAAAAAAAAAAAAAACAATAGAAGAAACGGGGCAAGCAGACAGCACCAAAAACAGCAATGGGAGATCCAGGGAGAAGTGAGACCTAGGAAGAGTCTCTATAGCTTGAAACAAAGAACACATTTTTGTTTCATTCTAGTCAAGTCTAAAAATCTCTTCCATTAGCCCTAAATTTTAATCTCTACAAAGAGAATCAACCTTTCAAACTGAGGTTACAAGGACAATATAAAAAAAAAAAGAAAAGAGTTATGAGACGCTGTGAAACCAGCGGCCAGCAAGGGGAATTCAGGATCATTAGGAACATGAAGAAACAAAAACATTTATATACTCCAAATTCGTGAGAAAGGCCTTCATGTATTTGGGAGAACTGTCTTCCAGCCTCCACAACTGAGATCCATAACCAGGTGACTTGTTACGAAGGCAATGTGTCTCTCATCTCATGAGCATCATCACCTCTGCTTTCATTGGATCAATTCTCCTCAGGCTTCACCAGAAGCCTGTTTGCTCACTATGTTTCTCTAACAATGAATTTGTCCTACTTGCCCTCCCTGGCACTACCCTTAATGCCTTCTTAAATCTAGATAGCCTCCTATCCTCACATCTTCATGTCTCGAGAGGGCCACTCCCTCTCCCACTGGCTCCTCTTGTACTTGACTCTCTGGTTCCCTTAAGAACGGGTTCCTTTCTTCTCTTCTTTTGAATCCACTCTCCTATTACTAAGGAGAACCAGAGCCTCCATGCACCTTGCTATATGACTTTCTTGTTCAAAGTTCAATCAGTCAGGTTTTATGTCATGAAACCTGTGTCCAACAGACTTACTAAGTAATGAAAACACAAAAGATGTGCCATCCGGTGCTTTTAGATTTGTAGAGAACATTCCTGAGTCCATCTTAGTTGTCCTGAAGCTCCATCCCCTTCCCCTGAGTGTCTGACACCCACAGAGTCTAATGACATAACAGACCTCAAAGAGAGGTGGAACTCAAAGTCACCAATTTTCACAGTAAGCTCACACCTTTGTTTCCAAATCCTTAATGGGTATTTTTAACATCATCTACTAGTGATATTCTAGGTTATACCTTTAGAGGAACCATTTCTGAATATTCTGATCCATTTGAGAAGGCAGGGAAGAAATGGGTGTGCCTAAAAGTTCCAGAAGATGGAAAAGCTGGTATTGCTCTCCAATGTTTTAATGCCCATCAGCTTCCCCAGTTCTTGGTGTGAGGCAGAAACACCCCAAAGCTGTGATGAACAGGATATTGCTTACTGGCCATATTTTCCTTAGGTAGGTCTGTTTGTCCCTCTCTTAAAATCGGTTTCCATTATCTTTAAAATGGAAATACTCAACTTGGCAACTTTTCACCCTTGTTTTAGGTCCTCCCCCGCCCAAGTTACTGTGTCTGAGAAGAATGTGACATTTTAGTATGTGTGTACATAGTGAAATAGCTATTATAATCGAGAAAAATAACATGCTCACCATTTCACTTAGTTAATGTGGTTTAGATCCTAATTGCCTCCCCAAATGTTCAGTTGGTAAAAAGCTATGTTTGCAATGCAGTCATATTTAGAGGTGGAAGCTGCCTTTGAGGCTCTGACCTCATCAATGGATTAATCCATTTATGGATGCATGGTTTAATGCTTTTGGAGAGAAAAGACTTTGTTATAAAAGAGAAAGTGATCTTTTATATTTCTCAGGAAATTTTAAATAAACGGATTTTCTCTATCCTATTCTTCTCACCATGATGATCAATTACCTCACCATAGGTCCAAAGCAGCAGGACTAATGACTGTAAACCAAAACCTCTCAATAAGCCAAAGTAAATCTTTCCTCCTAAGTTCTTTGTGCCAGGTGTACTGACACAGTCACAAGAAGGTCATGGTTACATGGTTCAGAAGCCTTTAGAACTGATAACAGAAAGCTGCAAAACTTGAAGCTTAGATTATTGTTAAGTAGAGATCAATGAGCAATTTTGGTGGGAGCTCAGAAGACCATACTGCTTACAGAAATGTTAAGAATAGTATGTTGATGATAGAAATGACTACTGAGTACTGGAAGAGCGGCATTCTGTTAAATAACTTGTCTACATTTTGTCCATACCCTGAGAATTTATAGGGGCCTAAGTTTAAAGATGACAGGCAAAGATGACAGAAAATTCCCAAGCAGCACAGGGCTCGGGCTGTGGTACAATTGTTGCTGGATGCTCTTGGCCAGAGTTCCAGTGAAAATTGTGGAACAAGAGCAAAAATGGAAAGATTTGAAAAGCCTGCTGTTTGACATTTTAAGAGCACGTGTAAAGTTGTTTCCAGAGAGGGTGTGGTTGCTGAGGAAACCAAATCATCCAAAGGAAGTCAAGTATTTTGCACTGGGATAGTAAGAAGGATAATTTTAGAATATATTAGGACTGACAAATCCCTACCCATCTCAGGTCAAAGGGTGCAAAAGTATAAACTTATTCAAAAGTCTTTTTGTTAAGAGGAGAGACCTAGAGCACTGTACGTGGGATGGTTTTAGAGGCTTACCGATGCAAGAGCCATGAGATCATGCAGACTTCTATGATTTCAAAGGAAAACCTGGAAGGCCAGGCAGCGTGTGGCAGGGTCAGAATATGCTTTCATGTCCTGAGAGGGTAACACAGGGAGCTATGAGAGTAAAACTAAAGCATCATTAGCAACCCCGGGAAGTTATAGGTGCCAAATATATGAAATACCCTCCAGGGGAAGCTGTAGGAAATAAACAGAGACAGACCACAAGGGAGACTATGTATGCAGGCCCTGATAAGTGTTAAGAAATTGTTTAGTGGACTTTGATTTATTATTGTGGCAGTTTTTAGAACACAAATCCTTTAGGAATCATTTATAGAAAGATGAAACGTTAAGTGCCACAAGACTAATAAAAAATAATGATCAATTCTAAACTACTAATGGAAAACCATTAGAGGAGATCCTTACTAAGCATGCCAGATCCAAGGCCTGTCCTCTGGTGTGCTTCTACTGATGCATATATTTGATAAACATATCAACTTTATAATAATTTGATGATCCACAGAAATTTTATTACAAGAGAACCTTGATGTTTTCCCCAGTAAACCCACAGCCTTCAAAATAAGAACATGGTGAGCTACCTGACCAAGGTCAATTATCTTTTTTCCTTTGGGATTTCTCCTGGTCATACAACTTCCCTTCATCCATTGACATGGAAATAATTGTCTAACTTAGAGGAGAAAGTGATTAGAAAGCAACTTTTATTTCCCCAAAACATCATATTCAACATCACCTTAGGAGATGAACTTGATGAGAGGAGACAATTTTTGCATCTCCAAGACACTCAATAATCACGAAATTATCTGATTTTTTTTTTGGGAAGTGAGAAATCTTTCTCCAGCAACCCTGTCACCAACACTGGAGTTACAATGGAATGTACTGCCATCAGAACTCCATGACATGAAGTCAACATGATGCTTACACCTAAATTTTCCTTCAGAGAGTAAGCTAACCAAACCTCCAATCCTTTTCTTGAATGTGTAGAAACTTCTGAGATGCAGAGAAGGAGTACAACTTTAGACTCCAGCAAAGTCCTGGAAATTTAAATGCTAGTGAAAATTGGAAAAGTGAAGTTATTAGTATAATTGCCCAATCAAATGGGAAAATTGCTGGCTGAGTTTTCCTAGGCTAATATGTCATAACCTTCATAAACCCAAACTGAAGGAAGAACTCTTTGAGGAGCCTAATAGGTAGATTCAACAAGCATTTATTGAGTGCCTGCTTTTGACTTTGGCCTTGGGAATATGGGATAGCGGTTGTATATTAAACAAGGTTCATCTCATAGCATCTGTAGACTTTGATTAAAAAAAAAACCAAGTATACCAACAAATAGTGATAGTGGCAGAAAATACACTCATTGAGTATCAAAACAGAGAATTAGATTTAAAAAATGCTCAGAAGAAGAAAGTTCATAGCCATATTCCCCTTCCCACCCACTCCAAATGAAGCATCGTAATTGTCAGCAGGTCATTTCAACAAAAGAAAGCAAGGGTGAAATCCCAGTGGATAAAGCAGTAGTACATATTTGTAAAGCTTAAGAGCTTCCACACAACCAAATACCAGGAGCAAGGGGGAGCAGCAAGAACACAGAAGGCTGGCTCCTTGAGGTGGGGTAAGGCCACCGAATTCTCTAGCACCTGCACATAAGACAAAAGACCTAGTTCTGCAGGGAATGGAGAGCCACCCATGAATGCAGGCTGTTCTTTTCAGTGCTTCAAAAATGCATCGGTCCATACTGAGTCTGCCTGCTCTGTGACCTTCAGGAAGTAAGGGGTCTATTTGACTAGAGACTGCTCTTAATATGGAAGGAAGAGTTGTCAGAAAAATAGACCAGAAGGAGGGAAAAAGATGTGTCGTCTTATTGAAGCTTTGAAATGGTAGCATCCCAAATAATTTGTATAAACTCATATTTGCACAGTTCAGATGATGCCCACATTAGCATATTATTCATCTACTTGTTCTTCCAGACAGTGTGAGTAAAGAAATCCACCAAGGTAAGGCTTGTCTCCGTGTGTTTGAGCAACTTAACAAGAGATGTGCCCTAGCGCCTCAGATATACCATTATAGAACCTAAATGTAGAGGAGTCCGTGAGCAGCTCTAAGACTGGAAGAAGAACAGATCAGAGAAACTGGGCCCGCTGTTCGGCTGACAGTTTGCTATCTATTTGCATGCAGGCAGAAAAACCAGAGAGTGATGTCAAGTTCCCAGATGTTCCCTCTCACCCAGAAAGACTTATTGGCTAAGAACTGGAGTGGTAGGAAGATTGAAAAGAGAGAGTAATGAATCAAGTGCCCTGCCTGCAGAGGTTTCCACAAAGAAACTTGGATACAGGAATGGAGAAGCTTAACTGTGCATGCCAAAGACTCCACATCCATTGTCTTTATTGGCAAGAGTTCAAGATTGCCAGAACTTGGAAGTCAGAAAGAATCTCCCTTTCCTTAATCCCACAGGCATTTTCAAGTCCTTTTGGGTTTCTCTAGTGCCACCTAGAGGACATTTTCTATGCTTTCCACAGTAATTCCTATCACTTTACAGGAAAAGAGGGCCCCACGGGGCCAATTTGTATCTGGCAATGCCTCCTGTGCAGTGTTAGCCCTGTCCTACCCACCACAGGGTGGCTATTGCTAGGGTCCTTGGTTATACACCCCCGCACCTTTAATGGGGTCTGTGTTGGCCAGGACTTTGACTGAATTTACCTCAGTTCTGCTGTCTCCAAAGAAGGTAGAACCTCCTTACAGAAATGCGTAATCAAAGGTAAGCTTGGACTTGGCAAGACATTAGGATCAATTATGCCTGTAGCTTGCTAGAAACAGGTTCCCTCAGGCCCTGTGACTCTGAGTGTCTAGACAGATTTCATGGGTCAATCATCATGCATAAGGATTTAGTTCAATGAATTACTACTAATAAAAAGGCCTTGTTGTTAGATTTGTATCTACAGATGCTCCTCGCGTTATGAAATACTCACAGGGAAAATTTACTCTTCACAAATGGTTCTCAAGTGCTTTAGCATACTAAACAGTTGTGTAAACATCATGAATGATCTAAGCAGATATAAAGCAGAGTTAATCAGATGAAGCCCAAGTGAAGAGAAAGAGGACAGAAGGGACGGATAAGGGAAAAGACAGACTTCTGACTTCCTTTTTTTCACTCTGTAGATTCTTCACCACCTTCCATTGTTTTTGTGCTTAATGTGCTACTTAACCCATCCCTAACATTCCAAAAATTTATATATTTTGATTATGATTGGATACCACAGGTAAAGCAGATAACATACCTCTTTGAGGACATAATACAAACTTTCTTATGCACTGTTACTAGCCATGGCTTATAAAAGAAATTTAAAGTCTATGCCCACAATAATAATGTCAAAGCAATTTACGAGGCTCCCAAGCTTCTTTGAAAGAAAGACCAAAAAGATGTTTCCTATATTTCTTTTATCTTATAGGTTATTTGGCCTGTCTATGAAAAGAGCTACTTTTTCAAGTAGGGACATATTTATACACATGGGCGTATAGTCAAGTATACACATATGAGCATGTATCTAGCAACTAAAGCCTATGTGAGGATCATCACCTGGGAAATAGCCACTTGTGGCAGTGAGCATCTTGAGTCAGGAATTTAGAAGTCTACATTGCTTCATGGAAAAGCTGAGTCTTAAGGATGTATGGGGATTTACAACTGGAAGACAAAAGTTTCCCCATTGGAAGAGGACTATCCTCAGAGATGTGAATGGATGCGTTTGGATGCAAGGTTAATGTGGACTGGTACCATGAAGTAAAGGTGGACTGGGAGGATGGGGGTCATGATGTGTTGAGCCACATTTCAGATTTCTCGTGTGGGAACCTAGTAGCCATGTCACCAAGGACACTCAACTGCAAGTGTGCTTTCAGAAGCTTAGCTAGCATACCTGACAGTCTCTCAAAACTTCAGAATCACTTAGATACTGTCATAGGAATGCAGAAATGAAAAGAGGTCACCTCTCTAAGATCACAAAGAAAGCAAAGAACTTTCCATGAGCAGATTTCTGTACCCCTCTCTCTGCATAAACTTATATCATATAGATTTTGACTGACCTTTTGTACCAGGTACTTTTAGAGACAGATGGAGAACAGGAGGTCGAGAAATCTGAGAATCTTGGGAAAATACAATTTCCAGAACCCAAACTTGTTTTTAAAACTGGTGAGTGAAGTTACTTAAGAGGTGGTAATTAAAGACTTCATGAAGATTATAAGAGGGGAGAGGGAGAGTCCAAGTGTAAGACAGGAAAACAAGAAACTAGTCAAATGACTTCCCCAGTGGACATGAAACGAGTCTACTGAGTCCCAGCGTTCCCGGGTTCTTGTTCATTTTCTCCACCTTGATTTGACCCATGTCCGGTTATCTACCTTCCTCAGAGGATCTGTAATGCATGGACTGTGGCCACTAAAAGCAAACAGCATTATTTATGTGAGAAAATGTACAGCATGCAATGCCAAGTAGGAAGATTTTTCTCGGAAACAGCTCTAAATATATGTTCCCATCTCTTTACTTTGGAGGAGGAAGCTCAGTGTGAGCATAAACAATGTTATTTGTCAAAGGTAGACATGACTGCAGGGAATCTTGGCATTGCAGGGAGCCTTCTTTCCTTTAATGTTGTCCACATTTTACTGAGCAGGTAATACTAAAACTTTTAATAAACTTTTTTTTACCTGCATAAGAATTTGGGGGGGAGACAAGACCCAGGGAGTATAACTCTCATTACCAGAAATTCCTAAGCCTTTTGTCCTACTCCTAAGCAATGTGGCAACAGAAAGTCAAAAATTCCTGAATGGTTGAAGCTGGTTACCACCAACACAAGCATTTTATAAGGAACCTCTCAGAACATAACTAGTCCAAACATTTCCACGAGCAAGTAAATTCATCTACCTAGAGCCAGATGGAGAAAGATGGGTACCCATGAATGAGAAGAAGACATGTTAAAAAGAAAGCCAATGTAAATTTAAAATGTTTAATAGAGTCTTTTCATGATCAACATGCCCCATAAGTCGCTTGTAATCACTGTCTTCCTTGATGACTGCCAGAGTGATATGGATTTCATGCGAAAAATAGATCCCATTTTCTCATTTCCCAAATCAGTGGCAGCAGCGGTGAACAACACAGCCCCAGCCACTCCAGTGGAATGCAATGGCAAAGGCATCCTGGGAAAGTGGGGAGCCATCAGCTGTCCTCTTTCCAACCTGAGTCATCAGCCCAAGTCCTTAGCAGAAACCACAGTTTAAGGTCCCACTTGCCTCCAGAGGGTTACAAAACACACACTGTTAATGTTCAACAGCTGAAAAGCTTCTAGAACAACTTCCCACTTCTCACTGAAAACCTACTAGGAATTACCATCCATGGGGTCACACTTTTATTTTTAATTTTATATAATTGCATCATTTCTCCCCTTCTGTCCTCAACCTCTCCCATACAATACCCTGTTTCAATTCAATTTCATGGTACCCTTTTTTAATTATTAGTACATATATAATGAATTAAGGAATATATATAAGTACAACATACCAAGTCCACTCAGTGTTGTTTGTAGGTATATGATCTCAGAACTGACCATTTGGACAACAAATTAAGGGAACTAGAGAAGACTAGATCTCTGAAGTCATGAACTGTATAGCACTATGATTTGCAGGGCAAGTCTTAGGCTTGAAACTGGGGTTATCAATCATATTTTTGTGCTTGTTCGCATGCTTTTCTTTCCTTGGAGCACCAATTAAGTTCCTAAGTGGCTGATAATAGGATGATAGGCACGCAGCATGCTAAGACGGTTGGAACATAGCCTCCAGTGCCACTACCTCCAGACTTTTTGTGCCCTCTAACTCTCAATGGTGTCTACTGTCCCCCGTCTGAATTATATTTTTTAAAAGAACACAAAGCCTCCATGATAACTCACTACTCTTCCCCCATACGCCCTTAGCATGATGTCTGACTCATGCTTTTCAAATGTTAATGTGCATGAGATGCACCTGGGGAGCCTATGAAAAAGAAACCCTCTGGTCCTGGACTGGGTCCTAAGATTGAGGGCTTCTAATGTATTCCCAAATGACATACTAGTTCCAGAATCCAACTTTAGGTACCGAGAACCTTGTCCTTTGCAGCCTTGCCATTCCATTGATTGCGGTACTTTATTAAAACCGCTTGTGACTGATGGCAACCCAAGGTGAGGAAAATGTAACCTGGTGATGAAGAGCTTACCCCAAACCAGTAAATGCCGTGAAAGCAAACCGCGCTCTCTTGTGTCCTGAGCACTTAATGAAAATGGAGAGGAAAAGAGTCAAGCATGAGAGTCAGGAGGTGACGCAGGAAGGAAAAGCATCTCCAGATGCTCTCAAGCACAGTCAAGATGTGGGCAAAGCATGTTCTGTAGGGCAACGTAAAGAAAACCATCTCCCTCCCCAAGAAGCAAATAAAGCTGAAACAGTTATTTCCAAGACCTTGAGGGAAAGCAGAAGGATGTTTCCACAGACAGTGTAAAGCCCTCAAAGGGACCAGATTAGATCCCGTATGCCTATGAATTAATCTAAATCTGTATCCATTCTCCCCCCATCTCTTTCCAAGCACACTGTTCTAGCATTGAAAGTAACAGGCAAACAATACTGGGCTCTACCTTCCTCCCCGTCTCCTCTAAAGACCCTGTCTCTGTCTACAGAAGGCATTAGGCAACCACGAACAAACGAGGCTGCTGCTGTCCTCCATGCTAAGAGGCATCTGTTTAAATGGGTGAGCTGTGGCGCAGATGAATTAAATCATTTGCAGAAGCAAAAGTCTCCTTTCAGATTTCCGCGGTCATACGAGAACAGAAGGGAAGATACCTGGAGAGGAGACTTTACGTCCTTCCTAAATGAAGCACTTGCAAGTAGCTTTTCCTGACTCTATCAAAGATGCACATAACCTCTCTTGTTTCTGTGCTCATGAAATGGATAAGCACATGTCAGTGTCTGCACGCCACGACATGGAGAGACTCTCAGTTCCCTAGAGTGAAGTTCAAAGGGGTTTATCTAAATCCAACTCCCTATTTGAAGGACAACTCCTCTGGACCAGAAAAGAAGAGTCCTTTATGGAAGGATTTCAGAGGCCCTATTTATTCTAAACCTGTCAGGGTGCTTCTTAATCCCCTTTCCTTCCCTCATTGTAGGGTTCATTCAAATAAACAAAGGCCAGAAGAAGAAATTTTAACAGAATATATGTTCCCTTTTTGCTTCACTGTTTACAGAAAATAGCAGATTCCCTGAAAGAGGCATAGAACCTTAGATTCCAGTTATGTATTTCAATTCGGGGCAGAATAAGGAGCTCAATCAAGGACCAAGCACACCTCTATGATAGCTTAGAAACCTACTTCTGGTACCTGGGTGGAAGATTGTTCATTCTGAAAGGATAATCTTTCTTGTTCCAAATCATCAAAGTCACAAGCAAAAAATAAATTAAATTAAATGGGCCTGCCCAGCTAGGCAGCCATTTACAAAATTTGAGTGAAATGTTGCCTTCTTATTTATTGAAGATCTGTAGCTCCCTCTAACTGTATGGATGACCTCTTTGAAAAACTTGAAAATGAAGAGAGGACAAAGGGATACATTACAAGGACAGTTTTGGATCCATTTTTCAATCCTACTGATAACGTGCCTTGATAATGTGGATTTCTTACAGCATCGAGATGCAGGGATGTGCAATTGCAGTTAGTTGGACGGTAAGCAGGTTCAGTAAAAACCGACTGGAGTAGTCAACTCCAATAGCCCGATCCCTCCCTAAAACAGTACCATCTTTGAAATGTTAAAATCCCAAGACCTCATTTGGCCATCGTCTGTTGCATCAGCTTCATTGATCCTAACCTCCCCAGCCTTCGCTCCCCACCAGTTTCCTTTCTCTGCTTCTTCCCTTCCTGTTATGTATGGATTCATGGTGAGTGAATCCATTTCTATTCTTCCTTACATGATTCATGCAGCAAGCCCCTCTCTTCCAGCCCCACCGGGCCCATTACCAACCTCGGATCGGTCCAAACATTCTCCCCCTCCTATGTATCTGGCCCTGTGCTGCTGAGCACTGCTTGAGAAAGCCACTACACCAGGAGTCTCCTGCCTCCTAGAGTCATAGGATTCCATAGCAACCTTCTCCCACATCCCACACCACAGCTGTCCCAAACCCTCCTCATGGGTACCAAATCATCATCCCATCCCTGAGTCCTGTCCTCAGGAAATTGGCCTCACCTTTAGAGAAAAGTGAAGCCCTCAAAAAACATCAGACTAGATCCTCTATGCCTATGAATTAATCCAACTTTGTATCCCTCCTCACCCCATCTCTTTCCAAGTACACTGCCTGTTGTGCTTATGAAAGCTACAGGCAAACAATACTGGGCTATACCTTCATCTCCAACTCCTCTGAAGACCCTGACAAATCCCTGGTGCTTTTGTTCTGTCCCTGCATCCTCAACTCCACACATCAACCTATCTTTGTGTGGCTTGAAAATGTGCCCAGGTGCCTACCAGACTTATGGGGAAGAGAGGGGGTGGGGTCCCTTGATCTTCTGTCTTCTCTGGCATTCTCCATTTCACTGATCAACCTTCCAGAGAGATCAGCTCTCCTCCTCTCTCATGGCCTTCTTCCACTCGCCCCATCCAAAGGTCTCACTTCTTCACTGATAATATTTTGACAGAGTGTACAGACTGCTTCTTACATATCAAAAGCAAGCTTAACAAGTACCTTTGAATGTTTTCCTTTGGAAAATGCACTCTGCTAGCCCTTTCTTAAATTTCTCATCTTTTGTAAATCCAGGCTTCCAGCTTCTGACTCCATTCTGTGTGTTTCTGTCCTATCTTTGTTGCATTAACTTTACCTAAATCTCTTTGGCTGGTTTTCCTTTTTCCTTGAGCATGCCCCAGATTCTAATCTTTGAAGTCTGCACGCTCAAGGAGAAGGCTCTTCCTCACTCTCATATTTCATGAATAAAATTGTGATCCCAAAGTAGTCATACCTATTTTGAATCATCTCCTGAAGAATGCTGGTACCTCCTTCTCAGACTGATTCTTCCTTTCCCACAATTCCAAGTCTCAATGAGGAACTTGCTAAGTTTGAGTACTTTCTTATAGGAAAGGTTTCAAGATTAAAAGACTGAAAATGGAGCTCCCAAGGTCCAGCTGAAGAGTAGAAGGAGGGAGAATATGACCAAGGAAGTCAGGACCATGAGTGCCTGATTTAATGGGAGCTCACCAAATCTAGCTGGTCTGGGACTGAACGAGCATGGGACCAAACAGGACCCTCTAAATGTGACTCACAATTTAGGCAGACTGAGAAGCCAACGGTAATGGCACTGAGATTTGTCTCTACTGCATGTACTAGCTTCTGGGGATCTTATTCTATTTGGATGCATATCTTCCTAAGCCTGGATGTAGGTGTGGAGGGCTTTGGACTTCCCACAGGGCAGGGTACCCCGCCCTCTCTTAGGACTGGAGGGGAAGAGGAGGGTGAGTGGGGAAGCAGGAGGTAAGTGGGAAGAGGGGAGGAAGCGGAAATTTTGATTCCTATTATTTATAATGTAATAAAAAATTATCAGAAAAAAATAAGATATATGCAAAATGACTGAAAATGAAGGAGGAAAAAGTCTGTATAAACTCAGGAATGTGTGATATTGAAGGTACAGTTGAAGAATACAGTTTTGTACATTAAAAAAATAAAACAATTTCCAGCTGTTTTGAGGGAGGAGAGTGGTTTTTAATAAGTGCTACTTGGCATTTTTAGTAGCCTCGTTTTACTTCACATCTTGTATGGTGCAGGCTATTCTCATTTTACAGAAGAGGGAAGACATACCCAATCAAGGCTCATTTTGTCCAAGTCACAAAGCTAGTAAGTACCAAAATCAAAAAGCAAGAAGATTCAAAATCGAACCAGCGTTCTCCAAACCCAGTTCCCCTGAGGCAACAGAGAAATAAATTTGAAATCATGGAAAGACATTAAAACATCTGATAATCTTAGGAATATAATGGAGATTAAGAGAAAAATTGCCACAAGATACAATAAACAAAAAAAAAGCCTGGGGTAATATTTCCCTATACCCAGTTTTCTTTTCTTTACTAGACACCACAGCATTCAGTTAGTCACCTGCCTCTTTCAAGTAGCTTTTTATAAATATAGGTAGGTTTACTCTCCTTTTTTTTCTAATTGTCTTGCTGAGCTTTAAAAAAGGAGATGAATGGGGAATCTCTAGGTGACTTTTGACTGGTTTTGTTCTGCCTCCACCCCTCCCTTTGCCAGAATTTTGCATGCTGAAATCCTGGTGCCATAAACAACGCTGTGGATAGCTAATTTCTGGGGGCTTGGATGTATTTTACTGAGGCTTGATGGGTTTGGTTCTCAAGGGAGGTGAATTAGAAGACGAATAAAACCTCCATTCAGTTATTTCCTTCGATCTTTCTATAAACTTATTCTGATTCTCTATCAACCAAAATAATCTATTCTTCTTCTATTTAGCTTTTTAAAGTATATTATAAAGACTAGCAAGAACTACAGTGGCTGGTTCGGAGGAAGTTTATGGGTATACAATCTGTGTATGTATGTGTGCATGTGAGTGTGTGTGCGTGTATGTATGTATGTGTGTGTGCGAATGTGTATGTGTATACATCTCCATAAATGTTACCTTTAAGAGAATCAAAAACTAAAGAGGCAGGTATTTTCTTTAAATGTTACACTAAGAAAAATAGAAATCAATAATAAAATCACAATATCCGTCCAATGGCTGAAAATTTATTGCCAAATTTATCTCCTATTATTTATTCAAAAAAGGACTCTGCGGTGTAAGAACAGGTCAAAACATTTTGAACCATGCCATAGTAACTAACGTTCAACTTCATTGCTTTTTCATACATGCCTCTCTCATCTCTCAAGACTCTTGATGATTTACTGGATAACCACTACCATCCTGGGTCCCTCCAGGCCTTGCTCACCATCAATGAGATGCCTAGAAAATCTAGAATTGCTCTAACCTCTTTAACTACTTTCTACTCATGTGTGTTAAAGAACAAGTTACCAGTCTCTCTGGGATACCTTTGACCCTAATTTCTTAGGAAAGTCACAGAGAAAAATGGAGAAAACCCCATAAAAACCACATGCAGAGAAAAAAATGACAGAGAGTTGGAGAAATTTAAAGTTGGCTTTGAGATAGGAGGTGCCAACAGACACAGGCAAAGGCAATCTGATGCTGTGTCTCAGAGGATATGTGATTGATTGTGAGGAGAAGCCTAAGGGACAGTTTAACTGAATAGAACTTTGGCAGAGGCAGGTTACCATAACAACTCCCTCTCCCCAGATTGGAGAGGGCTTTAGGGTCCTCAGGACTCAAACTGTCATTGCTCTCACATGACTCTGACCCAGCCAGCACTGACTCTGACAGACACTACTCATCTCCAACTTGATTCCAGGCAACTGATTTATCCTAGGTCGTCCTCTAGGCAGAGCACAAAAGAGGCCCCCAATGGACATAGAACAAAGAAAAAATGGAAAGGTTTGGGGAGGAGGGAGGCAGAGAGGAAGGACTGGGAAAGAGAAAACTAAAATGAGCAGCAGGTTTTGTCTCAAACAGGCAGCTGAAAGATACATCCTCCCTAAAACTGTAGAATGCCTGCAAACTTCACTGGGCTCAGCATTCACGCCGAGGATTGACAAAGAGAACACTTGAAAAGTACATCTGATGGACGTGAAGTTTGTCATCTCTATGGCTCTTTCCAGCTCCCACACGTCGTGCCTTTGGGTACCTTCTACAGCAGGGAAATTTTCTCACCCCTTGCGTAGACCTGACAAAACAGAACATACACCTCTAACTTAGAGGCCAGAGAGAGGTAGAAGTGAGAAGTTGACTCTGAGAAGGGAAATTGCTATTCCAGCTGAGGATGTTTACTGCTAACTGCTGGCTAAGCTGATGTTGCCCTCTGCTAATGAATGCCAGCAGATGCTTTGTTGAGAAGACTTGAGATTCAGCCCCTAGTTCCCTCCCAATTACCTGCAGGAGACTTGTCTGTTTCTGTCAATCATGTTTTAAATAAATGCTGATTGGCCAGGTAGGAAGTATAGGTGGGAAAACCAGACAGGAAGTAGAGGTGAGAACAGGAGATTTGGGAAGCAGGAAGCTTCCCTGGCATTCCTGCACAGATCTCCAAGGAGGCAACATGTAGCAGCCCAGCTGAGAAAAGGTACTGGCCATGTGGCTGAAAGCAAGAGAGCTTAATCTCCCACAGCAATTATCGGTACCGCTCTGCTCTCTCAATATTTCTCCGCTCTGGTCTCTCTTTAACCCAAGAGGAAGAGCCGCTCTAACTCCCATCCTCAGACGTATTTGCATTCTTTTTTCCTTTCTCTTCTGTTCTCACTGATCTGACAAAGAGATCAACTTGGTTGGTCTCTTCCCAAAGGATGAAAGGAGGCAGGAAAGCTTTCCTGCACCTGAACTAGAAGACTTGAGACAGGGTTGTGTTTTTTTACATTGCAAAATGGACCTTCGATCTATATGGGGGTTATAAGGGAGGGAGACAAACAGGGCTGAAGGAAGAGAAGGACAACAGGAAAGAAAAAACAGGGAAGTGAGAGGAGTAGGATTGAGGGAACGGGAAAGGAAGGAGAGATGGGAGACAGGGAAGAGAGAAAGTGGGGCCAGTGGGGTGTAACTAATAATCACATATACAGCTAGATCTGAAATGCAAACTAGAGTTTTTATCTCAAATCCACCACTACACATCTCAGATTCTTGTGGAATCGACTCTCTAATAAGAGGCATTGAGACAGAGTTTTAAATAAGAAAATTGAGGTCTCAGATGGATAAGGTCCCTTTGACCTTGCTGTCAGAAGGCTTTCCTCCTGACAGGGCTGGAGGTGCACACCTCTTTGTTGATGAACACCATCAAGGTGGTTCTGGGTTTGTGTTTCTAGACGGAGTCTTGAGTGAACTCCCCCTATGGCCTCATCTACCTTCAGTGCTTCCCCATGGTCAAGAAGAGTTCGTTGACACTGTATTTGAGGAGACCAGAGGGCCTGATAGCCTTCCATATGTACATCCTGGTTTTTCTAGTAACACCGTGTGGCTTACTGTCCCTTGAGGCCACCCTGACTCATGGCATCTCTGTACTTTAGTTCATAGCACTGCTATGCCTGGGACTGTCACCCATTCCCAAACCCCAAAACAAGTGCATCCATGGCTCCTCACTTTTTCCTTTGCACGCAGCACCCTCACCTAACCTAGGTGTTCTTCTTCATACAATGGCCACATTCTGTAACTTTGATCAACACCATGGTTTTCATCCTTAATATACCATGGCTGCTCTAGGTAGAAAAGTGTCTTATCTCCACTCTGAGTCTACACTTTGCAACACTGCTTGACACACAGTAGACACTCAATAAATGTTTGTTGGGTAAATGGACATCAGTCACCTCCTCCCTCATGGTGCTTGAAACCTGGCTGTCCTTTACAAGACTGCTCACTAAGTTTGAAACCACTTTGTGTGTCACTGCCTCCCTGCAGCCTCTTGACAGATGCACATTCTGTGCCCTTTCTCTCCCCGTACACCCTTTCTTCTGCCTCTCCTATTCATTCCGATTCATGCTTCTTTGCCACTTTAATGGTGCACTAACCCCAGAGCAGCTCACACTGGTGGAACCCTAGCAACACTGATGCCACACACTCAAGAAAAAAAAAATCTAAACCTTCAGGGTTGACCTTGGGGTTAGCTGGGAGGTATCAAAAGTACAGACTTTTTATGAAAATGTCTTTCTGGGAACTCCTGGAAGAAGTGTACAAACAACAGTCAGCATACTAAAGAGGCAGTTTGGGATGCTCAGAAGAGGTTTGAATAAGTGACCCCCGGCGTCCTCTCTGCCTCTTTATTGGCAGGTGTCAGTCTTTGTGTTAAGCTTGGAGAACCTGCAGGGAGTCTGTGAGTGGAGTCGGACCATACCATTGCACCCCTGTCTAATCCTTCCTCAGTCAAAACTGAAAAGGATCCTAACTGCCATTTGCCCCTCCTCCAGACTCGCCTTATCAAGACTTGGAGATCTCTCTCTTGGATTCTTCCACTGTCCAGTCTGTGAAAACAAAAGTGGGCATGACTGTTACAAAGACCAAAATGATGGAGAGCCACTTCCAGATCTGTGTGCACTGGGCTTTGTAGCACCTGGTAGGATACCCAAGGAGGTGTGCAAGGCAGAAGTAGGCTTTGTGGTAGTGCTGTTGATACATGCCATAAGTACTTCCCTGACCTTGGCTTGTTCCAGACACAGAACCGTCTGCCATCTTCCAGGGCTGACCCACCGGTGTGAACACTGGAAAGTGCCCAGGCCCGCCATTCAGAAGAGTGAGTGACAAAGACATTGATGAGTTCTGTGTGGGAGAGTCATTCTGAGGTGACTCTCCGGACTGTGCCCACAGAGCATCAGGGCACCGGCGCTAGAGGAGACTACTCCTGTAGTCCACTACGGTCTTCGCCGTACAATTTTGCTGCTGTCAGACTTGCCTGACTAATGGGCTAACTCTTGAGAGCTATGAAGTAAAGAGGAACAATGATGGAGGATCCATGAAAGACAGGTCAAAAGACAAAGGTGGTAGGAAGAAGCAGTAGCTTGCCACAACTTATGGAGGATTCTCAAAAGAGGTACCCTAGCAGGCAGCGAGAGGGAAAGAACCTGGCACTTGGCAGCAGTAAAAGGGGGCAAATGTTGCCCTGCTGAGGAGGCAGGACAACAAAGTGTCAACTCAGATGTTTTGATTGCAATTATCCAATGGCTGGCAGGGAAAGGTTTCATTTGTGATGGGAGAAACCTATGAAATAGTTCGTCCACTTGGTACTTTGCCTGGTCTGGTAGGAGTGGGGCATCAGTGTCATGTCTATGGAAGAAGGGGATATAGAATGGGAGGGTCCACTCTGTGGGGTCCCCAGCCCTTATCTTGCGCATGTATGCTCTACGACCATTACCTACCCTTCCCAAGTTCCTGAAGGCTCATGAGATGGACCTTTTAAAAAAAAAAACTGAAAACTTTCACACCCAGAGAATTAATTTTAAAGCACACACGGATTACAGTAATGTAATTTACTAAATAAAAATGCAATCCCCTTTCTCCAAATCTCTATTATACCACCAATCTTACTCTGCTAAGACTGACTGGGAGGAGCTCTTCCAGTGAGAACGGACCATGACATGGCTAGGCATCTTTTAAATAGACCTACACATAGTGGAAACCTGGGATCGAGACCAGTCCCTTACTATGCAGGAAAGTCTTGAACACAGAGCTGGAGCAGAATACGCAAGAAAGGAGAACCAGAAAGGTCAGCGATGGGGAGAAGTCTTCCTTATCTCTGTCAAAGTACAGAAAGAATCCCAGAATAAGAAGCTGCTCTCTTTCCTGGGATGTGGTTGAACCCTCCTTATAATAGGCTTCTGAAGCTCTCCTTTGCCCTTAGCTCCTTCTGAAAAGACGGGACCCAGGAAACGAGAGGGAAAGTCAAGGCTTCAGCTTGCCTTTCCCCCTAGATATCCTCTGTCAACACACTAGCCAACATGTGAGCAACTAGCCAGGGATTTGGTGACCTGGTCACCATGGTGACAGTACAGACAGCCCTTCTGAGGTGGGCCAGGCTGAAGGGCAGCAGCAGGGCATGGTGTGTTGCATCAGGGTCATTGCATCAGCAACGCCCCTAGCTTTTCTTCACTTCTGGTCATTGCAACGACTCAGCTTGGCTTCACTGCAAATTCAATGAGATTTAGCCTGTGATCCAGGAAGATCACAAACCTGGAGTTCCCCACAGGCAGGTGCTGTCTTCCAGATGAAGTAAAAGGTTTCTAAATTTTGAGGCTTGACAGCTTGCTCAATTCATTAAAAAAATAAATAAATACAAGTGAAAATAGAGGGCAGGGAAGCTGGGAGACTCTAGTTCCTCTGTTGCTACCAAGGACAAGGGAGTGGCACCTGTGGAGCTAACAGAGGTCTCATTCCCTTAGCTATGCTGTGATTTAGATGTTGGAAGTATGGGGAAATTAGCAGAAAAATACCAACAAGAAAAAATGAGAGAAATGGAGCTAAGTACAGGCTAGATTTTTCTACCCAGTCCTGACATCACTGGTGATGGGTGGAACATTGGGCAAGGCACTAACTATTCCTGTATCAAGGACGTACCCTCAGCAAGTGGTCATTGAGATTTGGTTGTATTCACCAGAGGGCTGGTAAAACTTGAACCTCTCAATGGGTTTGATAAGTCAGTAGCTGCTAGAAGACTCTTCAGCTTCCTTTGTTGTAGAAAGATTAATACAAAAGTTTTTTTTTAATCTTTATGTTTTCTATCTCTGTGGCCTCCAGTCTTCAAAGACTTACAGACAAAAGCCTGCACAGCTTTTCAGGTATCTGAACTTCTGCACAGCTTTTCAGGTATCTGTAATGGTCAAGCAATTAGTTGTGTGTTTATATTTTCCCCATGGCATCATACATTATTACAGAGAATGAAAATAACCAGAGTAAAAGGATATAAATGCCCAACATTAATAAGCATTTAATATTGATCATTAAATCTGTGCATGCTTGTACCTCATACATACTCGGGGATTTCATACTTACTATCTCTTGGAGATTCTAACCCTGAAAATTCTATCTGAACCTTTTAAAAATTCTTTTAGGAGGCCACCTCCTTCCTTTTTCTAGTTGTTTTCTGGTGTCTTGGGGGGATCTCTATTGTTAGAAAATACCCAGGAGTGTGGGTTTAAAGATGCAGAAACTGGGAGGAGGGAGCTCCATATACTCTACTTGGCAGTTATCGTCCAGTTCTCTTCAGAACATAAAACATGAAACCCCCACCATGATGGGTACATAGGCAAAGGACCTGCTTTGTGACATGGACACAGTCACCAGACATTTCTCTGAACTGATCTCCCTGTTTGGTGGCTGCAAACACACTCTCATGCCTCACTTCTGACATATGGAATCTGTTTGCGTGGCACATAAACCAAGCATGACATATTCCTTGGGCTTAGCACATAACTTATTGCCGCTTATGGCATCTGCCTTACATTGCCTTGGAGCCGCTTGCGACAATTTGAAGTCAAGCACTTTTGGTATCTGGCCTCAAATCTTCAAGATGCTCCAGTAAGAGTCAAGCAGGCTTCCCACGAGTTTTCAAATATTGCTGGGTAGGCTGTTTTGTCTCAGATCCTGGGATGGGCTGATGTTGCTGAGGCCACCTCCTTAGGGGACACAGCATAATGACAGTTGCTGGAAGCTCTGGCACAAAACAAAGGTCACACACCTAAGCTCACTTTTCTCCTTGAAGGCACTCCTTAATCTCTTCAACTAAATTCCCTTTGGGTTCTTTAAACTGGCTGTGATTCGCTGCAGAGCGAGCCTTCTCACTTTAGAATCTAACTCTGAAGATGTAATGGCTGCTCCATTCTGTCTGCGGTACTTGACACCAGTGTCAAGTCCAGCTTTCCTGAGTCCATCAGCTTTGCTTCTAAAAAAGTTGTCCTTGCCAGCAAAACTCAGATGCTTGCTATCAAAATGGTTTTTTAGTTTGTTCAGCTTCGTGGACTCGACTGAAATAATGCCACAACAGATAACACATTACAGTTTTTGTGGGTTTTTTTTTTTAACATATATCTGTTACTATCACAAGGGAGCAGTATTCACATCACCCACAGCAAAAGACCAATCAGCACACAGATTAAGTTTCCACCCTACAGGTTTGGGGGGGGGTTGTTTGTTTTGGTTTTGTTTGGTTTAGGTCTTTTTGTAGGAGTAGTTGATTTTACAGTATGATTTTACATTTGCCAAGTAATTACCATTCCTGCAGCATCGTTTTACCTCCAACACTGCTGCCTTCAGTGCGGTAGTTGCTCTTATAAACAGGTGACATGTTTGTCTAAGGACATAAGGGCATCAGCCTATCACATCCTCCTGTATTTGTTCAGGGTTTATGGGATGGATTGGCAGGCTGATGTCATCACACCGGGTACTTGTGTGGGGGTGTATCTGATTGTGGGCAGACCCACCTGGAGACAGAAGGCTGGTGTCTCAGTTCCTAAGACCACGTGTTTTCTGGTGGTCTTATATGATCCTTGTGAAAGGGTAGGTTGCCCACCGGGTGTTGAGACCCACAGGTTAAGAACCTCTGCTTTAGATTGTTTCTGAAGTCCTCTTTCCTAAATTTCTTAATTGCTGAGAACCTAGCCCTCCCTAGGCTTAAGGGCATTTTCTGATATGCCTGATTTGTGCCTGGGTCAGAGCAAAGTAAGCCATATTCTTATCCCTTTAGCTTGCTATTCAAGGAGTCTCGCTTTTACCCTTTTCAGAGTCCATGCCCCTACCTGGGTGCCCTCTGATCTAATGAACTGTGTGGGCCTCTCTCCTCTGGATTTCTCCTACCTTTTTCCTCATCTTTATCTGCCCAAGCTAAGAGAATTCATTTTTGACCCCTGGTATGCCTGGATTCCATTGTCTTTTCTTTTCTTTTCTTTTCTTTTTTTTTTTTAGATGTTTTGCCTGTATCCCATGTCATGTTCTCAGTCTACTTTTATACTGTTAGGATTCCCTCAAGGATCCAGGCATCCAAGAGAATAAAGACGCAGAATCAGTTTAGACTATTTCTGCTTTCCTCCCATTTGTGTCTACTTCTCATGCTTGAGTTAGGATC
Organism: Dicrostonyx torquatus; assembly: GCA_028555095.1. NCBI lineage: Eukaryota > Metazoa > Chordata > Mammalia > Rodentia > Cricetidae > Dicrostonyx > Dicrostonyx torquatus. The sequence goes on along the minus strand of JAQHUG010000055.1, from coordinate 7,011,875 downwards.
AGTAGGTAGATACAGGAAGTAGACTGTGAGGGGAGGGGGAAAAAAGAAAATCCAAGGAGAAAGGGTTTTATGTTGTGCAGTACTACCAGGCTCATTCAGATTGTGCAACCAAATTATTGTGACTTCCAAAGAGCTAACTTCTTCCCCCATATAGACAGGAAGTTGGCCCTACTGGCTCTCCAGTTTCTGCAGAGGTGAACGAGGAAAGGGAGCTTGTACAGGAGTAGAAACCGGTAGGTATCTGGCTCCCAGAGAGTAGCCAGTCCTGCTGGGCCTGAAGTCAGGCTTTTCAGCCTGGTTTGATCATGCATCTGACTGGGTCCCCTTTCCCATCAGGGCAATCCCCAATTTCTCCCCCATCTCCCAGGAGGAGACAAATTCTGCTCAGTCTCTGAGCAACTACCCACTAAGGCAGAAAGCTGTAAGACAGTAAGAGTTTATTGTGGATGTTCTTGGTGCCCAGTTAAACGAAACTGCCTTTCCTTCCACTTCTTTGAAGAAAGGTTTTTAGCTGCTGAAATGGTTGGTGCTCATATTCATAGTGTCCAGCATGCTGACCCTCTCCTGCTTCTCCCTCAGAAACACTATTGTACAGATACAAGTCAAAAAGAACAATTTAGAGCAGAAAAGAGAAAGTGGAAAAGTCTGTGTATGTGTGCAAGAAGTGGAAAAGTCTGTGTAGGTGTGCAAGGAGTAGAAAAGTTTGTGCATGTGTGCAAGAAGTGGAAAAGCCCTTTCTGTAAATCACACTTTTGCCTCCCAGAATGAGCTTTTGTACCACGATGGGAGACTGTGTGTGCGTAGGCAGCCATTTAGGGCTGGGATCCCAGCTCTCCACTCAGCAGCATGGCCCTGACCCTCACTGCCTTGTGCAACAACGCATCCTCTCGCTTCGTGGCACTGTGCAAAGAGCAGGGCCAAATTCTGTGTGCCTAAGAAGAAGCCTGCTTCTCCCAGAGCTGTGTTCCAGTTCTTCTCCCAACCATTGGAACTCCTCTGTATGTCGGGCAGAAAGAGTCAGGATGACTCCAGCCACCATGTTTCTTTCTAGAGGAAATGAAAGCAGACCATGGTATCTGCTTCACTGGGGACAGAAGAAGGGCATGGAGGTGAGAGGGCAGAGAGAAGGAGAAACACTAATGTTTTTGTATGCTAGTCAATCACATTTGCTTTCAGAAGGAGTTAGAATTCCTGTTGGAATCCATGGCCAGTAGTGCTGATCTTCTGTTTGCATTTCACTTTGGCTTAGCATCTGTGATATATTTTCAGTTATTTGAAAGCCCACCACTGCCACCACCACCACAGGAAATGTCTTGTAGCCATAGAGAATACATTCCCGGTATTCTTAGCGCAGACACACTGTGTAATTTTTTTAATTTCACAGGATTATATGTTGGAGCTATTCAAATTCCCCTGCTCCCTAACAGGTCCTGCCCCTACCTCTGGATGCTTCCTTTTCTGGGGAGCCTGCTTTGGTGCACTCTAAGCAGGGGGCTCTCTTAATTCCAGTCACTGGCATGCTCATTCTGTTTACCTTTGAACAGAATCACATCCCATCTTACTTCCTTCTGCTTCCCTCCCGAGAACACATGGCACAGGGTGGCTCAGCTCTATCAGGTGAGAACTTGACTGTCATTATGTGGCTAAGATGTCCCTGTCCCCCTCTCAAGGCCTAATACAGAGTAGGGCTCCATAAATGTCCAAAGACTAGATAGCTCCTGCATCTTTAACCAGTTACCACTGCTTTTAGTTAGTTCTCTTCCTCCCCCTTTGGGCAATACGCAGAGAAACTGCTTTGGATTCATATCCACTTATGGAAATAAGAGTGGCTCATTATTTTCTTCCTTCTGTGGCCTTAAAATTTTTTTGAAGAAGGAAGAGCAAGATATTAAGGCATAGGTGAATGCTCTATATAAAAAATTGAAATGTAATAACAATGAGAAAAAGAGCCACGACTTGGAAGAGAGCAAGGAGGGGTATGTGAGAGAGTTAAGAAGGAGGGAAGGAAAGGGAGGAAAGGTAATTATAATCTCAAAAATGAAAGGGAAAATAAATATACAGTTGTAAGTTATGCTGGCACCACGTGCAGTCCTGGTCCTGCTCCAGTTATGGTTGACGTTGGAAGTCAGCAGTCTCCAAAGTTCTCCATCACGATGTGCGTTCATGGATTTTGAAAGTCCTGCTAAGATTTTCTGCCTAAAGCACTGGCAAATAATTCAAAAAGCCTATTGATGTAGGCTATTGATAAAGACGCTGGCGGCTGTACTGGAAACGTCTGTAATTTCAGCACAAGTGAAGGAAGATTCTTACATATCCAAAATGACCCCAAATAATGGGAGTTGGTCTTCCAAACTCATTCAGTAATAAGCGTGACTTTTCCGTTGATTGTGTGAGAAAAATGTGCTTTTTGTTTTTAAGTGTGGGCACTTTGGGTGACTTTTAGTATGTAAGAAGAAAAACAATTTAAATAACAGAAATTTGAAACATTTCAGACAAAGGCACTGAAAGGGTGGGGACTTGTCGGCCTTTCCAACTTCAAAAAAATCCGAAACAACACATACTCAGCTGTGCGCTAGCATTTTAAAACTAGTGTTTCTGTTGCAAACATTTTGTACTGTTTTGGCTCCCTTGGCAAGTTCATATATGTAACCAGGGCAATCCTGCCACAGTGGTCAGTATTCTGATTCCAGAAATTTTCCAAAGAGTTTCTATTTGCCTGTCCTATTGCCCTTTGCACCAGACTCCTCACTCAAGGCATCCTACCTCTAATTCAGCCAAGTCTGAGCTCTCCTCTGCTGGGACTCTGCAGGTTCCTTTTGCTCAATGCTGGGGTTTATGGCATACATCTTTTTAACTCTCCCCTGTGTCCCAGACAACATCCTTGAAAACCAGGGAATGAGATCTCTCTCTAGGAATTGTCAATATATGGGGGAAAGAATGAACAGAAGGCTGATGTGACCATGGCATCACCGGAAGGCTGTGAACAGGGGGCTGGTGTGACCACGGCATCACCAGAAGGCTGTGAACAGGGGGCTGACGTGACCACGGCATCAGTGGAAGGCTGTCTAATGTCCTTTAGGAGTTCCAGAGAAGCATCTAGAGAGCTTCAATAAGCAGTTAATTGAAGTGTTACAAGCAAATTCCCACTTCTCCTAAGAACAATATTAAGTGCCCACCAACACATTAACTGGAAAATGCCTCAACTAGTTGCACAGTGGCCAAGAAACAACCTTCTTTTGGGAGCAACTGGGAAGGCCTGAAAGAACAGTTCTGTGTCCACAGCTGTGATCCATTACTATGAGGGCAAGCAGGAAGCCCTTTTTAATAGAATTATTACACATGGTACCTTTTATACTCTAAGAAATGCAGGCCCATTTGCTGTCATTTTGGACAAAAAAAAAGTGATGCTGGTCTGCAGACCTCTTGTCTGACTATCGCACCAAGTTGTCTCCTGATCCTTGTACACATGAAGGCAACTTTCACAAGTACAGAACTTATGTGTCTTTCTGTCATGCTTCCATTGGCAATGTCCTGTCTGTGTACATCTTACAACTATCCTTTCACACTGCAAAGGAATAAAAATGCTCATGAAAGTTGAAAAAAAAAAGTGATGCTCATCAGAAGGTATCAGATTCCCTTGCCTGTGTGTTAAGACTCAGTTGTGGGGGAAAAAATGAGAACAAAAATAAAAAGGCAAATACGGTCTTTGAAGTATGCTGGAAATGGTTCAGACCTAATGGAGCCCCTGAAGGCCTCTCAAGGACATACAAGGGTCCCGACAGCATATTTTGAGAGTTGCTACCTGGGAGTAGAATCTTAATGTGGATTCTAAGAATGCAGCCAGGTTAACAGGGATGGGAAGGTTGAGAAGGACAAGGACTTCAAGCACAGTGACCTGGGGTAGCAGATATCCCCAGGGAGCATAATCTCTTATTCCCTGACTACATATAACTCCCAATTCTTTTTACAGTGATAACGGCTTTGAAATGGGCATTGCCAATATCCAGTGATCTACATGAGAGCTGCTCTTTGGGAAAATCATCCTACCGGTCTAATGTTTTCAACTGCTACTTGCCATTAAAATTCTGGAATTATGTTTTTGTTTTTTGAGGTTGTGGAAAAAAAACCATTTCTTTATAAGTGAACTTGGTTTGATGGAGATGAAATGACTTGAACCATCAGTCTTGACTCCAGGTGGCCTTCCAATGTGTGAAAAATTAAATCCTCTTTGAAGGACAAAAATGGGACCAGTCAGCAGTCATATTCAAACTGTCCCACTCACTTGCGTCTGTACTGTATTCAGTATCTTGTTCAGTGCAGAGGGCAGGAAAGGCCAACACAGTCCCTGACCAAAGAGCTTCTCATCTAAAACATGCAAGGGGAGCATCAATGCAAATCCAGTCCAGCAAGCGACATGGTTGAAGAAAGGTCGAGCTGGGCTGAAGGCAGGAAACTTGCTCAAGGGTTGGGGAAGGTCAAGAAAGTATTTCTTAGGGATAGCTCTTCTATTTGCTCCAAAGAACTCAAGTTGGAATGGGACACAAGTAAATTTGACTCCCGGAAGGACAAAGAGCAGGCCATTTGATGAGCTTGAAAGTCATTCAAAATGGAGGCGGAAGAGATTAAGTTTAAGTCATGACTTAGGGCAGAGCCTAGTAGACCTTATTCTTGGATTTTATCTCAAAGGCCAAGGAGATCCACTGAATTATTTGTGAACCGCTAGCATGTGTTTGATACTGTGACAGGCCCAAGCAGACAATAAAAACATGAACCAGCACTGTCCCTGGTCAGCTGTACTCATGAAGACCGTGCAATATGCTGATGAATGAGTGGCGACTTCATTCATCATACTGTAGGAGCCTATCCTGTGGTCCTGAGCAGAGTGCCCAATCCCACCTTATGAACCACACACATCCCATAAAAGAATGAAAAACAGGACAGACGTTAGATTGGATCTTCCAGAAGGTCTTTGTTGCAATGTTCTCCATCATTGGAAAAAAATATTACATCATCAAATAAGTACAATAGCAGCACAGCTTATTGAAATGTTACAAGCAAGTTCCCACTTCTCCTCCTAAGAACAGTTTAAAGTGCCCCCCAACACAATATTAACTGTAAAATGCCTTTAAAAAGAAGCACCATGAAATCCTACAAAGAGAAAAATAAGTAAAACATCTCCACACTTGGGTTTATCATCTACCATCACTGGGTTCTTGCAGCTCAGGGACAGAAAAGGAACAAAGATTCGCATACATGGTGACTTGCAGATCACTTCTAGGCATGCCTGCAGCTTCCCCCTTCCAGCCAGCCAGAACACTAGCCACAGGGGCAGGACCGTGCAGCAGCCTCTGCCCCACAAGACTACTGAGTTAATGGACTGGAAGTCTTCTCAAAGGGGTTTCTTTCGAACCATAGGAAACTGTTTGCACTTAAGGACAAGGAACATAAGGGGGTTCCCACCTCAGGCACCTGTGAAAATGATAATCCCATCCAGGAAGTCAGAAACACCTCTCCTTCTCTATACCACTAAGCTGGTGTTGTGTGCTCTACAAACATGAGAGGACCAAGAAGCACACGGAACGTGGAAAGGGTGATGTGTGCCATGGTTCCTGCACAAGGGCAGAATGTAGGATTCTAGCAGAGCTTTGCCACTGTCACAGCATATGCAGACTCAACAGCACCCACAAGGCTAAATGAAGGCAACACCGTGAGTCTTCTTGGGGTCATCATTAACGAGTTTCTACACTGTGCCAGAAGAGGCTTCCCAGGTCCCCTCAGCCTCTGTCTCTGCACACAGTTGAATCCTAACAGTGAGAAAGACTGCCAGAGACGGAGCATTGGCAAAATGCAGAGGCCCAAACTGCAGAAGGCAGCGGGGCTCATTTTATTTTACAGGGTGGCTCTGCAAGTTTGTTTTACTTCATGTCCTTTTGATGTCTTGGCTCTAATGTGGAAACCATTCTGCACACTTTGTAGTTCACATTCGTCCCCAGTCCAGTAAGCCACAACTACCTCCGTCAGAACCCTGGCACACATTTTCACCAGTTCCCTCAGACCAAGCATACAAATCAATATGCAGCTTGGACTTTCCCAGGAAATGGCACCTCGGAAGAGGGGAAGGAGTTTACTGCTATTTGGTACAACTGGAACTTTCCACATGAAGTTATTCCCATGGAACCTAAAAAGTCATTTCCCTCATGCATGTGTGCCTTTGTGTACTGGAAGGAGGGAAGGAGAAGGATGTGAATCGACAACTCAATCAAAGGGAACCTTTAGTAGAACTGAATGCAGATAGCAAAGGCTTAAAATTCTTTGACTAGTCTTAACACCATCACCCTGCCCCAACCCACCCCACCCCCAAATTCCTGCATCCTGTGAGCTTCCAAGTGAAGGTGTGCCAGGCTAGGTCAGTGGGAAGACCCTGTATGGGATGTGATCCTAATTTGGACACCAGTCCCTCAAATACATCTGGTCTCCATCGACCATACAAAAAACAAATGCCAAGGATAGGAGTGGGGCGCTAATCAATATTCAGAGATCCAACTTAATAGTTTTCTGATTAAACTTAACTCGTGAGTGAGAAATGTTCTCTCAGAGCACTACACAACTGGGAAAGGGTTTGGTCATAACCTGTGCTCAGTTCCATTGGTGTGCATTTGAGGTACGGGGAAGCAGTGTGCCCACGAGCATAGGCTGAAATGTGGACGAGCACAGTCTTCCTAGATACCTGAAATATAGGCCAGCGATCCCTTTCACACCACACATACCACGCACATACACACTGTACGGCCTTAATACCCAAACCGACAGACTGCCAGTGTGAATCACTACTGAGTTAGGACTGGGTATATAACATAGCCTCATGAAACTGTCCTTTGGGCAGTTTCCAGTAAACCTCCAGAAGAGAGAACAGTTCTGTACCCAGCTGCCAAATAAAGCACAAATTTTCCCTCTGAAGACACCAAACTTGTGCCCTTCCCAAATGTAACATCCATACATTTATTCTGGGCTTAAGATAGGCAGGGCATACTGATGGGAAGGGGAGAGCCTGGGCTATTTGTATATGACACAAAGCAGCTGTCTTATCACATATGTTCTATTATTTGCCCTCATCCTTACAGGGGAGACATCTAAACAACCAATAACTACAGGCTTAGCATGTATACACAAAGAGAAATTAAATCATTCTTCAGCCTCTCCTTTGGAACACTTTGCCCACATACACTGTCTTCATAGAGGGTCTTCTGTGACATAATTTAAAACCTGCATCCAACACTCAGGGAAGGGGTTATACACTCTCAGTCCAAGGTTATTCTTGATTCTCAGTATTACTGTGGTTTGATTCTCGTGAATACATCTATGCACACACCAACTCACACACCTGTTCCATTTGGTCAGTCATGTATCTAAGATCTCTGAGTTGTCTGATTCCTGCTGTATGAAGAGTTTCTGCATGAAAATCAAGTAAAGTGCAAAGGAGTGCTTTTGAGGGGCATTTCCAGCGGTACAGAAAAGGTGCTGTCTATGGCATCCCCAAGCCAAGAGCATACATGTATCTTTGAGGGCAACCTTAAAGGCCAGGTTTACCCTAAAATGTCATGCCCTCATAAGGATAAAAATGCCTATCTTTTCCTCCTCTCTGTCAACTGTGCTCATGAAACTTGTAAGATGTGTGCATGCTCACACTTGCAACACACACATGCACGCGCTCTCATTCACAAAGGTGCAGGATGTGGACACTGCAGCAAAACCACAAACAGACTCCAATGCCTTCTTGCTGTGTACTGAGGGTAAGCTCCTTCACCTCCCTGAGTCTCTGTATCCTCATCTCTACAAAGGACATGTAAATGCTTCCCACATGATATGGTGAGGCTTCAGTGAGTGCCATAAAATGTACCATTCAGTGCCAATCCCATGAAAGGCACTGTGCAAACAACAGGGAAGCTTCTTTACTGGATACAGATCCAGGGCCTGCAGTTTTAATACAACCTTAAAAACATAGCAAGGTGTCATACAGTGGAGACCTAAATGAATGAGATCCACATGCAGTTTCATTGGGAAACTTGTTGGAATAAGAGAAATCCCATTTATCTATCTGCTCTTTAGCACAATGAGTTAGTCATAATGTAGGACCCTAACCCCTTATTCTCAAAGGGGGGAGAAGAAATTTCCTAGCAGAATGTTTTCCCAGGAAGATATTGGCCTTCCCCTCTCCCACCAGGGAGATTCCAAGCACAAGGTCACTTAGCTCAGCCCAGTCACCCACCTGGTACAGGCTGATAAAGATGGCCCTAACTCAATAACAGTGGCTTTGCTCTAAGAACAAGGAGAAAGCTGACTTAGCAGAATGGGAGGGAGCAAAAGTCCTTGCACCTGTGCCAAAGCAGCTTCAAAGAGTCTCTTTGTAGCTATGCCTTTAAAAGCTTACCCCACAGAGGAGATACAGCTTCTCTCTCTACCTCGCTGTGATGGGGTCGGAGATGAGTTCCAAACATGTTTGTATTGTGCTGATTAAACCTTGCTTACTACAGTCTGGACCTCTCTGGTGGTCTCTCTCTGGGGGGTCATAATCTGAGCACAACAATAATAGAAGCCCAGCATCCACATCTATATCAACTGTACTATTGGGATGGAGGAGTTAGTCCAGACAAACCCTTGACAGAGAAGACCTTCCCATAGTGATTCTTATTTGACTTCTTGGCTCTCTAACAAGATCCTAAAGGTTTGGGATCTGGGAAATGGGGGCTTCTGTGTTCAAAGAAGGGGACAGCTGTAGGCAGTGCATTTCAGAGAGATAGGCAGGGGTGATGGGCCTCCCATGGTACCAGTAGTCACAGAGGCGATGGGAGTAAGTTTCCCTTCAGAAATGATAGATGGCTTCTGGAAGTCTCCATTTGTGCTGTGATCTTTTGTTAAATACGCTCTGTGAATTACAGAAAATTACATGGAATCCCCAAAGGTGGTACTGAGTCTAGAAGACCCCTAGTCAGCAACCTTCTCATATTATAGAATCCAGTGTTTGGGTGCAGGGTTCCGAACACTAGCTAGCTGAACCCACACACCAACCAAATCTGAGTAAAGCTGAAACATACACATGTGAGAGAAAAGCCTACTAGGAATTTCCCCTTTCCGATAAAAATCTTTTGAAAATCATCCTCCCAAACCCTACAACTGGACCTTTCCTACAATGTTCCTTCTCTGAACATTGTAACCCGATAAGCAGGCATAGCTATCGCATGTTGATCATTGTTTGCCTAGAGACAAGGATGGGGGAGTTACCACTTGAGTGAGTAGCAGGTGTGAGATGGACAAGGAAGGGTTATGTCCCTATAATAAAGGCATAAAGAAAGGTAGGCATAAAATGAAATTAATAAAGACATGGTGAAATGCAAGCATGAAGTAGAATCTTTTAAATACTCCTTTTCAGTATTATTTTTAGATGGTATTAATGGCACTTAAGCTACAAACAACTTAAACCATTTCAATCTTAATAGACAAGGATTGGATGAGAGATTCATTTTCCTCTTGTATGGAAACAAATTGTGTCTCACAGCTATGTCTACTCTAAGACACCCGAAAGGACAAAAAGCCCTGAGATGTAAAGATGCCAGGGTCCTCCTTGATGTGTCTCACAAACACAAGATGTCTATTTTTATTTTTATTTAAAAAAAATTAGGATCAGCTAGACAGAGCAGCAAGCCGCTGGCATCATGCAAAAGGCAATAATTTTGGTATTTCTTCCCGCCTATCAAAAGAAGTTATAATGAAAGTGTTCCCATAGAAAAGTGAGTATGGATGCTCCAAAATCAGCTATTTTCACCTTCACACCCGCTGAAGAAAATGCATGATTTGCCTTCCCACCAGGCAGTGGTTGAGGTGGTGCTTTCACCAATGCTTGCAAGCCTGCCTGAACTACCTATCCCATGAAAAGGACAAAGTTCAGTGGGCTTCTCCCATTGGTTAAGGAGATTGCCACAGTGGGATGAGTCTGTGATTCTTTTTTTAATGAGAAAAGCAATTGCACCTTTATTAAACATGTGCTCTGATCAGCTTCCAACAAATTCCAAGTACTCTTGGGTCCCAAGGACACTCGTCTGGAGTAGGAGTTCTGTACCGTGGCCTGTCAAACTCAAGCTGAGGACATGCCAAAAATGTCCACTTGAACCCTAGCTAGAGTGACTAGGCCACCTGCATACAGCTGCCCCCTTTGTGTGTAACCTATCACTAAAGGAAGGTTCAGGAATGGAGACTCCGTTCACAAGACAAGCCTGTCCTCTCAGAGGCTAGTCTAAGGAATAGCTGCCCTTGTCTATGTGCCACATCAGAGTGACACTGTGTGAGGGCTATAGCACTGCCACTGGAGCTCCCCTCACAGGGACAGCCAACACCTGCTACGCATGCCAAAGCTCCCCCTGTGTCCTGCCGCCACCATCTGAAATGAAGCTCTTATCTGATTCCTTTTGGCAGAGCAAGCTTTCAGTTGTGTATGGCACAGTGAAATATATTCTTCAATGTTATGTAATTTTGGACTAACAAGTCTATTTAAGGCACGTGTCTCAGTGTGAATATTTTAAAAAAGAAAAACAAAACAAAAAACAACAAAAACAAGACAACACTTAGTCCAACTCCAGTGTCTTTATCATTTACTCTCTGTCTTGAAGTAATGAGTTGTTCTCCAGCCCCTGGTCTTTGGTGTCCGTGGGTACCATTCCATTCTCCATCTCAGCTTGCTGCTGTATGCATTCTGTCAGCATGGCTGTGCTGGAGTTGTCTGAGTTACACATCTTTTCTGTCTCCTCCTCCTCCTTCTTCTCTTCATCCAGAGAGTAATTCCGGAAGGTCTTATAGATTTTCTGAACATCCTCTGGTAAAGTCTTTTTGAGATCTTTGTTTTTCCTCTTGGTGAGTTTGGAGGTGGACCCAAACTTATTGATGATATTATCCTCAGAAGTTCCTTGCCCATGCTTGCTGAGCTGTTCTGACCCCTTAAGGCGCAAGTTGTTGGGTCGGTTGTTGATGCTTTCCTGGGATGAAGCCTTGAAACGTCCTGTATCCAGGGCTGCAAAGACAGAACGCTTCTCTGGGGATAGCATGTCCAGAGAGTGGGCCCTCTGATCCAAGCCCAGCCTCCGGCGCTCCATACTGCGGATGGTGGCTGCTCGCTGCAGCTTGTCATGAATCTCAACGCTGAGCCGCCTTCTGGTCTCCCGGAACTCGGCAGTGACATTCGCTTTCCACTCGGCTGCATGGGCTTTGATCTCACCCACCTGGACAAGATAGAAGAGCAAGAGCAAACTAAGAAATCCCTCTCCCTTCACGTTTCTCAGAATCCCACAGCCCTCAGGCATCCCAGGAGGGAGGCTGTCTCTGGAGGAGACCGAGCAATGATGGTCTCCTAAGGAAAGAGAAAACACTTTGTCTTCTCTGGTACTGCCTGCCATTCAGTTAGTCACCCATGTCAGACTGGCTAGTGATGGACTAATGAAGTAGGTAGAGCTTGGAAGCACTTGAGGTTGGGAAATTATGACTGAATAGAGGCAGATAGCATCTAGAGGAGAGATCAGGATTTTGGTTTCACTCGCTCTCTATTTTAAGGCCCCATTTTTTACACAAATCTGTCTCATGGAATTTCTATCATAACAATAGAGACCACACCTAACTCATTTCTGGCCATAAAGTCAGTGCTCAACAAATCTTTGTCCTTTCCCGTCTTTGCAACAATTCTGTCTGGGTAAGATGAGCAGCTGTCCCAGCTTCCTGAATTCTGAACATTGAGGGTAGAACTCCAGGGAAGAGCACCTGCCTAGCATGTGCAAGGTCCCAGGGTTCAATTCTGGGGTACTGAAAAAGAAAAAAATCCTGTGCCCTAGGAAGTCCCCTAAGTCCTGGGCAAACTGTGATGGATGGTTAGCCACCCTCTATTGGAGTCATGCTACAACCATGTGCTAAGGGACTTGTCCTGGCTGAGGAAGCCCCAAGGGACCTGATAACCGCATTTCCATGGTTAAGATGCAGGAAAAGGGCATTTTTCACAAAAGTCACATTAAATACTTTCTTAGAGAGTGAAGTTTTGCTGGAGACTCATTGCCAAATGAGGTACCCATATGCATCCTGCTTCCCTATACAGGTAAATAACTCAAGATTTACTATTTAGCAAAGTCTGTATGGGTGTTGTCCCTTCTTTATTTTTTTTTTGTTAAAGCCAATATTCAGCAGGTCAGTTAGTCATCAGGAATCCCCCTGGAAGCGGCCCTGTCAGCATTTACACAAGCTGGGAGCAGTAATGGTAAGCCTAAGAACTGTGGAAGAGGGAAAGCCCCTTCCGCAACTGTCTCCCAGGTCTCTTTAGACCAAATGAATTGAGCAGCTGCCGTTAAAAAGGAAGTGTCTGTCCCTCTCTTGTCCTTTTTAACTCCCAGTCCCACCTACTTATTTTCCTCTCCTCACAGAGGAATGACATTTTGAATGTGTCTCTTCCTCTTGTCTTCCTTTTCTTGCCTTTGCCTAGATCAGTGGTTCTTGAATTGTGGGTTGCAACCTCTTGGAGAGTCAAACAATGCTTTTCACCAGGGTCCCGTATCAGATATCCTGCATATCAGATATGTATATTACAGTTCATAATAGTAGAAAAATTATAGTTATGAAGTAGCAATAAAATAATTTTAAGGTTGAAGGGTCACCACAACATGAGGAACTGTATTAAAGGGTTGCAACATTAGGAAGGTTGAGAACTAGTGGTGTAGAGTTTCATATAAAAATCTAGGAGGAGTGAAGACTGTAGGTATCAGGAATAAAATCTAAGAATCTGACCGTGGTGGGACATAGGGAATATGGCCCTATGGCTGGCCATTGTTCAGTGACGTTTACCTCATGTCCAATGTGCAATCTTCATGCTAATCAGGAGACCTAGAGGACAGGCCAGCTTCCCCAGGCTCCCTAGAAGTCCACAGAGCCTCCCACGTGTCTGCTAATGCAGACAACTGTGTTCTTTCCTGCAGCAACCATCCACCCTCGCTGGCCATTCCCTTTTTTTTTTTTTTAACATTTTTAAGAAGTTACTAGAAATGACTACTGTCCACTCAACTTTGCTTCTAAATAGAAAGAGAATCATAAAATCCCTTCATGGAATCAGAAACAGACATTTCTCAACAAGGGCTAATGGGATGTCACAGACATTTTTGGGATCAGGAAGGAGTCCTACCTCTTCTTTCGTCTTTTTGGATAAAACCCGCAGCCAGTCTCCAATCATACTAAGGACAGCTGCAAAGTAGGCAAGGCCAACAAGGATCCAAAACCACACCAAGGGCTTATACCACTCTCGGTAGTTGATGCCAGCATTTCCCCCTGAAAACAACCAAATGGTACTTTAACATGGTCAGCAGTTGGTCTTCACAGAGCACATTCCAGTTCATGAAGAAAATTATCATTCCATAATCCAGTGAGAGCCATTAGGTTTGCAGGATACAAAACAAAGCTGGAAGCTTGCTTGTAGCTTGATTTTCTGATTCTTAACCACTAAAAATAAACGTCAATTCTGCAACAGAGAAATGTCAGTAGCCACTTGGCGTTATCTTACTCTCACTTGCAAAGAATTGGACAGAAAAAATTATCTCAGATGTCAGTCCACCTGTCGTTTTGTTTTTACCAAACTTCTCTAAATTTACCTTAACACTGTGAGGGCTCAGCATGGCAGTACACCCTGTCACTCAAGCAAAGACAGGAGGATCCACTGTAAGTTCAAGACCAGCCTGGGCTATACAGTGAGTTCCAGGTGAGCCCAAACTTGACTCTTGAAAGGAGAGAGGGAGGTGGACGGGGGGGGGGAGGGGGGACAAGGAGAAGACAGAGAGGGAAGGAGTAGGAGGTGGAAGAAGGGGGAGAGACTAGGAAAGAGGGAGAAGCCAGAAGAGGAGGGGAGAGGAGAGGAAAGAGTGGAGGCGGAGAAGGGGAAGAAAGGGAGAGGACCAGTGAGATTTCAAACACTTGGAACTGTTTCCTTCTAAAAATTCTGCACACATTTATTAAGAAAATGAGTGGGTAGAAAATGAAGTAGAATTAAATGTGACAACATTGCTGACACTTTGATCCATGAAGTAGCAATTCGATGCTAAAGTGAGAAGGATGGTATTTACATGACGCTCATCCTGGGGTCAATTAGGCCAAGCAATTAGAATCACCATATCCTAGAGCGAAACAGTACCTGTGAGACCAACTGGTTCAATCCCATCATCTTATAAATAAGGATTACAGTAAAAAAAAAAAATCCATCAAAACAAATTTGTCAGATGCCTAACAGTATTGACTAGCTATTCCATTGAGAGAAATGGTCATTTATTCCAAATAATTAGCTGACTTATTCTAGCCTCCCTACTAGCACTGCTGAGAGTACCACTCACTGGCCCAGAGAGCAGGCAGGGTGCCTCTAAGACAACTCACATGGGCGACACACTAGCAGTTAGGACACTGGGTGACGAAAGATTTCTAGCCTTTCCCCTTGGGTCATGGTTACCTCCATATCTGGCATCACTGAAGCTGTGCTGAGCTCTATTGTGTCAAGAATACCTTGAAAAGCCTGGTGCACACCCACTGGGACCGATGGATCGTAATAAATTCAAACCTACTCTATGACACAACCCATGACTTCTATAGCTACAAGAATAAGCCTGGAGATATGCCTCAGGGGTCCTCATGCAGAGGACCCACATGGGAATGTAACTCACATTCCAGAGAATTTGACACCTTCTTTACTGAAGGGCACCAGGTACATGCATTGTGCACATACATAAGTACAGGAAAACATGATAAAAAAAATATAGGGAGGAAAAGGATTCCAAGCTCTGGCACAAGGTTCTGAGGTGTCTAGTGTCTCTTTGCTTTGGTTCAGATGCCTTCTTTTTCTCCCCTGTAGCCAACCTTCTTCACAATTGGTACTCATTTTCCTTATGTGCTGGACTCATTTCTTTGTGTTCTTTCCACTCTGGATTAAGTAAATATTTACCTTTGCAAGTCACTGGAACCCAGACAAGACTGTCACTGAGGCATACGCTAGCCAACAATACAGAGCACACCCTTCTGTGCAGGCTTTAATCCATGGCTAGAATTGCACTCAGAGTTGTGAAATACTGCGGTGTCATTGGGCTCTCCCAAAGTGGGTCAGCTGCACAATGAAGCAACAATCAATCCTGAATGGTTCGCATTTCCAGTCGTATCCTAGCAGAGGTGATACCCAATAAGATGACAGTGACCACAGCTCTTGGTCATGTACATCATTTGAATAGTCCAGCAATCCTCCCTGTCAGTCAGAATATTGACCCTCCATATCCACAAGTTGTCTGAGTGAATTCAACCAGAGGTGGACCAAAAAATATCCAGAAGATATTAGACACGTGCGTGTCTTTTTAGTCTCATCGGTCGCTAAACACTATAGCGTGCTGACTGCTTGCATAGCAGTTACATCGCATTAAGTACAAGTCATCTGCATACAGATGGTTTAACATGCACAAGAGGATGCGCATCAATTCTGGGTAAAAATTACATTGTTTTTTATGAGGGGCCTGAGCATCTGCTGATTTTAGTGCCTACAGGATTCCCGGAGTCAATCCTCTGGAGGTACCAAGCGCACTCTATTAATAAATACACTGACGAAAACTCCCACTGAGTGCATTTTCCACAAATACTCAACAGGTCGATCCATGTGAGCTCTGGGAACCAGACTGTGGGAGAGACTGAAGGAATAGCCCAGCAATTTCAAAAGCACTTGCTGCACAAGCATGAGAACCTGAGCTGGGATCCCAGCACCCACCTCCCAAACTGGACATCCCATGTATGCCTGTTAGCCCAGCTTCAAGCAGGACAGAGACAGAAACATTCCTGGGGTTTGATGGCTTCTGGTCCCATATTTAGGGAAAGACCCTGCCTCAGAAGAGTGGACAGAGAGAATGACAGTCAAGGACACTCAATACCTGCACCCACACACATGTGCATATGCTCATACAGACACACATATTACATATGTATAAATTAAAGAACATGGTGCATTCCATCAGCGTCATGCATGCTAAAAGACCTTAGTCTATGAAGGTTCTGTGATCTCTAGTAAGGAAGAGAGCCACCCAAAGGGTAGAGGTCTGAGGATAAAGGGCCAGGATGTAACAAGAGTTCAATCCACAGCGGCTAGTAATAATAAACAAAAAGCATAAATGGGCTTTGAACTTTTCCCTCAGCTCACCAGGCCACTCTTATTTTCCGAAGTCCTTCCTCTTAATCAGTCAAGAAAAAAGAAAGGAGTTGGGGGGAGGCAGAACCGTTTGGCTAGTTCTCACAGTCAGCTGTCCTTTGTCCTTACTGACAGGTTGACCAGAGTTATTGGGAGCAGGGTCTGTCACCAGTGTGCAAGCTGTCTTTAGTCCTCGGGTCAGTGATATTAGACCCCAGACATCGTCAAAAGCACTAGCCCTTGCAAACGACCCTGGGAAGTGTTTGTAATTGGTGTGAAGCAACTCTTTCTCCTCTGCTCTCACAGGTATTTTTTAGATTGGAACCTCATCTGACTTTCCCCAGGGACCATCATCTATGCATGACAAACAGGGGCGGCCTAAATATGCCTATAGACTGAACGGGCTGAAAGTTGTTCTTTGTGGTTCGGATTCTTCCTCAAGCTTTAGAACTCCATCCAGACCACTGTGGTTGGGTATTGTACACAAGAAACGACAGGGAGGGGGCGTGGGTCTTGTGTCTGGTCAGCAGAGACAGTGACTTCCACCTCAGTGTTAGGAGCGTTCCCCTGCCTGTTTTTGCAGACCAACCTCTGTGTCAACTGCTCTTGAGTCTGATATTTGCTTTTGGCTAATTATGGTCTTTATCAAGTTGACTTGGGAAACCTTAATGCAGTTGAGAAATCAAAGATTCAGTGAGAAATTTGTTTCTCCCTTACATAATTTATGCAATGATGGCAGCCGGTAAGTCAGCATCCTAAGGAGGAAGGGCCTGGCTTTCTTCTCAGGCAGAAACAATAAATAAATAGCTTGATGCTGCTTATACCACACTGAGTTGACAAACACTGAGCCATTTCTACTTACCTCCTCTGCAAATACCTGTTAACATGAGTTTGATTCTTCCCAAAGCTGCGGACCTGGACCAAAGGCCTTGGGAATGCTGGCCAACCAGATTAGAACAGGGCTAAATCTCAAACCCCTGGCACCATGATTTGGAAAAGGACATCCAACAGAATGTTTTCCCCACCAAAGCTCAAGTGACTGGGAAAGTCCAAGCTGCTTACCTGCCACGAAATCACCAAAGCCTACTGTAGTCAGAGTGACCACCACAAAGTAAATGGACTCCAAGGCTGTCCAACCCTCGATGTATTTAAAAATGACAGCAGGGATTGTCACAAACACGATGCAGCCAGCCAAGATGAACAGAATAGTTGAGATGACCCGGATCTTGGTCTGACTCACTTGCTTTTTCTAGGATGACAAAGGAATAAGAGGAATAGACAAAGTCAGAGACAGTATCCTGGATTCAGAAGACAGACACCCAGAAAGGAATGTTATATCTGTTGTTTTTAACTTTTCTCTAATCATAAACATGTGTGTAGAAAGAAATGTGCACTCAGACATTTCCTGGTGGTCTATGAAGACCCCACATTTGAAGTTGGACCTATATGTGCTTTGCATGATTCCATTACTACAGCTCAATTCTGATCTGAGTCACTGGTGTAATTGCAATTATTTCCCAAGATCTTGCTGACATCATTTTATGTGTTTAACTAATCTACTGGGTATCTGGCATTCAGGGCTCCTCACACATTGGCAGTGTCGAAAATAATAGGCTAGGGGAGGGAGAAATGACATTGGTTTGCTAGAGGCAGTAAGATCGTCACCCATATTCTTTGTGTCTCCCAAACGAGGGAAAACAAAAGAAAATGGAGCCATAACAGGAAAAAAAAAACCACCATCCCTCATTTGTGACAGTCTCCAACCAAGCTTTAGTATAACTCTCTATCCACTGTGAAATGTGTATTACTCTAAGTACATGTTGAGTCTCTGCTGTGGTCACAATATCTGTTGGTTGTATCACCATACATAAGAGATGAGTCCAAATGAAAGGTCCTTTTCTCAAAGGTCAGTGAGACCCTCCTCCTGTGCCCACTTCTAAAGGAGCCATCAGTTGGGTAGTAAAAATGCATGAAGACTGGGAATTATACTGATACAAATGAACCACACCAGCATGGTCCAAGGTGGATATGCCTCATCCTTGGTAGGGTCCCCGATGCACTGCCTTGACTTTCATGGGAATCTTCTCCAGATTCCCAGAACTGATGCTAGAGAAAATGACTCTCTCATTGAGGGACTTGAATGCCATTTAATGATATAAATATATGAAGCAGGTGCTTACCACCAAACTAGGTGGCCTGTCTACATTGCCTAGGTTATTTTTGGCAAGCACTTGGGGACACTGTAGGAAATCTGCTTCCTGTTCTTTGCTCTCAGAGCAGAGACAGGCCAATTGCATTCATATTCTTCATTTGACTGATATAAAACAGACACCAAGAGGGGCCAAGGGATTTGCACAAAAGGATGCTGTAATGAGAGTCAGAGCCAAGATTAGAATTCTGATGTAATTAACTCTCAGCCCTGCACTTAATGATGGAAACAGCTCCCAGGTTATTCAACAATTGATCAGCTCAAAGAAAATTGCCAAATAAAGTTGACCCTCTCTAACACAAGACATCAGATGCAGTCCTTCCGAAGAACAGGCCATCTTGTGTCCATTATGGAAAGACTAGGGATGAAAAGCAGCCAGTGTGTAAACTGTCTGGGAAAGGCTAAAGAAATATAAAGCAAGTCACTCTCTCTGGCTACTAAAAGGGCAGTTAGCATATTAAGTGGTAGCAGGCTGGGGGCAATAATTTAACCTGTATGCCTGTCTCTTCATATCCTTGGGAGGGCCTTTTGGGGGAAAAAACTGATATTGGTATAGCATGACCAATGAAAATACCATTTTTTCTAAAAGTGTCACAGGAGAGATTGGTCACCTGAGAATCACAAAGGATGCTCTGCCCATTTTGTGAATTACTGTGTTGAAAGACAGAGCATTGTGGAGAGGCAGCTGAGCCCCTCTGACAGTCCAGGATAGACTAGTAATAGTCTGGTTTAGTTTGTAACCCAGAGTCCAAAATGAGATTTCATGGCAGGTTATGTTCATCTAATTGCTGGCAAGAGGACTATCGCCCCCCCCCATTTCTGTAGATCCTTCTCCTCAAATGCATAGTGATATTAAGGTGAATTAAATGTTTATGTAATACTTGTCAAGTCCTAGATTAGAATGTGAGCACAACTCTCCTCTGAATGAGAATGTGGTTGGCAAAGAAGGGTGGTGAGTATGTGGGATGCTGGAACACTATCCAATCTCCTGAAATGGGTAGGAGTGGGTTTGCTTGACGGAGGCGAAGGCAAGCATATAGCAAAGGTTTGGTACTGGTGCCCTGGTGGCATTGTCTGGTAGAGGGTTCACTGGCAAGGTAAATATTTCTCCTCATGCTTCCTGCCCACACCGACCAGACTCTTTTGGACTCCCTGGAATTATGCTCAGAAAATATTTGGAACATTTGATTATATGAGGAATTTGGGAGACTTAAGAAATATTTCTGCATGGCTATGACTATGTAGAGAGGTATGAAATAATGCATGCATCCACACTGGATTATAAAAACAAGAGCTTCGGGCATAGGGCATACAAGAATATGCTCCTGCTATAGAAGGACAGTCTAGGGATAGACTACCTGAGCCACAACTTGTCCCTACTGCTAAGCCAAGCTGAGTGACTTCATGCAAGATTCTCAACTTCAATAAAATGGAAATAGGAAAGTGGAGGTGGTTTAGAAGCTGAAATCTGTAGAGGAGTCAGTGCAAGGTCTACCAAGTGCTCAGTGGTTGTGAACTGGCACCTTTGGCATGAAGGTTCAAGTCTTCCTTTAGTGTAAGCAGTGCCAGAGTTATTGCTTCCCTTTGCTGATGAGAAATGTCTCCTCCTAGCTTAGGACGACTTCCACTCAGGTTCAGGAGATCACTGACCCTTGTCCCTTCCTGGATACATCACACCACAAAATCACATTTTCAATCTTTCCTCTTTCTTTGGTTCTTCAGTGTCAGCCTTATCTGAGACTCTCAGAAAATCTCAGCTCACAACATTGGTAGCAGGATTTTTGTTTGGTTGTTTCTTTGGTTGGTTGGTTGGTTGGTTGGTTTGGTTTGGTTTGGTTTTTTTCCTTTGCCTTTCTGTTCACTTCCTCCTGGTCCTCGTCAACTTTCTGAAACTACTAAGAGCTGGCAATAGCATTTGGGCTGTGAGAAACAGGCTGCCAAAGGGACCTGAGACCAGAGTCTCATCCTTTTTGTATTCGCAAACCCTGTGCCTCAGGCCACTTACAGAATGAAGCTGTTTCCCTGGCACCATCCCTAGGCAAAATGATATCACGTATGCACCAGTGGTTGTCTGTCTGCATGCCATGTTGTAGCAGAAGTGAGAAGGCTGTTGGGCGTGTCTGTCCACTCTTGTTCCCTTCACTCTGTAGACTGGTTAGGACAGAGGACTTGGTCTTTAGGTTCTTCTGCAGAAATTGTTACAAAACACTAGAAAACACCATTGGACCAAACTAGTTCTTGTATCACCTGATGCTGACTATAAGAACTCTTGCAAAACTCTGAAGTGCATCTCGCTGTGTGCAGCTCTACTAGGAAACATGAGCCTCCTAAGGAGGAAAGGACCCACTTGGATAAGAACGTGTGTTTGCAGCTGTTTACTTATTTCAGCCCTCAGGAGGCCAACCACATGTCCAATTACTGTGGGCACCATCCTTTGATTGTTTTTGTTTATACAAACAATGATATTTTAGAGAGCTTGCAGATATTTCTGCTCATTCACTGGCTATTTTTTTCCATTTGATTTTTTTTTTACTCTTTTATGATAATACCTGCATTTCTCCTCATTTTTATGTGATTTCTTAGAATTCTGACATAGATTGTTCTGTCTGCCTTAGGAGTATTTTTAGTGTGTGTTTTTACCCAGGACATTGGAGATTTTATTCAAAGACATTGCAACAAAATTGCTAGAAATGGGAGCTGGGTGTGCAGAGCCCTCCTTTGTGGTATAGCTGGGCTTTGTTGAGATTCACATGTGTCACCATGGTAATATGACTGAACTGAGGATAATTTCTCCCCGTGGAAAGACAGTGGGCACTGTCTGGGTAAAGGTCGGCTTTTATTTTCGTTTTGTTTTCTGCCAGTTTCGTCTAAAAGGTCTAAAACAATAGTTCCAACATAGCAGCAAAGAGCCACAAAGCATAAGCAACCCTAGAGACTTAAAGAAGTTTGAACACCTTTGTCCGTAATCTCCATGGCGGCCACACTCCAAACACACATTAGTGAGCTCATGCAGAAAAACCTCCATGGAGACCACATACAACCCCTAAAGTTCAAATATGCAAATGGACTGAAAGGCCGGAAGAGGTTCCATTTCTGTGCTGGGCCCTTTTGGGACCTTGAATGATACCCCAAGCCAAGGAAAAGCTGAAGGCTAAAGAAAAGATGAAGGCCGACGCCCCAGTCCCCCAGGATAAGCTGAAGGGCATGGGACCCCTCTTCAGGGGAAGTATTAGCTAATGGAGAAACCTAAGTTACACAAAGTTGCTGGTTGCAGCCCATTCCACCACCCAGAATCATAGAGAGAATGTTGACCACCCGAGTTCCCCTGTGAGCTGGGTAATATTTTAGACAGCCCCTGCGGTGAGCAAAGGGCCAGCAGGTGTCTGGGAGATATAACTAGGGGGGGCTGTTGTTATCCCCCTTAGACAATAATAGCCTATCTGGAACTAACAGCTGAGTTTCACCTAGTCTTTAGCCAATTATGATATAGGATACATAATTTTGTATTTTGAGACTGTAACGTTGTGACTCTTTTGTGGTTTTTGTCTTTGCAAACCCCTTACAATAATAGACGGGGTCCTTCTCCCTACATCTGCTGTGTCAGACTGTGAGGCAGAGGACCCATGCTAGCCCATACTTTGATACAAAACCTTGCTTTTGCATTTAGGAAGTATGGCTCCATGTTGGTCTTCTTGGGGGGATTCTAGGACACAGGCACAACAGACCTTCTGTATATCAATATACATATAGATATAGAGATAGAGATGAATAGATATGGATATGTGTTACATCCAGCATGATACATGTCATGGATTGGTCAACTCAGTACAGTTGAAACCCAAAGGGAAATGATGAAATAATATAATAATCCCTGTCCAGAGACTTCCAGGCTTTCTACCAAATGCCACAGTTTTGAAGTTGGTACTGCCACATTTTCGTTCTTATTGTTGTGCCCAGATTGCAACCCTCAGGGAGACTACCAAAAACCAGAGACTGCAGTTAGCAAGATTTTATTGCCAGCATAATACGAACTATCTTTGGAACTCATCTCCAACACCCCCTTGCAGCGAGGTAGAGAGGAGTTAGAGCTCCTCCGTGGGGTTAGCTCTTTAAGGCAGAAGAAACACAAGCATCCCTTCAGGGCGGTTAGGGGGGTTTGGCATGGGTGCAACTTTTTGAAGGTCTTCGCTTTTCTCTCCCAGCTTGTTCTTTATTTTTAGAGCAAAGCCACCATGTTTCTGAGTCAGGCCATCTTTATCAGCCTGTACCAGGTAGCCGGGTGTAATTTACAGGTTGGGGGGGCACTATCTTCCTGGGAACAAGCTAGTCTGGGTTTCTACATTCTGCTAGGAAGTTTCTCATTGCCCTTTGAGAATAAGGGGGGGGGGAGGGTCTCACACTAAGAAATAAAATTCTATTGGGTCCCAAACTCATGTAGATTTCCAACAGATGGGTACTAAGGGGCTGGTTTTATCTAAGATGTTAACTCCACATCTGGCCATCTGCATCTCCAGGAGTTTTGGGTTTCTGCTAAACTATTCATGGTCTTGATGCACGCCTATGGCCACTTGTGTATCTTAACCTCTATGGATGACTGCTAAAGGTATTCTAATTTTTTTAGAGAAACCTTGCCCTGGCCTTCTGGAGAGGTGAGGTTGCAGATTTGATTTGTAGTGACATTATCAAAGCAGCTGGAGTATCTCTTAACTCAGTTCTTACTTTCTAAAGATATGTTAATCAGAATATCCATTACAACATCTCTGGGCTTCAAATTTCCGTGCAAACAATATTGCTCATTTTCATATTCACGGGTGCTCCTTTGTGTCATATTTTAGAGTTATTTTTTTCTTTAAAAAAATTCTGATTCATTTTTCTTCTTTCCTTGCACTAAAATACACAGTCGAAGGTGTATTTTCTCAATACAACTGGTGTGTGACATTTCCTAGAGAGCTAGGGCACCACCAACCCAAAGTCACAGCTCCATACAAGTCTGCCTTAGCACACCAGAGTGTTCACTGGGGCTATTCACAGGAAAATCGGTGATGGGTTACTTTACCATAGATTACTCGGAAGAAACCGCATTGCCAGAAAGCTCACCCCAGCATGCCTGGCAGCTCAAGCTGTGTTCCTGGAGCAACCCGCAGGATGCTCTTCCAGTTGCTGATGCTCCTATAACCCCTTTGGAGAAACTTTGTGAATCTTGTAACTTCCAGGGGCTTCCTGTGCCCTCAAGTTGCCCCAATATTCTGATAGAGTTCAATTAATTAGGGTTTTTGAAGCCTCCCTCTTCCTTCTAGCAGGGAATGTTTTGATTCAGAGGAAATAGCTACATGTGTTCTTTTATAAAACTTTCCTTATCCTCTTCAGACAATTTTTTTTCAACACTGGATTTTTCCTGCTTGATTTTTGTGGGACTTATTTCTTTATTTCTGTAAAGCTAATGGGGAATTGCCAAGCTTGTGTAGTTGTCCTCACATCTTTGCACGATTTTCATACAGCCTATATTTTAGGTCCGTGCCTCTTCCAGCTGGGCATCAAAGTTATAATCATCCTCTTTTGAAGGACGTAGGACCAGGACCACCAGTACAGGATTTCTTGGAAAACATACTCTAATTCCTGTGTCTGCTTCTGTGTAAATTGAAATTTGGCTGTCTTTCATCTGCACTCCCTTTACAAGAAGTTAAAGTAGGATGGAAGATCCCTGCTTTTTCCATCAGTAGTTGCATTATCGGTTTGGCAGCCACAATGTTTTCACGATGAACATATCGGAGAGCAGTGTTGCCCCTGGCGTCCGTGACATTTGAATCTGCACTATGTTCTAGCAGAATAGATCTTCTCCTCACTGGTGTGTAGTCTAAGTATGAGTAGTGTTGTTGTAGACTGTCACGTCCCATGCAGCACCCTCTACTATGGAAGGGACCTGGTCTAGATGCCTCTGAGCACAACGGAAACGAGCTCTTGTTATTTCTTATCCTGACCATTTCACGTCAAGTGCAACCACCATCCTCCACTTGCAGAGGACCACCAGCTGGCAGATTGGCCTTCTCGACCTCCGCTCCTTCCTCCTGGGATATCCAGCGCAGCTCTTTCAGAGGTCCACTTCTCAGCTTCCTTTTCTCTATTTCCTTCATATATGGGACAGCACCCTGATCGCAGTCTTTTTCTTTTTTTTTTTCTCAATAAGAAAGTGTGGGCCTTCAGCTTTGGCGCTTTTTCTTGTGAATCAGTCCAACACAGCAACAGAGTAAGGGCTTTCTGCTAAGCCCCGCCCACTGTTTCTGTGCTCCCTCCTTTTTCACTTTGACCTTGGCTGTGCCCTGATAGCAGATCACCATTTTGACGGGTGAAGCTAAAAATTCTCAGTGTGACTTTCTCGTCTGAACAAGAGGACTCTGACTTATGCACTTCCAAAACGCACACAGTGTGGCCTGCCCCGTGCTTATGGTGGCTCTAGACAGGGTACTGGAACCCCCAGGCCACCTGCTGGACTTCTGGACAGGGAAAGCTCTGGGAAGAAGGAAGGCGAAGCCTCCAGCCAGGTGTGGAGAAGGCAGGATGGGCAAGATGGAGAGGAGGCAACAAGAGCATGGGAGAAAGTAGATCTAAAAATGTGGGCTAATTTAAGTTCTCAGAGCTAATTAGGAACATGCCTGAGCCAAAGCTGAGTTTTCATAATTAATCAGTCTCTGTGTTATTTTTTTTGTGGGCTGGCAGGGCCCAAAGGAAAGACCAACCCCAGAACTCTGGGTTTATATTAGGAAACCTGTCTGTTCACAGCTAAACCAGTATTCACCAAATATTGAGCGAATACATTGAGCTTCAATTTCCGTTTGCTTGTTTGTTTTTCAAGACTGTGTAACTGTCCTAACTGTACTGTAACTCACTCTGAGACCAGACTGGCCTCAGACTCACTGAGATCTGCCTGTCTCTGCCTCCCAAGTGCTGGGATTAAAGGTGTGCCACCACCGACCAGCTAAGCTTCCATTTCGATTACCATAATTTGTATTGATTCTTTGGGAATTTTACATTTATGCACCACAACACATCCCCCTCTTTTCCCAGTCCCTCCGTATCTGCCCCTCACCCTTGTAGTGTCCTCTCCAAAAGAAAAAAAAATTAAAACTATTAATTAAAACCAAAACCAAAACACAACTCACTTCAATCCTCCATCTTTCTGGCCTCTCCAGCACCTCTTCACTTGCCTGTGGTGTATCATGCAGTGCACCCTTCTGTCCACTAAGCTTTACTTGCAAGTCTTCACTGCAATGAGTTGTTGGTCTGATTCAAGGCCTCTGGTACACCGTCAATACTGGACCCTGACCAAAACTCCCCTCAGATATCCTGCTGTTGCCCCAAGTCACTCAGATCCTGCAGCTATGTTTCCTAAGGACCAGTCCCTTCACATATTCTGGAGGGTCATAGGTAGGATGGATGTTGGGGCGGGCCAACTCAAAGGCCTCAATGTGGGTCTGGATGGTAGATGATTTGGTCAGTCTGGACCACTGGGACCACCCACTTCAGGTGAGGAACAGAGGTAGCTCTTCTACTCCCATGCCACTGGGGCCAGCTCTTCCAGGCCCATGGTGAGCCATCTCTCCTGAGTGTGGGACCACCTCTTCAACAAGGGGCAGAAACAGTTCTGTTGTAGTGGCCAGCAAGGGGCAGTGCCAGCTCTTCCAGGGTCAGCAGAAGGGCAGTGCCAGATCAAAACAGCCCAGGTATTTCAATAATGCATGGTTCTTTTTTTGAAAGAGGGTTTCTTGGTATAACAGCCCTGGCTGTCCTGGAACTAGCTCTTGTTAACCAGGCAGACCTCAAACTCACAGAGATACACCTGTCTCTGCCTCCCAAGGGGGGTTAAAGGTGTGTGCCACCACCACCCCCCAGTTTAATATGCATGGTTCCTATGGCCCCTGTGGTAACATGGGCCACGGAGACTAACCCGGACCCCAACTGAAACAGGACCATGAACCCATGCATTGCCCTTGTCAGTACCTCAAGCCCAGATGTCAGCATGGCCCTACATGGCTGTGCAGGTCACTCAGATCTATATGGTCCCTGTTGTCATGACTCAGCCATATGGTCTCAGGTGGCTGATTGGACCCTGAGCATCTGCATAGCCCTTGGTGGTAACTGGAGTCACAAGCTTCAATTTTTATTTATTTATTTATTTATTTATTTATTTATTTATTTATTTATTTGGTTTTTCGAGACAGGGTTTCTCTGTAGCTTTGGAGCCTGTCCTGGAACTAGCTCTTGTAGACCAGGCTGGTCTTGAACTCACAGAGATCTACCTGCCTCTGCCTCCCGAGTGCTAGGATTAAAGGCATGCGCCACCACCGCCCGGCCTTCAATTTTTTAAAAAAAGATTTGTTTTGCTTTATTTATTACTTTAAGCATATGGTGTTTTGTCTATCGTAATTGGTAGTTGATTTTTCTTTTCATTTTTTTTCACTCTTTACTCTTTGCCTTTGGGGACCTGGTCACTCAGCTCTCAAACACAAGGAGTCTAATTTTTACTTAAAAATGTTCAGCCTTAGCTTGGCTTGTTTCTAGTCAGCTTTCCTTAAATTATCCCATCTACCTTTTGCCTCTGGGCTTTTTATCTCTCTCTATTCTATTTACCTTTCTTTACTTCTTGCTCTGTGGCTTACTGTGCAGCTGGATGGCTGGCCCCTGAGATCCTCTTATCCTTCTCCTTTTTTGACTCCTTGATCCTCTCTTCCCAGATTCCTTCTCCTAATCTCTCTGCCTGCCACCCCCACCAATTTCTCTTCCCTACCTAGCTATTGGCCATTCAGCTTTTTATTAGACCAATCAGGTGTTTTAGACAGGCACAGTAACATAGCTTCACAGAGTTAAACAAATGCAACATAAAAGAATACAACACATCTTTGCCTCATTAAATATCACAGTGTAAACAAATGTAACACATCTTCAACTAATATTCCACAACTAATTTATGCTTGCTGTAACTAATTTATACTTGCTGTAACAAAGAAGGAATGTGATTTATTGGGTTCATTCAAAGACCCCATACACCCCCAACTATCCTCTACCAGTACTCCCTGGCACCACCGTGTTTTGGGTTTTGAAACAGTGTCTCCAGCCCCTGACTCAGAGTCACCATGCAGCCTACTGCAGATTGGCCAGTTCAGTGCTCTTGTAGTTTTAACAATGCAAAGTGTTTAAGAGTCTGGGGTTTGATAGGTGGCACAGTGGCTAAAGTGCAACTGACTGTTCTTCCGCAGGACCCAGGTTCCATCCCCAGCACCCACATGGCAGCTCACAACCACCTGTTAAGTCAGTTCCAGGGAATATGATACCCTCTTCTGGCCTGCATGGGCACCAGGCACACAAACGGTACACAGACATACATGCAGGCAAACCATCCCTCCACATAAAACTTAAAAAGAGAGCTTGAATTATTCCACTATGAACTAGGAAATACATGGGAGCATCTGCAGTGCTGTGAGGTTTGTCTTTCTAAAGGGAAGTGACTTCCCCCTCTTTAAATTGTGGGTATTCACCATGAAGAAACAGTCATCATACTAAATCAGTTGTGAGTGAGACTGCAATGGATCTTCGGATAAAGTAAGACTTGAGAAAGCCTTGAGTTCTGGCAGAGCTGTGAAGCCAAACATCCACTCAACGACTGTGAATTGTCTAGGGACATTTTGCTCTCTTTCCTCTTCGTCCATCTCTTCCCCTGTGACTGGTTGCTGAAACCATCGAGAGGTCAGAAAGCTGTCAGAGGACCTACACACAACTCAGGTGTGGCGGCCTGGAATCAACATCGATTGCATGCCCAAGAGTCAAGGTAAGTGAGAAATGGGTCTGCTAGAAGACATGCAGGAAGCTTCCGGGATCAGTCAGATTAACAGTAAAACCAATAAAAAAGATGCCTTAGTGTTATCAGGAGATGATGCTCCACCCAATTGTTCCTTCCTTCTCTTCCCTCTCTCCCTCCCCTCCCCTTCCCCTTTTCCCTTCCCTTTTTCCCTTTCCTCTGTCACTTCCCTCTTTCCCTCTTCTTCCCTTTTCTTTTCCCCTTCCCTTCCCTTTCTTCTTTCCCTCCCCTCCCCTTACTTACTTCTTACTTCTTCTTACTTACTCCCCTTACCTTACTTCTGTCCCCCCCCTTCCCTTTCCTCTTTCTCTCCCCTTCATCTCCCTCTGTCCCTTTCCTCTTTCCCTCTCCTTCCTTTTCCTCTTTTCCTTCTCTTCCTTCTGTCCCTCCCCTTCCCTTCCCTTCTCTTTCCTCTTTTCCTCCCCTTCATTTCCCTCTGTCCCTCTTTCCCTCTCCTTCCTTTTCCTCTTTCCCTTCCCTCTTTTCTTTCCCTCTCCTCACCTTCCCTTCCCTCTTTCCCTTCCCATCCCTCTTCTTTCCTCCCCCTTTCTGCTTTAGTTTCTTTTTTCTAGACAACTACTCTTATATGAGCACATGAAGCTAACTGGGAACATAAAATTGCTCTTTTATAACCACTTCTTCACAGAGATTAGAAACAGAGACCTTTAAGACAAAAGGAAAGATATTGGGTCTTATGCTCACCTCATGTTAGAACAGTTAGAACATGGCATTTGCCTGGCCCTAGAGAAGCTCAGCCTTCAGATGACTGAGGGACCAGCCCCGGTGCTGCTCTAGACTACCAAGTCACATGAACCCCATGTTAGGACAATGAGTCAATGGGTCTTTTTTGTTCTTGTTGGTAACATTTTATTTGCATTTATTTCTTTAGTCTGGTGAAAGAGATCTCCACCCAGCATAGACACTAAAAGGACTTGGAGTTAAGAACGGACTCAACCAGTGATCAACACGGAACATGAAGGAGTTTCCATGGTGGGAAGGGCTGGGTGGCAACAGTGCACACACCATTTGGTGTTAAATAAGAAGAGCAAGGAGTTTCTCTCTGGGGCTGGTGGCCAAAATAGTACTATTATGTCCCATTTCAGGGAATTCACCAGGATGCTTGTAAGCAACAGGACCACTGCCACCAACACCACCATCATCATCACCACTAACACCATAACCTATCACTATCATCACCATTACCACCATTAAAGGACTCTCTAAGAGGCCTGAGCATGACTGACATGGGACTTGCCTCTCCCCTTGCCTCTGCTTTGCTAAACTGTTAGATTACATTCATAAAGCCAACCCCCCTCAGGTCTGTTCCCTTATTTGGCCACTTCCTTTTGCCTGACTCCCA
This sequence comes from Dicrostonyx torquatus, assembly GCA_028555095.1. NCBI lineage: Eukaryota > Metazoa > Chordata > Mammalia > Rodentia > Cricetidae > Dicrostonyx > Dicrostonyx torquatus. The sequence goes on along the minus strand of JAQHUG010000055.1, from coordinate 6,982,240 downwards.
AAGTCCAACTATCAAAACACCAATGTCCAGCAATTGAAATTCAGTATTTGGCTACACTGGCTAACCTGTCCAATCAGGACATATACAACTCACCCTAGCACAGTCTTCCCCTTTTCTCCTTAGAAAACATTCCTGCAGAAACACCTGCTCTCTGATCCAGAGGCAGCACCCCTCACCTCCACCACTTGTCCCTCCGGGGTAATAAATCTCCTTTGTGCTGAGAATTTGGTGTTTTGGTATGTTCTGTGTCGGTTCTGAGCCCGTTTCCCCAACTGTCATCATCATCACAACCACCACCACCACCACCACCACCACCAGCAGCAGCAGCAGCAGCAGCAGCAACTACTGCTGCTACACTGTCTGTGCTAGTCAGGCACAACTATGACTTTTGCTGAAACCAACCCTTTGACATCGCTTGAGTCATTCTTTGTGACTGGATAACCTTCCAAGTCTGGTTCTCCAGTTTCCTGGGATTCAGTAGGTATCTAATACCTCTCTTCAGAGTGTTCCTTTCTCTATGGAACATGCTTGTCTGTTATTCCCTTATCACAAGGAAAGAACTCACCTAGGCTACAGTAATGTCAGGATGTTTCAGAGACAAACTGGCCAGTGATATGGATATTACTTGGGAACATCCCGTTAAACCATAAGCTGCCATTTCTGGAGATCAAGGGGGAGTTGGTTTCAGTCCCTTGGAGACAGGCCAGGGACACAGCCCAGTAAGGTCTTCTGATGACAGTTCTGCATTCCAAGAACACCTATAGCTATAACCAGATGTGACACAGTCCCTGTGAGTAGCATAGGAATAGAGAAGATAAAATAGCATGACCTCACATCTTTCTCCCAGAGACAATAACACAAAATGCCTTTGAAAATCACACACGTTGTCTGTCTTCTGCTTAAGGGGTGATGGCTACACCCTTGAGAAAAGACTAGAAGTCTGTGCTTCCCACAACACAGTGCCTGGGCTTTCAGAATCCTAAGGATACTTGCCAAAGGTGGCGGCAGAAGCTATGGGGACCTGGTCTTCTTCCAACTCAGTAATTGCATCCTGCCTGCTCTGCTTGGTCACCTCCTCTTCCTGCAGAGTGGCAGTACCTCCTCCTTGCGAACCTGATGGGGAGCCCCGTGGCTGGCTTATGCACACCTACAAATTTCTCCTCACCCCAGTCTGTAATAGCAATGACTCTGCCCTCCGCTCTCTGGAGGCGCTTCCCTGTTTGCTGTTACTCAAATACCACACCAGCTTGTGCTTTTGTTAGCTCTGTTATCCAAGACTGTTTTTTGTTTTAATATAGCGGTTTGGGGCTTCTGGGAAAATGGAGGGGAACGAACATTGATCCCCATGCCTCCACACATACAAAGTCTCTCCTGGTATCCCTAGCAGAGTGGTACGTCTGCTATAACTGATTGTTCCACAGTGACTTCTCAGTTGCCCATAGGTCATTTACAGCAGCGCTCACTCCTGGTGTTGTGCAGTGTACAGTCATGGATAACGGCATGTATCCACCATTACAGTATCATGCCCCAAAATTCCTCGGTCTCGCCTCCTTCTCCACTCGTCTTGTACTGACTTCCACTTGGTGATAGGCATGCACACCTCTTGCGCTTCTCGTGGCTTTATCGAGTTGGGTTTTGTTTTGTTGCTTTGGCCCCTTGAAATGCTGTTCCCTATGTAGGACACTGTTGATGTCTATCAGACTCTGGCTCATTCCTCAGAGCCCAGTTCCAGCCTCACCTCCTGCAGGAAGAACCCACCACTACCCTCTCATTAAACTTAGCATTTCTTCCCTGCTGCATTCTGTGTGTGTTCCCTGTCAATGGGGCTGCTCAGTTGGCCTTTCTGTCTCCATCATCTCATTACACAGTGCAGGCCTCCATCTGTGTGCCATCGGTGCCAGAACACTGGACTTACTTTTATGCTTGCAGCGTCTAGCTTTATGTCAACCTGACACAAGCTAGAGGCGTTTTGGAAGAGGGAACCTCAATCAAGAGAATATTTACGGGCAAGCCCATGGTGCATTCATTTAATGATTGATGTAGGTGGGCCCAGTTTACTGTGGGCAATGCCACTCCTGGGCAAGTTGTCCTGACTGCTACAAGAAAGCAGGCTAAGCAAACCATGAGGAGCAAGCCAGTAAGCAGCACTCCTCCACGGCTTCTGCTTCAGTTCCTGCCTCCAGGCCCCTGCTTGAGTTCCTGCCCTAGCTTCTCTTCATGGTAGACTACAATCTGCATATAAAATAAACCCTTTCCTCCCCAAGTTGTTTTGGTTATGGTGTTTTATCAAAGCAATAAGAAACCCTAAGACACGTATTTCCCTTCTAGTTTAGATCCTGGAGAAAATGCAGACATAAAATAATGTATGATAAACCAATCTATGCATCTGATAAGAGCTAAACTGTCAAGACTTTATCATGTGGAGTTCTAGATAAATATATTTGATAGGGAGATACAGGCACACATATCTGTTGATTAAATGATATTAGAATCAGAGTTGCACCAAGGTGAGGCAACCTCAGTTGTCGGCAGATAAACAGACAGACACATAGGCAGATTCCCAGATGTGGCACAAGGGCTTCCTAGAAAGTTCTTCACCATCACTTAGACTGTGCCACCATAGGGACGGCTTATAAGTCTGCTGGAGTGTTTGTGGTTGTCACAGCTGTAGGGACACTCTATCACAAAGTATAACACTGCTACATTTCATAGAAGTTCTGAGCATACCCCTGATAAAACTGTGTGGTCATTTGAACCAAGAACTCCACTCTCGTGCAAACTTCTGCATTCCATGGGGAAGACGTTTTTACAAGAGTACAATTAAGATAAATTTGGGTTTGTGTGTGTGTGCTCATGTGTGTCCAGGTACACACGTATACACAGATGCACTTGCCCATGTGTGTGGAGAGCAGAGAACAACCTCCCGTGTTGTTCTTCAGGCCTTTGTGTGGGGGAATGATGGTCTCTGGCTGTCCTGGAGCTCACTGAGTACGACAGGTTGGGGGACAATGAGTCCCAAGGGACCTCCTGACTCTGACTCCCCACATGTGGCTTATAGTGCAGTCTACCACATCCAGATTTCATTGAACCCAAGTCCTTGTGCTCACAAAACAAGTGCTTTACCAATTGAGCCATCTCCCCAGTCCCGAATCAAGGTAAAGTTTGATAAGGTTGGATTTAGTTAGTTGGATCTGGCTGGGAATTATTCTCTGTTTTGGAAAAACAAGTCACTAGGGGAAAAAAAAGAGAAATCCCTGGTGGCCTCCAAGTCACCAGTACAGCCCACTCGAGGCAGTCTGCCTTGAGAGCAAATGCATTTGGAGGTTCCCCAGCTCTCTGCTTTCTCAATAGCTCATGATCAAGCACTTATTACTGACACATAGATTTTACTCTAAGACATTTTTATTTTGCCTTCATATTATAACAGGGAAATAATCATGGATTTTTACAATTATGTGTCTAGTAAGTTGTACTATCTACAGTATTCACTTTAGTGTCATAAATTCTATTATTTTCTGAAAAGAGGGATATTATGTGTTTCCAAACTGAAAACAAATTATATATTTTAAGAGAGTCAGCAAGTCTGCAGAATTACTCTTCTGTCACCTGAGGAGATGAAAGACTCACACATAAATATTGTTTGTAATAAGCATTATGAGATGGGCCAGCTCCCCAGAGGAGCCATACTGTACTTGACCCAGCTAGACTTCAGAAGTTAAGGTCTCTCTTCCTCTACTGGCAATACTTGCATCTGCTGTCATTTTCTATATCAAGATATGTGAGGTTAGATTTAGTAACGTTCTTTATTCATTTATCCACCAAACCATGGATTAAGAGTCCTCTGAGTATCCAACTTTGTGGCGGCTCCTGTAGATAAAGTGACAACCAGGGAGGAATAGCAGGTCTCAATCACACATCTCCAAGAGGACAACATGAAGGCTGCTGTCTGTGGAGGCAAGGTGCATTGGGAGTTCGGGGCCACTGAACTGAGGAGCTGACACATTGAGAGTATGAGGAGGGTGGGGATGAGTGGAGCACCAATATCACACGTCTTGAGACAAAGTCTTGGAATTCCACTGTAAAGATTAAGGCTCTTCAAAATGTCTGGGGTGAAGTGGCGCTCTTTCCCCAAACACAATCATCATCATGGCTCTTACTCTGGAAAAGATTATTCACTGTGAAATTTTTTTAAAAGAATTATTGATGGGGCAGAGAGATGGCTCAGCAGTTAAGAGAACTTGTTGTTCTTCTAGAGGACCCAGGTTTGCTTCACAGCTCCAACCTGATAGGATAGTCATCTGTAACTCCAGTTCCAGGGCATCTGATGTCCTCTTCCAGCTTCCATGGGCATCAGGTACTCAGATGGCACACAAATATGCATGCAGACAAAACACTCATATACTTAAAATAATTTTAAATTAAAAATTTTTATCAATATGAACTTTACAAGAAATTTAGCTGGTATGGTTTTCTGCTATTTAATAATCAAATCCAATAATCTGAATTTAAGACATTTCTAGAGATAAAAACTAGAGATGAGTGATTACTATAGGATAGAGAAAATGGGTTGGGAGGGCAGGGCAAGGCGGGAGAATAGTAAACAAAGAAGGGGAAGTTCCAGGATCAACAGATGCAAGGTACCAGCAATGGGAAGACTACATTCTCTCACCTACTTACTGGCTTGTTTGGGTTTTGCCCCAGCTACCTTTCTGTTGCCATGATAAAATGCTATGACCAAGGCAACTGGAGGAAGAAAAAGTTTATTTCAGCGTATAGTTCCAGAGTCCCATCCCGGAGGGGAGGCATAACCGCCATCAGTAAGCATGGCAGCAGGAGTAGAAAGCTGAGACTTCAAATTCTTCACCTAAAGCACAAGCCCAGCGAGTCAACTGGAAGTGATGTGGAGCTTTTAAGGCCCACCCTTAGTGGGCCATTCTTCCTCCAATAGAGCTCTAGCTAAACTTCTGCCACCAACTGGGAACCAAGCGTTTAGATTTCTGAGACTACGAGTTATATTTCTCATTCAAACCACCAATGGCTTCATTCAGCCAGAGGAGCATGCTCAAAAAAGTCTCCACACTTAGGAAAGGTAAGCGCTAAGTTAATGATCCTCAAAAGATTACTATAGGCCTAGCTTCACCCCCTTTCTCTTTTTGCCCTCTTAGAACCAGGCCACAGGATATGACATGCCTCCGAACTCCTCTGATTGTCCCCATAATCAACTATCGCCTATTAAACTCCCCATGTAACTCTACAGAATCCATTTTAAAGTGGTCACTGCCTTCTAGACTCAGACCTGTGCCAGTGACAATGGAGACAGGAAGAGAGCCCTGCTCCCCAGAATCCAGACTGAGTCACCAGCTAAACTGTGAGAGTTGCCTACACAGAGACAATATTCCTTTTATTGAGACATGCTCCAGATAAGAATGTTAAGACAACATAAGTCATGCAGAAGACTATGTAGGCTTTCTCCTTTCCAAGGTCTAAACCTACTTCATAGGAACATCTCTCTCTATTTCTTTCTCTCTCTCTCTCTCGCACACACACACACATACACACACACACACACACACACACTTTACAATAAAAGTCATGCATTACCCTTGTACAACCCTCACTACCAATGCTTTTTTCAGATTTCAATTCTATCCAAGACCTTTCTGGAACCACCCTATTATTCCATGTATTTAAAAAAAAGAAAAAGAAGAAGAGAAATGGGGAAAAATAAAGTCTTTCAGATCTAACTTGAGAGGAAACAAAAGTTGTATGTGTGACACTGTTAAGACACTTAAGTGACTCCCTTGAGAAGCCCACAGCCACACATGAGTGTATACTATCTTTTCCATGAGTATCTGTTTACTCCCAAGCTTAAAGCTATGCCAAGCACTCTTCTCAATAATCTCTTGGCTTCCTGTTGGTTCATTCCAGAATTTTCTGTAGAAACATCAAGATCCCAGCTACACTTGAGTTTAGGCTTCTGAAAAGTATTCTTCAGGCTACCTCAGTCCTTACCCCACTGTCACTGCTGTGATTACTAAATAATGTTTTTTTAAAAAAAGAAAGAAGATAGACAGGAAGGAATGGGAGCCCATTTTCTAGGCAGGAGACAATCCCGTCGATTCTCCAAACCATCTGATGATGGCTCACAGAAGCAGGTGTCGCACATTCCCACAGCCATCTGGATGGGTCTTAGTCCCTTTGTCTTTAAGGGAAAAGGTTAACAAGCCTCCGGAGGGTTAGTAGGTGAGAAATCCGCCCCTATCTCGGGGCAGGATCGAAGGGCTAAGAGGAATCGGGACTTTTTAGAGAGCAGCAGAGCAGCAGCGGCAAGAAGGCAGGAGCAGTGTCAGGATGGATGCCAAGAAAGCAGGAGCACCCGCAAGCACACCATCTGGCGTTTCTATGCCGTGCACCTCATCCCAAATACTGATATCTGCTCTCTGGTTTGTTCTTAGTGCCAAATCTGTTACAGTACTTGGGAAAATTCTTTTTTATTTTAAAGAAAACACACCAAAGCTTCTTGCACCCTATTTTTAAAACCAGACAGAAGTTCCTTTTCCTTTTTTAAAGTGGGTGACACATATCGCTGTTTCTAACTGTCTGAAGTAATCGACAAAGCAGTATTGGCACTAGAAGGAAAAGACTTATGGGAAATGTAAACACACACTGATGTGCACCTCGCCAGCAGAGCCGGGAGTAGATTCGTAGACAGCCCAACACCAATGGCAATGGCTCAATATCAGTCCCTCTAACCTCTGCCCAGGCTCATGGAGAGGAACGGTTGCTACTGCTCACAGCAAAATTTCTTTCTACCAAGGAATGGGGAAAGAGATAAATGGGACATTGCTAAGTAGAGAACTGGTGGAAGTTACACGAGAAAAAGATGGGAGACACATCATTTGACCTCAGCAAAATCCATCTTCCGGATTCCTTGCTGAGAGAAGGATCTGCTATCTTTGTGGAAGAGACTTAGCTCCTCCTCTGATGTCTTTTGGCACCATTTTTATAGTTTATAAAAAATGCAAAGTGGCCTTATTTAATGCACAGCAAAAGCACAGACAAGCTGTGAGGCAATTGCCATGGTCCAAATTGTCTACGCATCCCCTTCCCCCACACCCCCAGAATCTCTTTTGATAGTAGGATTTCTGCATAAACAGTTGGAGGCAATGAAGGACAGGTGAGTTTGGAGAATGCTACCATCCCTTTCCACAGACACAATGACAGGGGCATGCTCTTTGGGGACCAGAGAAGTCAGCTAGCCCCAACCACCAGCCATCTTTATTCTCCCTTTTGTATTTGACTTGCAAAGAGCTCTCTGAGTCAAGGCTTTCGCAGCTTCTCTTCCCAGGGCAGTGAATGACAACTGAAATTTTGCCCCAGCCCTGAGCCCCACTGTCTGCCTGTCTCTTCTGTTGCACCCTCTACTTCTCAACCCCAGCATACACTCCTAGGAAAGGTAAGTCAGAGGGGAACCACAGCAAGCCTCTCTTCTCCTGTCAGCCTGCCAGGAGAATCACATACCCTACAAACCCCGGGTGTCAAGCCTGACTCATTTCCCTTTGTTCTCTAGAACAATTGAATACCTCTGTTCACACTGTGAACATACACTGTTCATACCTCCAAACACATTGAGCACCAAGCAGGTACCGAAGGATGCAAGACAAGCCTGGTATGGCACGAAGCTCCAAAATCCCTCTGCTTTGAGGATCCACTAGCAAGGTAGGACAGATGAAAGCTATAGTCACCCTAAAAGCAAGAGTCCGCAAAACTTTCTTATGGTTTTCCCACAACTAACAGAGGCCTCTTCCGGCCTCTGTGGGCCCTGAATACATATGGTGCAAAGGCATGTATGCAGGCAAACACTCAATCACATAAAAATAAAGGGATAAATCTTTTTACATGTATATAGCGAACCGGGGGTGGAGCATGCTTTTAATCCCAGTACTTGGGAGGCAGAGGCAAGGCAGATCTCTGTAAATTTGAGGCTAGCCTGATCTACCGAGCTAGTTCCAGGACAGCCAGGATTACACAGTAAAACCCTGTCTCAAAGAAAAATAATAAAGAAAGAAAGAAAAATTTATGGAGAGAAGAAAAAAGGTGGAAATTATTGCCAAATGAGTACAGCTTGATCTGGGGAAAGATTAAGTTTTGGGGATGGATAATGAGAGTCACTGCTCAACAATGTGAATAAAATTACTACCACAGAACCAGACATGAGAATGGTTGGGGTGGACCAGTTCATACTGTGTTACATTATTACAATAAAAGAAATAAAATAGATACTCAACTAATATCTGAGATATTGTCAAGATTTGTTTTTATTTTTAATTATATGTATGCATACGTGTCTGCATGTGGGTATGTGAAAATGAATGCCGTGCCTGCAGGGGCTAGAAAGGGTGTCATATCCCCTGGAGCTGGAGTTAACAGGTGGTTATAAGTCACTCATCATAGGGGCTAAGAACTGAATTCAGTCAGGCCGTCTGCAAGGGAGGCCAGTACGGCCTCATCAAAATGCCTCTCCCAGAATGATTTTATCAGGAAAGGGAACATCCGTGTAAAGATGGCTATGACCAAGACGGGGTCAGCAAGGAGGTTCAGCAGATAAAGGTGCTTTCCACCAAGCCTTAAAACCTGACTTCCATCCCCAGGACCTACATGATGTAATTTTAAAATGTTAACTTCATGAAGAAGAAAAGGAATGATACAGAAACAGAGTACTGATTAGAAAAGCCAATGTACTTCAGCTTTTAGCACATGAAAATACCTTTTGAATGTTAAAAAAATAAAACAAAAAAAAAAAACAAATCTATGATCCCCACAACATATATGCTTTGGTACCAGCTGGTGCTATGCTTTGAAGTGAATTGTTGATGAATGTTCTATTCGTAATTGAAAAGAGGCAGCCCAATGTGAAGGAGATGTGTTGCTTACTATAACAAGAGAACTCTAGTTACTGAAAACTGCACCTCAGGCCCCTGAGGATCCACCACACACAGCTCGAGAACTGAAGCTGCATGCTAACAGAACCTAAACCTCAGCAGAAGGCATCCAAGACACAACTAAAGCCATTAGGTCAAGCATGCTGTAATACACAGATACAGCCCTTCTTGGGACGTCACAGCAAAGTGTCGCCCCGGAAATAGAAAGTGTGACCTCCACGGGACACACTCATGTCCTAGGCAGGACTCAGTTCAAGAGATCAGCAGTCCAGGAGTTAGGGAGATGGCTCAGTCAAGAAAGAGTTTCCTGAACATCCTGGGAGCTTGAGTTTAGATTCCCCAGAACCCACATAGAGCAGAGTGTAGCGGGGCACACCTTTGACCCCAGTGCTTAAGGGCAAAGGCAGAAGGACAGGAGAATCCTTGGAGCTCAGTGGCCAGCCAGGCTATGTGAATTGGCAAACTCTAGGTTCAGAGAAGTTGCTTCAGAAAATAAAGTAGACAATGATTGTAAAATACACCCAAAGATGACCTCTGACCTCCACACACTGGCACTCACACACAGATGCACTTGCACATACACACACACACATACACACACACACACACACACACACACACTATACTTATATATGATATGGGAGGTGATATATGTTGTAAATACATTTAATTGGCATTGGTTAATAAAGAAGCTGCTTTTGGCCAATGACTTAACAGAGTAAAACCAGACTGAAAGAGAAATATATAGAGAAAGAGTAGGCAGAGTCAGGGAGAAGCCATGTAGTCCCACTGGAGACAGACACCAGAAGCTGGATGCAACTTTACCTGGTAAGCCACAGCCATATGGTGATACACAGATTAATGGAGATGGGTTAGTGGAAGATATAAGACCTAGCTAAAAATATGCTTAAGCTATTGACCAAACAGTATTGCAAATAATATAAGTATTGCAAATAATATAGTTTTTTGTGATTATTTCTGGTCTAAGCAGCCAGGAAGGAATGCACAGTCTCCACTCAACAAATCACATATGTGTATATACACACATATGTACATTAAAAACATTTAAAATGAAAGAGAAAGCCTTCTATTGGCAGTGCATCAGTATGACTGAATGTGCCTGTCATGCCATCACCTCCCAAGGGAGCAATGGTTCAGAATATCAGTACCCTTCTCAGTAACAATGCCTACACTCAGAAGTTTCCCTTCCCTAAGGTCAAAAATCCCTAAAGCTATTCAGAATTCTTCAGTGGTTTCTCACACACCAGTCAAGTAGGCGTTGTCTGAGGTGCCATGCTATTGTAAACACACAGATCACATGCCCAGCTCCAGTACAGGCAGACTCAATAGCAGGGCATGTCAGTGTGTAAGTTACACCTGTGAGTGGTTATTTTCTTATTTTCTTGGTGTACAGAGGTAGTATAGTAAGCTTTCTGTCAGTGTGACAAAATATTGGAGAAAAACAAAGATGGAAAAAATGCATCTGACTTCCACTTTGAGTCAGCCAGTCCCATTACTTTGGGGTTGAGATGAACCAGAGCCTTACATCAGGGAGTGGGTGTCAAAGGAGGCTGTTTGTTCTTACAGCATCAATGAGACAATGAGAGGGCACAAAGGAAGCCGAAAGGAACAAGACAACCTCTCCAAAGTCATAGCCCTAGTGACCTACTTTCTCAGTCAAGTCCTACTTCTTAATAGTCATTGAGCTATGAATCTGTCTTAGCTAGGGTTTCTATTGCTGTGGAGAGACACCATGACTGTGGTAACTCTTATAAAGGAAAAACATTTCTTTGGGGTTACTTTCAATTTCAGAAATTTAGTCCATTAACCGTGGTGGCACACCGGCAGACATGGGGCTTAAGAAAGAGCTGAAAGTTCTACACCTTGATCCACAGGCAACAGGAAGTGAACACTGAGATATACTGGCAAAGCTTTTGCTTATGAGACCTCAAAGTCCACCTCCACGGTGACACACTTCCTCCAACAAGGTCACACCTCCTATAATGCCATTCCCTATGAACCAAGTATTCAAATACATGAGTCCATGGGATCCATATCTACTCAAACCACCACATATTCCATCAGTGAATTAATCCATTGATAAGTTTAAAACCCTAGTAATCCTCTGAACATCTAGAGAACATACCAGACCCAAACCACAACAATCAGCATAATGCTAAATGTCAAAATATAAAAGAAAACAGAAAAGGGAGAGTTGGGGAAATGGCTCAGTCTGTAAAAGGCTTGCTGAGCAAACATGGAGGAACTGAGATCATATCCCCAACACCCACCCAATGTAAAAGCCAGTTATGGCACCACTGAATGCCTACAATTCTAGAGACTGGTTAGAAACAGTAAAATTTCTGGGGGCTCAACTGGCTAGGCAGTCTAGCCAAATTGGCACACTCTAGGTTCAATAAAATACCTGTCTCAAAAAAAAAAGCCTCACCAAGGAAGACATCTAAGGATGTCAACTTCTGGGCTCCATAGCATGAACATATACCCTCACCCACAAAGAGTAGAATTTTTCACATCAATAAATGTAATCTAAAATAAACCAAGAGTTTTATGAAGGAGTCAAGCATTATTACCTTACTAAGTCAGTGCCTTGCAGAAGAACCAAACTAGCCTATGAAAACTGGTAATGAAGGGAGAACACGGGAATTCATCTGCCTATTAAGTTGATTTTACGATGTCAGTAAAAACGAGAGTGCTAATAAAACACTCTCATTACATTAGTAACTCAAGAGTTGCTGTCAATTCTAGATGCAGGTTACCGTGGGGGCAGAACTAATACACTCCTGGATTTCAAAAAGCCCCAAATTGGGAAGATATAAAACATTTTAATGAATAGGACTCCTGGAGTTCTAGGAAGTGGTTGGCTCTTTAGTAGACAAGACCAAGCAGACAGTGAAATCCCACATAATTTTCTAGATGGTGCCCTCTGCTGGAGAATGCTTTTGGATAAACTCCTGCAAGTCTCCCTTAGGGAGCCGCAAACAAAGAAAGGGTATAGAGAAGGTGGTTCGCACGCTTCCTTTTAGACCAGTGGCTTTAAGGATTACGACCTGGAGACGAAATCGTTTTGAAAATTTGTCATAGAATATTTTGTTTTGAACATGACATTCCAACCAACTTTACTGAGACAATGGGGGAGATGTCACAATGCTTTAGCTGGTAAGGACTTAGCACAAGAGAGGGGATTTTTTAATAACCACAGGGTCAGACCATATATTCTGCTTCCTGTAAGCAAATAGTACACTAACGCTATTTTTTCCACCTCATGGTGAATCTTCTTTCTGGAGTGGAAGAGAGGGTTGCAAGTGCCAGCAAGGCAGACAACAGCTGCTCGTGGGAGCTCAGAAGCCTTGGGGAAGACCAGCAAAATCTCAAAGACACAAACGGTTCTTGAAAGGAAGAAACATTTCAGCCTAGCAAAGCAGACCCTGGGGTTAGAACTGAGTCAAATCTCTAATGGGAATTAAAGTCTTACTGTGGCTGTCCTCCAACTCCATGACCTTTGAAATTCCTTTAGCACAACACTGAGGCTAGCAAACCAAAGAGTCTAGAACCTGGAGAATGCCTTTGGGAGGCAAGACCAGATGTCTCAGCTCCCCAGGAGGCTTGGCTCTGAGCTGTGTCCTTCATTTTCTTCTGTAGAGTAGGTGGTACCAAGCACAGCAACGGACTGGAAGATCAGAGTATAGGATATTCCCATCTATGAAGAATATCTTGGAATTCTTGGAAGAATATCAGAACCAATCAGCTTTTGGAACTTTATAGGTCCCTCTTCTGTAAATCTAGCTTGTGTTGGTTGCATGGCAGTATCCAGAAGGAACAAGAGCTGTTCAAATTGTAGATTAAACTTCACAATAGAGGAGACGAACATGGAGATACACACTAAACGTGAACTGCTTAGGGAGACACAATGGGTTCGTAAAGAGGAGCAGAAGCTATGATCCAACTCAACATAATGAGAGAATAAAATTAAACTCATTGAAAATGGATAAATACAATACCAGTATCAGCTTGCTCTCAAATATCCGTATTATCTGTCCCCAGATCTTATGAAACCTCCCAGCTTTTTTGGACTGTCAGACACTAGTGACCCTTACAAGAGAATGAGAGAAGAATTGACTGTGTCTATGTGTGTACTCTGGGGTAAGGGGACCTGAGCCAACATCTTTTCTCTCTTAGTTATTGCCTGGGTAGACCTTGGATAGATCACAGAAACAGGCAAACTATCCTGATCTCATTACATTGGAAGGATGGTGATGTTTTAGAGATACACCATTTACTTATTCTGGGTAAAATGAGCAGCCCTGAGTCTACCACACCGTAAACCCTCAGAGCACATGAACAACACTGGTACCAGTTCTGAAGACCACAATACTCATCCTGACCTCAGCCAATGACAAACCCAAGACCCCCTGCAAAGGCCTCTACACACACAGTTTCATGTGTGATTTCCCATCCTGAAGAACAAACAGATACCCCAGTTATAGGCTATCTAAGTTTGCCAGAAAGAGAGACAATATTAAAGTTACCATTAAAATATTTTTTTTAAAAGTTGAAGCTAGGGCAATGGCTCAGTAAAGCACATGCTGCATAAGCATGAGGACTTGAGTTTTGATCCCCAGAACCCATAGAAAAAGCTGA
>JAQHUG010000055.1:6945151-6963079 GCA_028555095.1 Dicrostonyx torquatus | reverse complement strand
TCTCTTATCTGGAATTACTAACTGCAACTCCTAATCCTGGGAACTTTTCTGACTCAATAGAGGTAGTTAGGTACATATGAGAAAACAACACTTAGAACATTAACAAGACCTTACAGTTCTGAAAGGGAGAGTAAGGCATGCAGACACAAAATAGGGGGAACGCCTCAGGAATACACATAGTACCAATGTTGAGAGTAAGCTCCCTGGACACCAAGCATAGAATCATTGGCAGGATCTGGCATGTTCTAAGAGGAAAAAGATACAGTGCAGGATGTGGATGGAGAGATCCATCTTTACCACACACAGGAGCTTGTACTGGTGGGCGAAGTGTGGTATAGTGAGATGGGAAAAAAGTTTCTTATTGAAGTCTGCCGTTTATAGAGAGATTGAGACACGGGACCCTCTTGCAGAAAAGAGAACTGTTTTAAAGCATATCTTGCAGACATGAAAGAATTGTCTGGGTTTGACTGTCATTGCCCTTAAAGCATTGTACCCTTGTCTATTACTTTTTAACTTTGTAACTGGAAGTCGCCACCAGCTGACATAAGTGCTGGGAGAGCAGGATGCATCTGGCTCGATATTTAAGCCTGAAAAAGTGCTGAGTTTTCTATGTCTGGAATAAGGTTATGCAGGGGGTGGGAAGGTACATTTGGGGAAGCATAAAGGGGGCCAATGATGGATTTCATAATAATAACAATGTATTCCTTAAATTACGAATTTCTTAGAGTCAAAATTAGAAGTCAATAATAAAACTGTTCAGGTAACCCTGGTAAGGAAAACTCTTAACAGAGTATTTTATAATTAAGTATAAATAAAGATGGCCTGAGCTATTCTGGGTCACTTGAGTACAATCCACTTGGTGGTTAGAAGTTTTCCTTGCACTGATGCTCCTTCCAACCTCAGGACCTGAACCCGAGCCAAGACTGGACCCTGGCAATTAACTGTTCTGGATTTCTTGGTTCTCTGCTGGTAAGGGTCTCCAACCAGACTCCAGAGTAACGGGCTCTTTTTCTTTCTCACAGCCCTTTAATGTCCCCTGCCTTTCTATCCTGTCTCATAAACAATCCTGCATTAGAAGAAGAGAGGAAGGACTGCTGTGGGAAAACTGTGTCACGGGCATTCATTAAGAGAAATTGTAGTCTGCTTCCTGACCGTCATTTATAGGCCTCCCCAAATGTACATCTTAGGCCTACCGTTAATGCTCGATAACATCCCTAAACTAATTTGGAAGAGATCTGGTTGGTAAGGCTTTAAAATTATTTGTCTTTCCTCTTTTTCATTTTAAAGCAATTACCTCCCACCTCCTAGCCCCTTAGGGAAAGAAAGAGGTTCTTTACATTTACAACAGAATTTTCTCCCTGGTAAAAACAAACTCACACCGAGCAACATTAATCCTACATTTGCACTTGCTATGAATCTGTGAGTATTCTGTGTACTAGAGTAAGTGTGCCCTTGGCACATAAACATGTCCACACACACGCACAGGCCCTCTCACGCCAAGTTATAAACTCAATTTACCAATATTACATCCTTTCTATGCCACTGAACTTCAGTCTTTCTTAGGCTAAAAACTCAGGCCACCACTGCCTTCATCCCTGCCTGCTGATGAACAATGCTGGCACACTACCAACAGAAATTAGATGCTATAGTTGAACCTACAGAGCTGAAAAATAACAGATTCTGAAACAGTTTTTATCTGCTTGACACAATAATCCTTCTACATTAACTCATTTGCTGATGGGTGTGATGTCAAGAGACAGAAGCCTCCTGCCGAGTATGTTCTCCTAAGTGTTCTTTGACTCGTGCCCAGAATGTGCTGAAACATTCAAGAACTCTGCCTCCCTCCACCTGTCCTTTCCTGCAACCCACAGAGATGGACAAGCCTGTGGGTCATCATTAGAAGACTGCCATCGGATCCTCTGGGAACTTCACATCATGCACTCCTATCACACTCATGTCCCGGTGCTTCCAAGTTCACCCCAACCTTTGTAACCCCCCCTGAAAAAGGAAAAACTTAAACACACACATACGTGTGCACATGCACACACACGCGCACGCATGCACGCACACACAAACACATTCAATATGTATTATCTGTATACTCACTTGAGTATCATCAAAAAAAAAAAGAGTCCCTCCACTCCCACACCCCTGCCCCCCCTTTTTCAGAAGCCATAAATTGTAGAGAGCTACTCTTCAGCATCCCCATCACCCCCATCACACATTTTAAGAGTTTTCTTTGGTGACCTGCTGTCTGGGAGGTGGGGTGGGAGCAGGGGTTGTCACAGAAGCCTTTCATGTTTCACCCTCTCAACTGAGCACCCATAGCCTCCTTACTCTTCACAGTCAGCTGGAGTACAACAGACCATGGGCCTCCACACGGGTTCTGGTGAAAGCACAGACCATTAGCATGTCACCAATTATGGTAGGACCATGGATCCAGACATGGCCTTTGGCAGCAGGACAAGTCCGGGCATCACCATGGCCACAGGAGGCAGCAACCATCACCCTTTCTTAAGTATTTGGAAGGCCAGGAGTGTCCTCAAGTCTCATGGTAGTCAATCTAGGGCAATGTTTCATTTGTAAGCTGTGCCCAGACTCCTTGGCCTCAAAAGACAAACATCTCCGTTTTATCCTTGTGGGGTGGCAAGGCTAAGGAAGAAAAGGAGTGTCCTAGGTTTTAGACGAAATATCAGAAAGCTTGCTGGTCTGATAAGAGAAGGTAGGCACCTCTTCCAGAGGCCAAAGTCCAGCTCAAAGAAAAAGAGTGTGATCCAATCCAAACCTCATTTGGCTTCACTAAAGCATCTTATCAAGTGATGGCCAATGTTGTCCAGCAGAGATGTAGCCCACAGGGGGAGAAGAGGTTGCTCACTTCAAAAACCCTGCCTTGAGATCTAGCACTAGGCCTACTCAACCTCAAATAACTATTCTTCCCTGCTAACTGCCCAGGTTTCCCTCTTTGGGATGGCAGGGGGAGCTTTTTTCACTTACCTAGCAAGGTATGCTAAAAGATCTCAAACTCCACATTGGTTTCATGACGTATTTAAAACAGTGCATCTGATAGTAAACATTTTGGCCCACTCAGAAGAGGCCTAACAGGATTACTGGTCCAGAACTAGACCGCGCTCCTAATTGAACTCATGGCTTCAGGATGGTGGCTTCACAAAAGATGGGCTCAGTTTTCTTCGATGTAAAAAGAGTGAGTCACATACACAACAGTGCTTCCCAAAAATGGGTGCACAGGTGTCCCAGAGAGCCACCCAAGAAATATGCCAATATCATTTTCCATATTCACAAATATTTCTATCTCCTTTGGGGATGAGTGACCATCTCAAGACGATGGCCTCTCCCTGGATGTCAAACCTCTTAAAAGTCAATGTGAGGTTTCCAGCTCTCCTCCTGGGTAGGCTTCAAACCTGACATGGGTAGGGGTAAGACAGGATTGTTTGTTTCTAGAGCACATACCACCAGCCTGTCCTAGTTGATCCAGGGATCTAAAGACCAGCCAGTGTATGACAAACAGGAAGAAGATTTCCGAAAAGTGACCTGGGTGGCTTCGTGTTGACTGACACCAGTACATGCTGATACTTTCTTGTCCTACCTTCTCTGCTCACAGAATTCAAATTCCACTCATTAAAACGTGTTCAGTCCCAAGGGATGAGAGATAATTCCTTTACTAGGGTTTTCCAATTCCAGCCAGCACCAGAATCACCTGGAGAGCTTGGTAAACACAGATCACTGAGCTTCAAACCCTCCAGGAATATCCGAGTCTAACACATTTCCAGAAGGTAACAAGGCAGACT
This sequence comes from Dicrostonyx torquatus, assembly GCA_028555095.1. Lineage (NCBI taxonomy): Eukaryota > Metazoa > Chordata > Mammalia > Rodentia > Cricetidae > Dicrostonyx > Dicrostonyx torquatus. The sequence continues at coordinate 6,959,273 of JAQHUG010000055.1, read as the reverse complement.
GCTGAGGGACTACACATCAAGAGTCATTGGTCAAAGTCAATTCAATCTCTCTTTCTTGGATGCTTGCCTTCCTAACCTCTCTTACAGTTGGGAATGGTCAAGTGATCCATTTCTAGTGGGTGAGACGAAGAAAGAAAAAATTAAGCCACGCTTGTGCATGTGTGTACACCTGCCTACATATATACACACACAGTACATATGTAAACAATACTACAGACCTTATACCCTTCACAAAAATTAACTCAACATGTAACACAGACTTAAATTGGAACTATGCAACTAGGAAACACCCGGATAACAGAAGAAACCTAGCTGACCTCGGGCAGGACTAGTAATCACCTTTTGAATAAATACCAAAGGCACACACATGAAGAAAGTGGCCAATATGCTAGGCTGTGTGAAAAAAATCTGTTGTGCAAAAGATGTAGTTAGGAGAATAAAATGACAAGTTACATAGAATATTTTCTAAAGTCGCATCTAATAAAATCACATCTAATAATCAAAATATTTAAAACTCAACAATTAAAAAAAAAACAACTTGACTTACAAATGGGCCAAAGACATTAATAGAGATTAGCTGTCAGATAAACATGTGAGAATATATCCCATGTCATATGTCATTTGGGAATGGCTAATTGAAATAGGGAGCTACAACAGCACACTGGCTGGAAAGTATGCAGACACCACCAAATGTTGTCAGGGAAGTGAGGCAACAGGAAGAGCAAACCCTCATTTGTTCTTTATGGAAATAGAAAGTGGTAATGGTTTGGGGAAATGGGGGGTGGTTTCTTAACATGAAGCATGCTCATAAATCCAGTGCCGAAGACAGAATGTCTAGAATGCCCGTAGAAGATAAACTACTCCAGTGCCCAGGCCCTGTGACACAGTGACCTATTGCTCCCATGATTATGTAATGTAATGTGTCTGACCTTTAAAACAGATTATGGTCACTGACCTAATCTAATCTCTGAGCCTTCAAAAGCAGAGACCTTTCCCCGAGCTGGGCCAGAGTGGAAGTCAGGGCTATCCAAAGTATGAGGAGGATCCAGAGCATCCTTGGTTTTGAAGCTGAGGGGATCCATGTAATAAAGCATGGGCAAAACTGAGAAAATGGCTTGAATGTAAGTGGCCCCCATAATTTCACAGGAAGTGGCACTATTGGGAGGTGTGGGTTTGTTGGAGGAGGTATAGCCTTGTTGGAGGAAGTGTGTCAGTGTGGGTCAGACTTTAAGGTTTCCTATGCTCAGGATACTGCCAAATGTCTCAGTAGACTTCCTGTGACCTGCATATCAAGATGTAGCCAACACCACTTCTGCCTGCATGCCACCATGCTTCTTGCTATGAGGATAATGGACCGAACCTCTGAAATCATAATCGAGCCACCCAAATTAAATGTTTTCTTTATAAGAGTGGTTGTGGTCAGAGTGTCTTTTCATAGCAGTAAAAACCCTAACTAAAACAGGCTGGTACCAGAGACTGGGTATGATAGACCTGACCATGTTTTTGTTTGAAGGAAACTGGACTTTGGTACTTTGGCTTATGAAAGCCGCGGAATGCTTTAAGTACTACTTAATGGACCTTACTAGTAGGAACATGGGAGACAGAGCTGTCAGTTATGTGAACTCTTGGAGGCTCACTCAAGAAGTTTCAGAGAAAAATTTTAGTATATGGCCTAGAGATTTTTCTTGCAATATTTTGGTGAAGGAAGTGGCTGTCCTTTGTCCTTATCTGAAGAGTCTGCCTGAAGCTAAAGTGAAAAATTTTAGATTAAGTTTTGAATTAGTTCAATTGGCAGTGGAAATCTCAAAACAGCCTGTTAGAGACTCTGTCATGTGGTTTTTGGTGGTAACTCTAATGAAGACTTATAATGAAGAGGAGCAAGCTGAGCAGGGTAAATTACAAAATGAAAATTTTGAGGAGGAACGAGCACCAGGAAGTGGAATAAAGCTAAATCCTGCGTTCAAGGAGATGAACACAGAATAAGAAATAAAAGAAATGGTGATCTCAGGGCAAGGTCCCACCCAGCTACATTTTCAACTTGTAAAGAGGAACCAAAGAAAAGCTTAGAGCTGGGTATGATGGGGCACACCTTGAATTCCAGCACTGGGAAGATGGGGGCTGGTAAATCTCTGAGTCTGAGGCAAGCCTAGTCCACAAAGAGCTTAGGCAGTGAAGGACAGAACACTGGTAAAGATGTAACTGAATGAGGGAGCCGTATTTCGGCTCCAGTAAGCAGCAGGACTGGGCAGCTTTGGCGATGTGGTTCTGACTTTAGAGTTAAGGACAGAAGAAAGGAGTTAGGGAATTTGCCTCCATGCCCAAAGAAAGTCACTGAGGCCAGGCATGTGCCAGGGGTGTCTATGAAAAGAGGCTCAGAGAAGTCATTGAGTGAAGCTGTAAAGATGAAGCCTGGATTGCTTTGGAGGACCTAAAATGTGAGAGATGCCAGTGCTGTGGGATACCTGCCAAGGAGAGCTGCTAACAGGGAGCAGAAACCGCCTAAGAGAAAGAAATGTCTTCCAGTCAACAAAGCTGAATGGAGTTGGAGACTTGAGTGTTTTGGCATCAGACATGGAGATACGGAGTTTAGAGCTTGCCCAGCTGGTTTTTAGGTCTTGCATTGGCCCAGTATTTCCTCACTATGACCCCTTCTCTGTGGTTTGGAATGGTAATGGTTATCCTGTGCCTTTATATATTAGAAATATGTGATTTTCTTTTTTTATTTTTACTTTATAGGGAATTCCAGTTAAGAGACTGTATGAATCTCAGAAAAGACTTTAAACTTTGTAATTTTAAACATTGTTGAGAATGTGATTGACTAAGGGGACTTTTGAAGATGGACTAAATGTATTTTGCATGATAATATTGTTACAAATTCATGGGGCCGGGAGTGAGCTGTGGTGGTTTGGGTGTAATTTGCCCCCATAATCTCATAGGGAGTGCCACTACTAGGAGGCATGGCTTTCTTGGAGTGGGAATGGCCTTCTTAGAGGAAGTGTGTCACTGTGGGGGCAGGCTTTGAGGTTTCCTATGCTCAGGATACAGCTGAGCATCTCAGTAGACTTCCTCTGGCCTGCATCTCAAGATGTAACCAACACCACATCTGTCTGAACGCTGTCATGTTCCCTGCCATGATGATAATGGACTGAACCTCTGAAATTATAATTGATCCACACCAATTAAATGTTTTCCTTATAAGATTTGCTGTGGTCATGGTAACTCTTCACAGCACACACACACAAAAAAAAAAAAAAAAAAAAAAAAAAACCCTACAACTTAGCACCCAGGGAGCAAAGGCTGTGGGACTAAAGGTTCCTACTTATAAACCATCAAGGAAACGGGGTTTTCTGTCCTACAACCACAAAGAACCACGATTGTAGCTATTTCCTCCAGATGGAAACATTGCCTTGTGGGGGATGCAGAGAGGGTTGCAACTCATGAAATTCCCAACGTTTGTGAGGACCCTGCTGAGGTCCTTACAACTCCTGGGAAGGAGACTCGTCGATAGTCTAGCTACCCACAAACTGCGCAGGGAGCTCCACTGTGCAGCTTTTGTAAGTTGTCACCCTTAGAGGACAGGGGTTTTAGTAATGCAGCTGCCTCAGTCATTCACGCTTCCATAAGTAACCCCTTGTGCACACTCCTGTAAGCAATCCCAAACTCAGTTAGGCTTAGATGGAATGATTGCTTTGGCTTGGCACTACTTTCTCCAAAATGAATAGAAAGAGTACCCATCCCAGGAAAGGTAATGCAGTAATTACTGTTTTCCAAATATGAATGCACTTGGAAGCAGGTTCTCCCACAAACCTGAAGCTTCTTCTGGCCCAACACTTTCACTTTGGCCTTGTTGACACCCTGACCACGTAAGACATGTCTGCTTGCCTTCCTGAATAACTTCCTATCTTTGGCGGTGCTGCAAGGACCTGAATGGGCCATCAGCATGAAAGTGAAATGTGGAGAGGCTCAGGCTTGACCCCAGAGTCAAGGGCCTTCTGGAAACAGCTCTAAAGAGAACAGCATGCTCCCACATGTAGACTAGACTGCATTACAGAAGATCCGCACTCCCAATTTGGTTCGCAAGCAGTAAAATGATCGCAATCTCTTGCCTCGTGTAGAATACAATAACTAAATCTGCTCAGGGTGACTTAAAAGCTATAATCTAACCCTTTCTTCTATGGCCAAGGAAACTGAAACCAAAAGGAGCTACATCAAAAAGGGGAAATGCCAAATCAGTCATTTCTCCATGGGAATGCTCTAGGAAGATTCTGTTTCTTCTGAGTGTTGAGCCACCATGTCCATTTTCCCCCAACTCAAAGGGCTGTGCCAATGGCTAAGAATCATCTCCGAGGAGTTCAAAACATCCCTTTGTAGACAAAGTCGCCGAGTCTTGAGTTAAGAAGATCTAAACATTTGAGAAACTGAGCACCATGGTTTCCATGGTGACCGCTAAGGAGACAGGTGCACATTTTAATGAGGCTGGCTATTCAGCCAGCACCCAGGGAGCAAAGGCTGGGGGACATTCCAGAAAAATTCACATATACACAGAATCTGAGTGAGTGGCTAGCCTGCCAGCAAACTCTCCTCTCAGAAGGGGCAGCAGCTCTGAGCTCTGTTTCTGGTCCTGGGCCAAGTTCCTGTCGACCCATTATTTCATTTAGCCATCACCGAAGCTTTCTAAAGTTGTTTTGTGCTCTGTCGCCTTTTGCTGATGAAGAAATGAAGGCAACTTCACAAGACTGTTGGGTTTTTTAATGTGACTATGGCCCAGCTATGCATCTTGCTCTTCTCAACTGCTATTAAACCTCATATACTGCCACTCTGAAGAGTTCCCCTGCATCAGGGAGAGAGAAGTAGAATCTAGGGTTTTGGAACAATCTGAGATGTCCTATTTCTGAGGGTCAAGCATGCACTGATTTAGAGTTCACCTCTCACCTACCATTATAGATTCCAAAAAAGTTCTCAAAATGTCATTGTGGGAAATTATATCATCAGAGGATGGAGAGACAGCTTGGTCTGTAAAGTGCTTGGCACATAAGCCTGAGGACCCACATACTATCCCCAGTAGCCATGTAGAAAGCTGACATAGCTCCTACTTGTAGACTAGACTGCATTACAGGAGACCGCACTCCCAATTTTGGTCGGAAAGCAGTAAAATGATTGCAATCTCTCGCCTCGCATAGAATACAATAACTAAATCTGCTCAGGGCGACTTAAAAGCTATAATCTAACCCTTTCTTCTATGACCAAGGAAACTGAAACCAAAAGGAGCTACATCAAAAAGGGGAATATCTAATTCCAGTATTGAGAGGGGGCAGAGACAGGAGGGTCTCTGGCTGTCCTACCCCATTAAATCAGTGAGCTCTGAGTTCAGTGAGAGACACGCACTCAAAAAAAGAAGGTGGAAATCAACCAGGGTAGGCATCTGATATTGCTCTCTGGCTTACACACACACACACACACACACACACACACACACACACACACACACACATCTGCAGTTAAGTTATAATAAGAAAGACATGAGAATGACATCAAAACTGAGTAAGAGCACAGAAATGGCTAAGCTAACCACAAGTTTTATGAAGTCAAATGACTAGGGATGAGTTAAAGGGCATTGGCAACCTTAGACCCCTCACATCTATCTTACATGCCTGCTACAGAGGTCAAACGTATCATCATTAGCAAATAAACTCCTCAAGTCAATGTCTGAAGAGGAAAATAAATACTAAGATGATAGCAATGCCCCATGCCTTAGCATAAAGGAGAGACTTGGTGTCTTATTGATGAGGGGATGTTCAGCATTGAGAGGCAGAACAAGGAGGAGCCATGAAGCCAAAGACGAAGCACAGAATAGAGGACAGGGAAGTTCAGAATCCAGGATGCCCTGGAGACACTGCAGGAATAGAACAAGTGGAGGGATTCTAACAATGAAACAATGGGTTTGTATTTCTCTACATCATTTTAAAAACAGTAAGGAAACCATCTTCCATCTTTTTCATTTGTTAAGTGTTTGTATGTGCACACACACATGCACATGCATATGGAAACATAACCCATAGGTGGAGATCCAAAGATAATTTGTAAGGGTCGGCTCTTTTATTCCTCCATGTAGGTCCTGGAGATTGAACTCAACTCATTGGGCTCCCACTGAACTGTCCATCCTGCTTGCCACCTTGCGTCTTTAAGGGGAGCTAAGCTATGGTTCAAATGTGACAGGTATTGGCTAGTGTGAGGCCTTTAAAGGGGTTAAGTCATGAGGGCTCCTCCACCAATGAAGTAATGGCCCTTACAAAAGAGTCACCTTCCAGTGTCAAACCCTTTTTCCTTTCCACCCATTCACCACATGAGGTCTTAGCACTCTTCTCTCTAGAGGTCACAGTGACAATTGCACCTTGAGAGGGGAGCGCAGCCTCTCACCAGGTACCTGAACCTAACCTTATACATCCAGTCTCCAACCTATGGGAAGTAAGTTCCTGATGTTTATATGCCTTCTAGCCTTAGGGTATTCATTAGAGCAACTTAAACAGACCAAGGCATTGAGTGTGCCTCACCTCTATTGGGGATACCTGTGCTGGAGCCCATACTTAACCTTCTTCGATTTTGTACCCACACACCACTACAAGTACTTAGACCACCCACCACAAGGCGGGAAGTTATTCAAGAAAAAGACATTTAGGCACCGTCCTCTTTCTACCACTGGCCAAAAGATAAAACACGGTGGTAGCGTCCAGCTATTTCATTTGCACAGAGCCCTTGCTGCTGCTTCTAAACTGTATTAGGCCAAAAGCAACGAACCCGGTAATGAGTTTAAATTGGTGCAGTACTCACTCGGAAAACCTTTTCCACTCTTGCAATGCTTTTGCCAAAGATGGTTCCAAGTTGGTCTCCAATTCCAGCCAATAAGAAACCAAAGAGTGGAATCCCAAAGATGGCATATAAAATACAAAAGATTTTGCCTCCTTCAGTGCTTGGAGCAATATTCCCATACCCTGGGGAGAAAGAGTGGAGAGAAAAAGAGGGAAAGCAGTGAGGTGGCAGAGAAAGCAGAGCATTGACCAAAGAATCCTCAGAATTCATGTTCTCCAAAGCCCTTTACATTTCAAAGCAGTGCCCCCTTGCTTCTCTCTATATAAATAGTCTCTGTGTTTCTGAGAACTTAATATACTTAAGAAATGTGTGGTCAGCCTGAATTGCATTTCTAATGGAAAGTGATACTTTTAAGAAATATCACACATCATGGGCACAACTGAATGGCACAAAAAGTTTCACCTTTGCCACTGTAGACAAAAGCCTCTTCTCATAATATCATCCCACAGGCATCCTCTTTGCCTGGCCTCACTGTATTCAACATCTGCTCTCATAGAGCAATAGGCATTGAACATTAAAGAAGAAATGTGGTCTACTACAAACTCAAATGGGACAAAAACGTTGTTTTCCCCTAGCCCAGGAAACCTGATGAGTAAGCAAAGACTCTGTGTCTCTTTCCCCCATTGACAGTGAAGTCTAGCTGTGCCCAGCATTCTTTATTAGAAATGGTGCACCATCCCTGGCTCTTGCATCTCCACGCACTACCCTTGCAGCCAGAGCAATCAGAGCCAAATAAATGTTTGTGGATGGAACAGATGTTTGGACACAAGAGATTCCATCTATAGTCAGGCCAATTAAAATGAGTTTCACAGAGTATAGTTGTTTGAAAATATGAACATCTGCATTCTTAAGAGGTTTGCCATTATGTAAGTAATTCAAGTATCATGAGTATTAGGCTTTGTAGTGGTTTGGAAGAAAACTCCCATACGCCCATAGGGAGTGGCACTATTAAGAGGTGTGGCCTTGTCAGAGGAAGTGTGTCACTGGGAGGAGGCTGTAAGGTCTCAGCTCAAGCAAGGCTGATTGTGGTAAGTCTCTTCCTGCTGCCTGAGGATCCAGATATGGAACTCTCAGCTCCTTCTCCAGCACCATGTCTGCCTGCAGGCCATGCTTCCTGTTAAACCTCTGAAACTGTAAGCCAGCCTCAATTAAATGTTATCCTATGTAAGAGTTGTGTGGTCCTGGTGTCTCTTCACAGCAATAGAAACCCTAACTAAGACAGCCTTATTCCATATAAATGGGGCTTATAATATCATTACAATTTACATAGGATGTAATTGATATTCATTTTCTTGTCAATTAGCATTACACTCTTAAAACAGCCAATTAACGTTCTCCCCAATTCCGACAGTTCAAGTGGGGCCTGGTTTTGAATCCATGCAATGGATGAGGTTTTGGTCCGTGGCAAGAGACACAGTAGAGAACACAGGACAGAAAAGAACAACGTTCTCAGTGTGGCCAGAAAAGAAAGACATGTTCTTGGCTGTCCATCATTCATGCTCCCATGGGCCTGCAGAGCTCGCTGTTAGACTCTGCTTGGGGATGAGGCACTTGGCTATTTTCCTTAACAATTTTCTGTTCAGAATCATTCAAACCTCTTACCGTAACTTATTTAAATTTCCCTTTCCATTTCTTAGATGAATGTGCAGGCAAGACTTCCTAATCTTATTTTCTTTTGCTCACTATCATGTTGATTTAAATGTGCAACAAAGCTCCTGGGACTGTTTCTCTTATGCCTTCAGGAGTTTACACAAAATGATCTTGCCAAGCACACTCACCCAGATTAGTCTGACTTTTACGGACTTACTCTGTTAGAAAGAGAATGAGCATGCCTCTGCAGCTTCACGTTATAGGGGCTGGAGGTGAGCCTTGGGAACATTCTAGAAACTTGTAGAGACACTAACAATTTTAGCTTGACTGTCTTGCGACAGCCTAATTTCAGGGATTACAGGTTTTCTTTTAGTCCGTCTCAGAAAGATATTGCAGATGTAGGCAAACTTAAGCCCTGACCCTGCTGAGTACGCATTTATTCATCCAGACAAGCTCTACACCTGTCCTCAGGGTGCTGACAGAGGATGCAGGCGTCACCCTAGAAGCACCAGAGAAAAGCCAGGAGGTTTCATATCCACCTCATAATACCCCACTGTCCTTAGACCAGTGGAATCTCTCCAAGACTCAGGGTACTGAAAACACTCAAGGAAAATGTGAACTAGAAGAGTCTTTGGTAATAGCAGTAGTAGAACTGGCTAATATTTTGTAAATTAGAATACAGAATAAGGAGCTGGAGAAATGGCTCAGAGGTTAAGAGCAACTGGATGCTCTTCCAGAGGTCCTGAGTTCAATTCCCAGCAACCACATGGTGGCTCACAACCATCTATAATAAGATCTGGTGCCCTCTTCTGGCAGAATACTGTATACATAATAAATGAATCTTAAAAAAAAAAAGAATACCAAAGTAAAATAAAATTGAAGTTCTCCAGTAAGGGTGTTAATAAGGCAATATCCAAATATATCATACATGCACGTATGTATGTATGTATGTATGTATGTATGTATGTATGTATTAATGTATACAGTTGACACAATGTGTGTGTGTGTGTGTGTGTGTGTGTGTGTGTGTACACCTTAAGCTGCATTAGTTCAGTGACTTAAGTGGATCCATGATCATGGTGGCTGGGTGGTAAATGCAGTGCTTTTTAGGCAGCAAAATACCATTGAGGCTGAGAAATAGAGCAGTTCACCTGCTGCTCGGAAAGAACTAAACTGGCGCATCGGAAATAGACAAAGGCAGCCCGGAAGTCCCTGTACCAACCGGCGCTTCTGACTCTAAGCAAAGGATGTCCAGCTGAACAGGAACACTGAGAAACAATGAGGTTGTTGCAGCAGAGGACCAGATGGGTCTTGGCTCTGATCACCCCTGAGTAGAAAGCATCTCAAAATCCTTAAGGGAAAAGCAAGTGTTTAAAGACGTGATCCTGAGACACAAAGAACTTTCCACATGCTTCTTAGGTGTCAAAATCAGATCTTTGCCACACCGTGACGGTGGAAGCCACAGGGATGCTCTATAGCATGGAGGAGCTGTGCAAGTCAGACCTCACACTCAGAAAGGTCCTGTGTTGAGGGCACATGTCCTTTGTGCACATGGATAAGCACTGAGGAAGCCAGGAAAAGCTAAACACAGAACATTTCTTCAGCGGAATGAGGTACATAGCTGTTCCTCCTAGAATACTGGGAATGGCTGTAGCTTACAACCTGGTGATCCCTGGTTGTCTGCTGGGCCAGACTCTGACCTTACTTCCCACAGTTTATGCTTCATTTATTCCAAACCTAAGTCTTGAACAGAACTTCCATTCCATAAAACTCATCCTTAGGAGTGATGGCACTTGAACTTTACACCTAGGTGACTTCTATGTTATCTTAGGGTCAGGCCAATCCTGACACCCACGGGAATTATGTTTACTTACCTCAGTTCTTCTCCCTAGACCCTAAATCTTGGGCACTATATCTGAACCAAGAGTACTTGTCTTTGTGGAAAAAAGCAGCATGTACTTTGCAAAGACTCTCAAGGTAAACACGTCTTAAATCTATTGCTTACTTGGGACTGAGTTAACTATTGTCAGAAAACATCTTTCCAAATTTTTATGTGCTTAAATATGGCTAAAGTAAATGATCTGGTGTCAGACTCTTGAAGTCTTGGGCTAGCACCAGCTACCTATGTCAGATTAAACTGAGATTCATTCTTCTCTTGCCCATATCATTTCCCTGACAGCTGTAAACCCTAAGAGACCTTCCATAGTCCTATGCTTGTTTAAATGTTCTGATGCTACCATGTTGATATTCTTAATTACTTTTTAATAATGAAACATGTGTTTCCATTTTGCACCAAGCCCTGCTAGTCCTGGTAAACCACACTAGGTGAACGACACAGGACTCCACTGCTTATTTACTGTGACATAATGGGTAAGTTATTTAACTTTTCCGGGTCCGATTCTTACCACTAGTAATAATGTGATCATTTCCTGCCTTTCTGGAAATGATGGTCCACGGGAAAGCATCCACACACGGGAGCGAACATCACTCCTCCAGCTTACAAAAGCTAGTTGCTATGGGTCTACCAGCAGAGGTAATAAGCAAAGGCAAGGGGGGCTTCCCATATCAGAATCAGATATGAAGAAATAAATAGGTGCAAGGCACCTTTGATCCAGACCAGTCTTTTTTCTGGTTTGGAAAGGTTCCTAAATGTATTTACTTTATTTGGGGTTTTTTTTTGGGGGGGGGGGTTGAGACAGGGTTTCTCTGTGGCTTTGTAGCCTGTCCTGATCTAGCTCTGTAGACCAGACTGGTCTCGAACTCACAGAGATCCACCTGCCTCTGCCTCCTGAGTGCTGGGATTAAAGGCATGCGCCACCACCGCCCGGCCCCTAAATGCATTTACTTTGCTGAATAACTATTCCCAGATGCCCAGAGGAGACCAGTTCCAGGAGCCCGTGCAGATAACAGAGTTCAAGGATATTCTATTCTCTTATATAAACACCATATTTGCATATAAACCTAAACACTTCCTCCCATTTAATCTAAACTACTTACAATAGCTAATGCAATGTAAAATTTATGTAAATTGCTGTTAGACTGTATTGTTGAAGGGATGATGAAATGGAAAAACAGTACAATGTGCATACATTTTTTTCCTTTGAATATTTTCAGTCCATAATTGGTGGACTCTATGATATGAAAACACAGATACAAAGGACTAATGATACAAGCTTAACCTCTGTATATATCAGCACACAAAAGGTTCTTTTGAGAAGTGTATTGATACTGAGTAGTAGGGTCACTTTTCAGAAAAGGCCTTTCATACATACGTAACTTCATGCTCCTCAGGTCATGAGGAGAGCCCTGCAAAGTTCTGGGCCCTTGGACAGAGCAAAGGACCTTTCCCAAGGAAACAACCCACTTCCTGCATAAAGGTTTGCACTGTGGTGTTGAGAAGGTCACAAAAGTAAAAACGTCTTAATCCACAACACGTAACTACAGTATGGACAATGAGCCCAAGGGGGCCATCGAAGACGGGCTTTGCAAAGAACTCCAGAGCTCTAACATTGCTAATAAGGGAAGCGTGAACAATATTAGCTTGCAAACTATATGACTTGGAGCAAGCAGACCAGGATACGAACTGCTGGTTAATGAGATAAAGCTTCTTGGGATAACTGCTCCACTTTCCCGACTCCTGGAGAGTGGGCAACTTCTCAGAAACAGCTGAAGAATGGCCAGCCCTGAGGTTACTTGCAAGCCTCTTTGCAAGTCTTGAAATGAACTTACCATAGTACTTGGCTTTTTTGGCAGTTTGTTTTCTCACCTCATTCCTACTTACATTGCATCAAGCCATTTCATTTTAACTGTTCTAGCTGTCTGGCTTTGTAATGACACTTTGGAACTAAATTTTACTCAGCTAAATAGTACTCAGCTTAGCATTCATTATGTCTTAGTTAAGAGAAAGAAAGGGAAAAGTTGCGTAGAACAAGGACCCAGCCTGCTGTAGTCTTTGAGTGGTGGGTTATATGTTTGTTTGGTTTTGTTTCCATCCTCACTTTGTAGTGGTTGCCTGCTGGTAGCCAGCATCTTTGTGATTTGGAATGCGGGAGTGATCCTATGCACAACTGCTCAGATACAGTGGCCAGCCTCTTTCAGGAGAGGTAGCAGACCCTCAAATAGCCAAGACAAGGACACATGAACCCAGGGGCTCATCTAAAAGGGCAGCTTGGTCTAAGACTTAAAGCAAGATCATGTGGCCCAAAGACGGCAGCTACAGTAGCCAGAAAAATCAGTCACTGGTCATGGGGTCAAAGGATATTTATGGACCCTCTATGAACTCTCTTCTGTCTGTGCACATTGGTTAGAAATGTCTAGATTATAGAAAATCCAATGCAGACTAGCTTAAATCTAAACAAAGCGAAATCCCTCTGACTCTGGAAAAATAGAAAATTGAATATATTTCTTAGTACTTTTGCAAGTAGCTCCATTCAGAGCTCACAGGACATGAGCAGGATCCACTTACCTCTAGTCCTTTCCTTACTCTAGCAGGGCTAGCTCAAGTCTAGACAGAGCAACCTACCAAGGGAAGAAAATGAGGGGCAGGGGCTTGGCTCTTCCTTCTCTGGGTTTGCCACCAGGGAGGAAGTGAGGAAGCTATTCCCTCCAAAGCTCAAGCAAAATGCCAAGAAGTTCTCGTTGGCCATCTTTGAACTGATTACTCTGGCCACAGACTGAGTTGCTTTGTATAGATATTGTCACTCTTCTCCAGAGCTAGGGCTCATGAGTGGAAAGGGGAGATTGTAGATACTGTTGTTAGGACAAAGATGAATTTTAAAAATGTATGAGTGATGGGTGGTCAGAACACCAAGTGAGTGTCAATAAATGCCATTAGTGCTTTTCTGAAAGCCATACCGATACTTCAGAGTCCAGCACAGATAAGGTCCTGTCAATGCCTCAGACAAAACTCTGATTTAGCAATTTCATACAACAAGGAAATTAATAGGGTTTTTTCAATCTATTATATGTAATAGCCCCTGAAAATCTCATGGATCCAATACTGGCACTTGAGAGCCTTTTCCAAAGTATACCTTTTGAAATGGCCAAGACTTTCTCAATTTTAAATCTTTTACAAATCTTTTAAAATGCATGATGCCTTTCTTCATTCTAATAACCAGACTGTCAAATACATTCTAACATGACATCATTCTTTTCTGATGGATGACTACAGTGTCCTTGGATTGGCTAAAGTTCATAGCACATGAGGGTCCAGACCACATGCTTTCTCTGTTGGGTACAGGGAGTCTATGAACTCCAATGGCCTAACTTGATTTGGAGGTCATAAAGGCTTCTAGGTGCAGACCTACATGTATAATGGACACCTGGAACTCTGACAATAGCTAGTGTTAATGAGTTTAAGAATTGCAGATGTAAAATAGCTTGTCATCTAATTAAGACAGTTGGTGGTTAATTTTAGGAGTTTACTTGACTAGATTATGAATACTCAGAAACTGGTAAAGCATTATTACTGGATGTGTCTGTAAAGATGTTTCTAGGTGTTTCCACAGGGCATTGCCATGTGAGTTGATGGGCTAAGTGTAGAAGATTCATCCTCAAGGTGGGCATGATCATTGCCTGAGGGCATTATAGAACAAAAAGGGGAAGCCATAGAAAAGATATCTTGATATCTCTCTCTCTTTCTCTCTCTTTCTCTGTCTCTCTCTCT
>JAQHUG010000055.1:6915533-6944866 GCA_028555095.1 Dicrostonyx torquatus | reverse complement strand
AGGATGTGATCTGCCCCGCTGAGAAAAGGTAACGAGCCATGTGGCAAACATAGGTAAGAACAATGGGTTAATATAAGCTACAGGAGCTAATAAGAAACCTGAGCTAATAGGCCAATCAGTTTATAACCTAATGCAGACCCTCTGTGTGATTTTCTTGCTGGCTGTGGGGTACTGGGTGGGACAGAAACCCCGACAAACAAGCCCTCATGTTACACACCCTCCCTGTCTCTCTCACAGAAGCATATACAACTCAGATACATTTTGCTTCTCATACTCTTTGACATCAGAACCCCAACCTCTGTCACCAGGATTTACACCACTGGCCTTGTGAATTTTCAGCCCTTTGGCCTCATTCTAAGAATTATACCATCAATATCCCTGGATCTGAAAACTTTGAACTCGAACTAAAGCATCCAAAAGCACCCCCATGGCTTCCATTGCAAGTAGCTTGCCAAATGGACCTGTCTTGGAACCCTGATTGCAGAAGCCAATTCCTCTGCCCATGTCTATGCAGCTATCACTTGAAGCTGACAAATCACATGATAGAAGCCACACTAATCATGTTAAGGCAAACACTGAAAAGATGGTATCAGCTCAAATTGTGTGGCAGAGAAAGATGGGAAAGGGAACTATCGTCACTCATAATCAGGATCTATGCATACTGGCTAATGACTAGAACATCAAGGTTATTATATACTATTATAAAGTAACCCCTAAGACAAAAATCCACAGTACCTGAGTATCAGAAAACAAAAAGTGCATAAAATAAGGCGGTCATTGTTGCAGAGAGGCAGTAATGATGGTTTATATGAGAGTCAGCTAAAAAGAACATGTGTGAGGGTCAGCTCCAGGCTAATACCCAGGTTTTTATGTAGTCAAACTATCCTAGGAAGATGGAAACAAGGAAGTGGACCAGGAAGGAAGAAAGAGACCAACACTTCCGCTTGCCCAGTGGGAAGCTCAAAAACAATCCCTAAAACTGAAAATTCAGAAAGTAGCAGTACCAGTTTGATATTTAAGACCCCAGAGGTGGGCACTAAAACCATCAGACAAAGAGATGGAAGCTATTTTCTTCAGAACAATAAAAACTAAAGAGGGGAAATGGTGTTTTATTCCCAACATACCCAACTTTGTAGGACGTTTTCATACCACTGTATAAATTCTACCTAGAAGTGCAATCTTTAAAATGAAATCTGAGCACAACAGAGCAATCTGAGTTCAACTGGTCAGTCCGTGCCTTCTCCCATTGCCTCTGCATTAAGTTCCTTCTGTTGAAATGCTCTTCGTTCGGAAATCTCCACCCTGCTCTGATTTTTTATTGAAAGCAGCCACAACAGCTGTGTTCACTGGACCAAGTAGGGAGAATCTGGAACTACAATTTAAGAAGACAAATTCTGCCTACCCATTCCTCAGACGGGTCTGCAGAGGGATAGATATTAGTAAATGGTTGGATACCTATGGTCGTGATGACAGTTCCAGCAAAGAAAAAGGCACTTCCGAGGTCCCAGTGGCTGCTGCTGTTGGAAGAGTTTCCTACCGGGCTGACTCCTGCATTGTCAGCATCGAGCGCATGCTGCAAAGAGAGGGAAAAGCAAAAGTAAGCATCTGATAAATTGCCATACTGCTCGAGAACCTGCGAGGAGCTAGACACTGCCGGTGAAGCAGAGAAAAGGACAGGCTTCAAGTGGCAGACCATACACCCGTGAAAATCAGAAGATGACTTTTAAGTGGGAGAAACATCTAAGATTTAGAGTATTTATATAAAGCTTTAGTTAAGTTTATATAAGACTTCCAGGCATGGGTGGCCTCAATTATACAAAATGTACACACACTGCTGTGTGTCCAGATAGATGTCTAGCAGAACATTCGCCCGAAGTGCTCGATTCTCGAAAGGCAGGCTATAGGTTTCTTTTTCACTCACCCTTTTCTGTATTGTTAAAGTGCTTCCCCCTGAGTTTCTTCCAATAGCAAAGGAGTTTAAAACTCAGGCACCAGGTCAGATCAGCTTGGTTCTGCCCGTTATTAATACCAGAATCTTAGATACTTTACCTCAACCTCTCTAAGCCAAATTAATTTACTTGCAAACTGAAGGTGAAGCCTTCCCTTGCTATAAGGAATTTTTATTTTGGGTGTTTGTTTGTTTGTTTTTGGAGACAGGGTTTATCCATAGCCTTGGAGCCTGTCCTAGAACTTGTTCCAGCAGATTAGGCTGGCCTCAAACTCACAGAGATCTGCCTGCCTCTGCCTCTCGAGTGCTAGGATTAAAGGCGTGCACCACCACCACCCAATAACATAGCTATAAGGATTTAACGAGGTGGTACCTTTAATATTCTCAGCCCATGACTGTCTTTGTTAGGATTTACCAAAGACAACCGTGTGATTTGGGGACATGGCTGTTCAATGTATAAATATCATAAAGTAGACCAACACAAACAAAAATTACTGTGATATCAATAAGTTTACTAGGGCCACCATCACGTACATGGCCCATTTTTGACTGCACTGTTATGCAGTACATGGCTACAGCATCAGTTTCCTAGGTATCATTGCGGTGCTCACCCTCACCCACATCTACCACTTTTTTATTACATTATTGAAATTGAAATTGTATTTGGGGAGAAGGAGTGTGCAGGCACCACAGTGAACAGATGGAGTGCAGAGAACAGCCTGAGGGAGTCAGGTCTCTCCTTCCAGCATACAGGTTCTGCTGAAGGAACTCAGATGATCAGGATTGGCAGGAAGCCCCTATTACCCCAGGAGTCCCCTCACCAGTCCTGCCCTCCTTTTTGTAATCAGCCTGAACCGACTCCTCAGTGACCACTGGAATCCCACACTCTGTCTCAGTATGGCCACTATATCCTCTACAATGATGACCCAGCCTCATCTACCCGCAATGGAACTGTCCCCAGTCCATGGAGTGCTCCCTCACTCCCACGTGCCTTTGATTACACTCTGCCACAAACTATGCCCACCACCCAAGTCTAATCCAGGCCCTTCTTCTCCCCAATGCCTCAATTTACATCTTACAGCTCCCCAACTGCCCCTTTCCCGAGTTTATGCTGGTACACCAACTCAACATAACCCTAAAATTCGTCCCCCACTTCAGCATGAGCAGAGGAAGATAAATCCTCTCCGGGGCCCTTCCTGAGCTGGTCCTGCCATCCTGCTTCAGTGTGGGTGCAGAAGGAGCTGATATCACCTGCAGTCCACAACTGTGAACTGTAATGAGAAGCCTTCCACCTAGGAGCTTCAAGGAGGTGATGGAGGCATGAGCTGCTTAGAAAGAGTGCGACTCCACATTCTGGGCAAAGTTGGAACTGCCCAGTGTAGAGAGGGCAAGGCACAAATGATGAGGACATTTCTGTGTCCTCAACAGTGCCCATAAAGCTTGGCTCAAGACACATAGTGGTTGTCACACATTGGAGGACAACTGGAAAGCCTTTATTCTCTTCAGTATGAATGCTTAATGAGACCACTCAAGCTTTCTAGGACAGGAATAAGTGACCTATTCTATAAACCGCCACACAATGAATATTTTATTTAGCCTTGGCGGGTTACATAGAGTTTCTGTTGTTTACTTTTTTCTTTCTGTTGTTTTATAAATAACTGCTTAAATATGCAAAAATATCTTTCCTATTTCATAGGCGGTATGAAAACAAGCTGTAGACTAGATTTTGCATGCAGATAAGACTGACTAGGTGACAGGGTAAAGACAGTCTCTGTTTAAGTCTTTAGTCCTCCTTGCCCCTATGAATATGAAGCTTTATGAAGGTTAAAGCTAGCGAAGGTTTCTGACACAAACACAGGCACCCAGAATTTAGAAGCAGCTTCATGGGCTGTGCACAGATCTTTCTGTCAATGGCTTGAATCAGCGCTGAGTGACAGGACTACTTATTAACCCAGCACTGCATTCTGATCTACTGTGCATTGGTACATGTACACATGGGTGCACATGTATGTGTGGCAGCCAGAGGTCACCGTTGGGCATCGTCCTCTATCACTCACTCCTTTGTCTTTGAAATGAGATCTCTCACTGAGCCTGGAGCTCACCAGCTATCTAGACCAGCTGGCCAGCAAGCTCTGGGATCCACCTGTCTCCCCTTCCTCAACACAAACACTCCCCATGCAAGCCATCCCACCTGGTCGTTATGTGGATGCTGTGCTCCTCATACTTGCACCTCAGGCTCTCTGCCAACTAAGCCATCTCCCAGCCTCTCCTCTGTTTTCGAGGGAGATAGGTGGGGGAGTTCTTTCCAGTGCTAACCCTCACTTCCATTCTGCTGTGTGAGAGCTATCCAGCCACATCAGACAGTCTTAACCGAGGCTTAGATCCATCCTCGCTCTATCCACCTCTGAAAACGCCACTCACGAGTGATACCTCCAGGACAGTTCTAGGCCTCAGTCACTTGGGCCTCAAATCACACCACCAATACCTAACATTTCCATAAAACCTGAAAGAGAGTTTATGTTCAGGCAAGTCTCACAGTGCTGAGAATTTCCCAGAAAAATCATAAATAAACCCAGTGCCACACATAAAATACAGGTTTGCAAGAAAGACAAATGGAAGTGATTATTGCTGCATCGAGAGATCTGAAGTAAGATGCCTTTTCAAGATTCACTTTTCTTGGGCTGGAGAGATGGCTCAGAGGTTAAGAGCACTGACTGCTCTTCCAGAGGTCCTGAGTTCAATTCCCAGCAACCACATGGTGGCTCACAACCATCAGTAATGAGATCTGGTGCCCTCTTCTGGCATGCAAGCATATATGGAAGGAATGTTGTATAAATAATAAATAAATTAAAAAAAGATTCACTTTTCTTGAATAATGCAGTTAATGGATATTTAATGTTTTTGCATGCAACCTTCAAAAGAAGTGTTTATCAACTGAAAGGGAAGGACACTAACACTCTTCAAGCACCAGCACTGAGCCAAGTAAGTACATAAGAAGTACCACCAAGTTTACTCTCTCCCCAAATCCTAAGAGGGTGGTATTGTTCACACTTCATCAATGCTGCAGCAGGCATGGGAAAGTCGACTAATACATCTAGGGTCACAAAGCCAGGGAGCAGAGAAGCCTTGACCCAAACCCTATTTAGCCCAAAGTGGATGGTTTGGCTCAATTCTCTACCCAGAATGCACTTCCCCTTCCATCCTCAGAACCATATGCAGATCAAGCACAGCCATTTTCCTAGCATGGAGGCAGGAGGGACCTCACAGGGGTCAGTAGCTTGGGTACTTGCTAGAAGCACCTCCATCTAATAGTTTTGTATTTGTGAAGTAAATGCCCTTCTTTCCTCTAAATCATATGTAAAGTGGGTAATGTACCAAATGTTGTAGGAGGTTCTTCTTTCTATGTGTTGCTTTCATTGGTCAAATAAAGGAACTGCCTTGGCCTTTTGATAGGGCAGTACTTAGACAGGCGGGAAGACAGAACTGAATGCTGGGAGGAGGAAGGCAGACAGAGAGCCACCTCCATGAAGCTGTCAAGTCAGACGTGCTGAATCTTTCCCGGTAAGCCACAACCTCGTGGTGAAACACAGATTATTAAAAATGAGTTGAATCATGATGTGAAAGTTAGCCAAGAAGAGGCTAGAGATAATGGGCCAGGCAGTAATTTAATTAATACAATTTCCATGTGATTATTTCAGGCATAAGCTAGCCAGGCGGCTGGGAGCTGGGCTGCAGGACACAGTCCACTCCTCTTACTACACCCAAATGCCCAGGGAAGCTGTTCTAAGGAAATTGTATAAAAGAATTGCTTTGGACCCACTGATAATCTGGACTAAAACCACTAGGAGCAAGACTTGGAAGTGGAAAGAAGGTGAAAATATGCTTTCCAACGAGCTCCCAAACTCTTGGTAAGGTTTTTAGATATTTGATTCTATCTAAAATTAAAATGACTGGCTGGGCAGTGGTGGCACACACCTTTAATTCCAGAACTCAAGAGGCAGAGGCAGGTGGAACTCTGTGAGTTGGAGGCCAGCCTTGTCAGCAAAGAGAGGTCCAGCCATGGTTACACAGAGAAACCCTGTCTTGAAAAACCAAAAACCAAAATAAAGCAAAACAAAAATAATAAATAAATAAATAAAATTAAAATGACCAGTAAGCCTAGTTAAAACTGTTACCACTTGAATTTGGAGGATCAACTCTTTAAATTGTAGCTGATAAAAAATACTTCATCTCTGAGGTACCGTGTAAGACTTTAGTATATGCTATACTTTATAATGTTTAAATACAGTAAACATACTTATACCCCCAAATAATTATTATTTACTTATAGTGAAACTACTTAAAATTTATCTAGCATTTTTAAATTATATATAATAGGGACATTGTCTTAACTAAATAACAGTAATTCTAAATGAGTCTATGGTTTTAACATTAATTTGTATTTAAAATTAATTTTATTTAAAATTAACTTTATTAATTTTTAAAGTACTATCCAATGATTTTAATGGTCTGAGCTCAAGTAAACATTATATAATTGAATGAATTTTAATGCTTTTATTATCTTTGTATTCATGCCAGAAAAGTCAAGCTAAAGCTGGGTGTGGAAGTATGCACCTTTAATCCAAAACTTAGGAAACTGAGGCAGAAAGAACCGGAGTACAAGGTTACACATAGAGTTCTAGGCCAACCTGGGCCTTTTGACACTGTCTCAAGACAAAAAGCAGGGAGGGATATAAGAAAGGATCCAGGATATCATGAACATTTGAGCAATGACACAACTGTACTGTGTACACTGAGTTTAAAAGACGTTACATGGGGCTGGGGAGACAGCTCAGAGGAAAAGCATTTGTCTCGCTGTTTAACACTTTAGTTAGATTCAACTACAGAACCTTCAAAAATTAAATAAAGTTGTATGTGGTGAAAATTCAACCTACATTAACATCAATTTCGATCACAACCTCCGACTTGGTGAACATGTTCTGTTCACCTACAAACTCAACCACAATCAATTCCAAGAGGACTTAGAGTAGATGGCAAGGGATGGATAGATGATAGATGGCTGGGAAATGAGGTATTGATAGATGAGAGATAGGTAGATCATAGGAGATGGGTAGGTGATAGGTATGCTATTGATAGATGGTTCATAAATGGAAAGATAGATACAAGGATGGGTGGGTGGGTGGGTGGGTGGATGGGGAGGGAGAGAGAAAGAGAGAGACTACATATAAGAAGACATTATTTTGTATTCTAATTCCACTCTTTGTTGGTGTTACTGTTTGGCTTCTGAAATGGAATTCTAGCACCAACCCAGTTGCCTGGCGAGCGACTCAAGAGAGAGGGCACACTACAGCAAATGTTGAAATGACTCAACAAGCTAAGGTAAGGGACATAAGCACACAATCTTTCCTGGGAAAGGAAACCATTTCTACTTCTTAGTATGTGAGATGGCCATTTAATAACAACTACCACCCCACAAATACACACTTGACATGTGAAATGATCTAAAAAAAAAGGAGGGGGCAGACAAAAAAAAACAAGAAGGGGAACTGACTTGGAGGAGGGCATCATCTAAAAGAATCTGTATCTCTCTCCCCACACCGCTATTTTCCAGCACCATGCATCGAGACCACACGGAAAGTATAAGAGAGAAGCTACAGCCTCCCAGAAAGAGCCTGCTGTGAGGTGAACAGGGGAGGGAGAGGTGACTCCTCCTTGCAGGACCCCTAGCCAGGCTGCTCTGGCGGGATGCTGGGCTGTGTAAATCACACTTCCATACAGCACAAGACGCCATCATGAGTGTTAGCGCTGCACAGGGATAAATGATGGCCCACAGGGGATCCATAACTGTCTGGGGCTTTTCTCCTATGATCTGTGTACTTGGTGAGATCATCTGTTTCTTTCTCTTCTTAGGAGGCACCATGAAGACAAACAACCCAAGAGCCGTAATCACCTGCTTGTCTCAGATTAGCTGAAGAAATCAACAGATTTGCACCACACTCATGGGCTCAGATAGCTAGGGTAACCGTTGGATTTATTGACCTAACTAGGATATTTCCAGACGAAGACTGCATCTGTTAAAAATTAAACTAGAAACACAGCTCAAGTGTAACCCCGGCCACAGTCATTTTGCTAATAATTTACACCACGGGACAAAAAGAAAAGACCATATCTGAGGGTATACTCACAGCTCTGGGTCCCCAAGGTTCTTCATCCCTATAGGGTACTGTCAGCAAAGGAACTGATGACTTGGATATTTGGTCAAGGGGGTGAGGTGGCATGGGTGTGTGGGTGTGGGAAATGGCTTCATATGCATATTAAAAGTGAGCACTCACTCAGTTATGAATGGACAGAGAAGGAAAGGCCCAGACCCAGTAAGAAAGGCACAGGAAACCACATGCATTACAGCCCAAAACACCCTCGGTGGTTCAAAACTCCAACAATGGGGTGGTAACCCGCTCTCACTCCTTTAATGATAGAGGAAGAGCCTTAGGTGAGAAGCAGAAAGACGATATTAATTTGTTTGCAAACCTCTTTCCTCCTTTCTTCTGCCTCTGAGGTACTCTACACATAAATATTTCACTAACTCAGCCAGGAGTATGCTGGGGCTGGGGGAGGGGAGTTCAGCTGCAACAGAAAATCAAACAGCAACACTGAAAGCCTGAGGAAGTCTGGAGCCATGCTCAGCTGGGCAGGCTGCCAGGGTCAGAGACCCCATCTCAGCACAGACAGGTAGAGACCGTTAGGGATGTGACTCTTGCAAATATAATTAAAGCCACAAACATTTGGACTGTGCAAGTCGCTCATCTTCTGAACTTGTTTTCTCGTCTGTAAAATGAGGAAAGGCTATCTCCCTTACGAGGTCGTTTTCAAGGCTTTTTGAAAATGTAGGAAACAAAGCCTGGCAGTGATGGCACACATCTTTAACCCCAGCACTCAGGAGGCAGAGGCAGGTGGATCTGAGTTCAAGGCCAGCCTGGTCTGCAGAGTGAGTTCCAGGACAGCCAAGAATACACAGAGAAATCCAGCCTTGGAAAAACTAAAAAAAGAAAGAATGAGACAGTTCAGATAGAAAACTCTCATTTGATGATGATGATGATGATGATGATGATAATGATGATGATGATGGAAATGAATCCCTTAAGTTGCTATGAATGCACATATTAACCTAGTCCACACAATGACTGTGTATAACAGTAATCATTAGTCTCCATGGACTAATGATTGAGTGAGTGACACTGAGAATAGTGAGGTATCTGGGCCACAGCTCACATTTGGTGGGTGGCAAATCTAGCCAGTGATGCTGTTAGAATCGTCACCAGGAAGAGCATTGAGCCAAACTCTGGAAAGTTGGATCTGTCCATCCTGAGGTGTTTCTGTTTTGTTTTGCTTTCTTTTGATTTGTTGCCATTGTGTTTTGTTTCATTGTCATTGTGTTTTATTTTGTTGTCATTGTGTTTTGTTGTCATTGTGTTTTGTTTCATTGTCGTTATGTTTTGTTTTGTTGTCATTGTGTTTTGTTGCTGTTGTGTTTTGTTGTCATTGCGTTTTGTTGTCATTGTGTCTTGTTTCATTGTTGTTGTGTTTTGTTTCATTGTCATTGTGTTTTGTTTAGTTGTCATTGCGTTTTGTTGTCATTGTGTCTTGTTTCATTGTTGTTGTGTTTTGTTTCATTGTCATTGTGTTTTGTTTTGCTGTCATTGTGTTTTGTTGCCGTTGTGTTTTGTTTTGTCGTTGTTTTGTTTTGTTTCCCACTTCATCTCAGCTCACTCAGTCCACCACACCTGTCACACCTGGTCTGGGACATCTCAACTGCTTGTGAGAGAACCAGAAAAACAGGAAGCTAAGGTTATCTTCTGCTTAGGCAGAGAGTCAATGTGACATTAGACTTCTGCTAGCCTGGGAGAATTTGACTTAATTCAGAGGCCACCCTAACTGCACCACCCCAAACCCCCCACCAGCCAACCTAACCCCATCTTCCTGAGATATTCTCAGAAAGACAAAGGGAGAGGCACCGGGGGCTATAGTGACAATCACCATGGGGTTTCTTTCCTGCTGCTTTGAATATTCAGTTATGTGCAAATATTAGCCTTTCCTCGGATCCCAGGAGAGGCGGACGCTTTCATCAGGACTTTATATCCTGACCATAAATCTAAAGCGAAAGCCACCTGCAGAAGGTAGATGAGCAGTGGATCTATTTATAGGATTAGAGAAACCCAGAATGAGCCAGCAGACATCCCTAGCCCACAGTCTTAAGACAACCTAGACTTTCTCATGATCCCAAGTAAATCCTTTGATCAAGGGGGAGCGGGTTCTAAAACTCAATTCATTAATGCCTGAATATAATGACTAAATTAGCTAGATATTGTCATGGTGGACCAGCAACATTGGGGGGAGCTTATCTAACTTCTTTCTAAATTGTGCCATATGATATAGTAAAATTTCTCCCCCACCTGATTGTTCAGAAGAATAAAACAAACCACAATAAATTACCAAGTCCACTAAGAAAACAAGATATCATTTGTCAACGCTGATATGATCAATAAACTCTCAGACAAACTAAATATTACCTTTTCGTCTTGGTTTGGGCTCAGCCTCTACAAACCGAGTAACGTATTTCCAAGTAATGTTGAAAATTACCCTGGTCTCGAGGAGAATATGCGATGGATGCTCCATGGTCTGGCAAGATGGCTCAGCAGATTGAGGCACACGCGGCTAAACCTGACTGCCTGAGTCTGATCCCTGGGATCCACATAGTGGAGAAAGAGGTGACTCCTGAAAGTGTTCTCTGAGAGCCACAAAGGCACAGTGACATGTGTGTCCCCCTCCACCAACACTTAATATTAAAAAAAAAATGGAATTAGGCTAATTAGAATAAAATAAATAGATAATCAAATCACTGACTAGTCTACGTAAGTGGTGTGAGCATAGAGTATTAGAGAGAGCCTGAACTTGGTAGATGATTAAAACGATGGCTCCAGGGGGCCCCTTGCTTTCACTGTACTTGACTCCATTGCTTGACCTCTTGTTGTTCTTTAGTGTTCAGCCTTGACCTCAGCCGAGTAAAGAACAAGCCCATAAATACTCCCAGCTTGTCCTTGATAAGCACAGTCTGATTATGGGGAAATAAGTAAGGTGTGAAAATCAGAGGCACTCCAAAAGAAAGTTCTAGAATACCCTTAAAAGTAATGATAGTAACCAGCATTTGCAATATGCTAGACTCTTTGGTTATCATAAAAACTCTGGATAGTACGTGGAACTCTTCTCAATGAGAATATTCTCAAATAAGACTACAAAAAGCAGTAGTAATTTGTTTGGGGGTATGATAATTAAAAGCGACAAGGCTAAAATGGCTTAAAGCCTTTAATGCTAGCCCTCTCCTGTCTTCTACAGGCAACTTTCTGTTGAGTTGCTAAACATTTTTCTAACCCTCGTCTGTTCTTTCACTGCGCAGGATGACACGAACAATTCAGAACTGACACGACCACGCGCATTTTAAAGAACCCTAAGGTCAATCTTGGGGTTCATCCTGAACCCACAAGCTTTTGACTCTTCTTCCTACTTCTGCTAAGAGAAAAAGAAATCTTCTCAACACAGACTGAAAATCTGCCCTTAATGATAGCTCTTGTACTCTGAATTTCAGACAGAATGTACTGGCCTAGTCCTAATACCTATGTTTAGACACAAAATCATATTTCTGCAGAAGCCGGCTAGCAACCAATCATTACTGTCTACACCACTCACGGGTGCATGACCCCATCGCAGGGGTCCTGGAGGTCAAGTCTAAGACTCTCCCTTTCCATGAATGGGAGCCTGAGTGCTTCCTAATCATTTAAACCAATCACATTGGACTCCATCCAAGCCAAGTCAGTCTCCTCAGCCCAGAAATAGAGCATTGTGGTTAAAAAAGCAAAATTTCTGGAGCCACGCAGGCTTGTCTGCATCTCAGTTCTTCCTCTGACCAAAGCCTGAGCACATTGTCTGCTTCTCTGTCACTTGGTTGCTTACCTCTCTGAGGATCCCCAGAGAGAGCAGATGGATGAGGCGTACTCCCAACGTAGTGAGCAGCAAGCAGCAAGCCTATGTGAGCTAGCCACACAATTTCTGCTCAAGGTTCCTGAAGGACAGGCAGTGTTTGCACCGTGCATTTGCTTCATACTTTTTAGAACTGATAAAGCCTAACGTGGTAGCTGCTTCGTGACAAGTAGCCAAATATTAATTATCCAAATGAAGAGCACGGATTAGAAACCACCATCAAAAATTCATCATTCCACTATATGTACACCAGCGCATTTAACAAAAGCCAACACAGGCACATTTGTGTAGAAAATCAGACTTGCTAGCATTTATTTCTGGGATTTTGTTATTGTTTTTCTGAGAGGTTTGGGGTTTTGTTTTTGGAACACCGAATCTTTATTTGCTACTTTCCAGGGCCATGCCAATTTCTGTTAGCGCTTTAATAACTGGCTTAAAAGCTTGAGCTCCTCTTCACAAACCAGTGGCAGCACCAGCAGCCCCAGGAGAGGGCAGGGGAGGGGAACAATACGAATAATGAAGTAGAGGCCTGCACAGACAGGCCAGGGGCTGCAGGCCTGACCCTGCACACTCTGAGCCATTTTCTATGTGACTGATTTGCCGACCAAAGGGCAGCCCCTCTGACTGCAAGACACCAGCCAGGGAGAATTATGTCATCCCTCAGAGCCATGTCCCTGGGCACTAAGAACCCAGCTGTCACTGTCAGAGGTCACCTGTCTGGGCTGGCTGGATGAGGAGCAGCCTAGGTTAGGGAAAACACAGAGATGAGCTGGTTTAGGACTCTGAAATCACAGCCTAGTATATGCATATCTGAGAAGACATGTGTGGTGGTGTGAAAGAAAATGGCCTCTAGGGGCTGGAGAGATGGCTCAGTGGTTAAGAGCATTACCTGCTCTTCCAAAGGTCCTGAGTTCAATTCCCAGCAACCACATGGTGGCTCACAACCATCTGTAATGAGGTCTGGTGCCCTCTTCTGGCCCGCAGACATACACACAGACAGAATATTGTATACATAATAAATAAATAAATATTTTTTAAAAAAAAGAAAAAAAGAAAATGGCCTCTATAGGCTCATAAGGAGTGGCACTATTAGGAGTGTGGTCTTGTTGGAATAGGTCTGGCCTCATTGGAGGACACGTATCACTGGGGTGGCCTTTGAGGTTTCCAAAGCCCAAGTCAAACTCAGTGACTCACTCTGCCTGCTGCCTGCCCATCTGGATGTAGTGCTCTCAGCTACCTCTCCAGCACCGTGTCTGCCTACCTACTGCCATAATGGCCACCATGATGATAATGGACTAAACTTCTGAACTGTAAGCCAGCCCCAACGAAACAATTTCCTTTTAAGAGTTGCCGAGGCCATGGTGTCTTTTCGCATCAATAGAACATTGACTAAGACACCATGCTTTCCTTAAAATAGTTTCATTCCTAAGCATGTGGAGGCTCAGGAGGCTGCAGCACAAGCAAGGCAGAAAGATCTTTGGGAGATGCACTACTGGCAACTAAACCAGAAATGAAGGACTTGCAGTTCATAGCAACCAAAGAATTTTCTGGAACTGAGGACTCATCTTGCCTCATCTGTTTTGAGGCCTTAGGCAGAACATCCAGAACAACAAAAATATAAAATTTTGAGAAAAGGATTTTCTGGCCAGGCATGGTAGCACATGTCTACAGTCTCTGTACTTGGGAGAGAGAGGCAAGGGGTGCCCCAGGATCTTAGTTTCCCCTTTCTCCCCAATTTTACTTAAATATTTATAAGAAAATTAATATTCATAAGGCTTGCCTCTTCCTTTATCTACAAATATAACATTTTGTGAAAGAGGTGAATAACAATTAATCATTGCTCCAGAGGCACAGAACTGGCCCAGTAGGTCATCTTAGTTATAAACCCCAAAGCCCAAAGACGTCATGGGTCTCTGAGCCACCATACTATCCCCAGGATCTGGAATCATGTCTGGCACACAGTGACCGTCAACACAGTCACCGAATGAATGAATGAATCAGTAAACGGTTAAGGTGTCAGCAGAAGATGGCAAATCCTGTAGCCTCTGAAAATCATTGAGGACTGATCGTGCAATCACCCCACATTTGATTCTAAAGGGACGGATGGCTCTGTCATCTCCCATCCTCATCTTATCTTAACAATAGCAGCTTTGGCCACTGTGATCAAAATGCTCACACCCAGTTCCCTCATGCAGCTGCCCACATCTGAAATTCAGTCCTCTGACTAAAGCATGGTGGGATCAAGCTCAAGAAGAATAATAAATCAGAGATCAACTGTCCAGCCCCAGGACCTTGTCATAGACATTGTGGTCTGAAGATTACAAGTCCATGAGGGAGGAAGAAGACAGTGGCACATGCCCAAAGGCAAGCACCTAGACTCACAAAGAAGCTCCTCCATCAAGCCATTAGAGTGAATCTTCCCTTAATGGGGAAGTATTTCTCTTGATCTTGTTATATTCTACTGGCCCATTGTGTCTGACAAGAGCAGAGATCTAATTAAAGAGCCTGACTCTGAAGTTTAAGAAGGCAAGATTCAAGTCCTGCCTGTTCTTATCCTGCTGCTACAGAGGTGCAAGAACTTTGCCCTTTATAAAATACAACAGTGAAGATGGCCACCTACATGGGCATAGAAAGAGCCACAAGGAGCCAGTAATATAAAAACTCCTTAGCACACAACCATACCACTAATACTCAAGGAAAGTGCCAAGTGGTACTCATCACACACTGCTCAAGGTCCAGGTTCTGAGTAAAGCACCTGAGACTCCATTTGGAAATGTTAAAAATACATGAGAGATCATGAATGGGCTCAATACATGGTTCAGTGGGTGATAATACCTGCTGGCCTTCCAAAGGACCCAGGTTTAGTGCCCAGTATACACAAACTCACAACCTCATGTAACTCCAGGTCCAGAGGACCTAAAACATTCTTCTGTTCCCCTCAAGTATACATACACACACCACACACACACATACTCACACATACACACACAAATATACACATGCATATAAACACAAATACACCCATCCATACATACACTCATATACATATACACACACATACACACATGCATACATACACTCATATACATATATATGCATATACACACATGCATATACACACATACTCACACACACACAAATATACACATGCATACACACACTCATATATATACAGACACATGCATATACACACATACACATACACACATGTATATAAACACACACATATACACATGTGTATACGCACACACAAATACAAAAATGCGCACGCACGCACACACAAATATAAACCACCTAAAATTTAAAAAGAAAAATCATAAAGTAAGATCCAATGAGAAAGTTCCCGTTTGCCAACAGAGAGTCACTGGACCAGCCATAGAGGGAAAGGGTGAGCACTGTCCCATACTCCACCACAGTCTGGACCGGGCCTCTGTCAGGCAAAGGGACATTACGGGATGTTTAGGACAGAAAGAAGACCCCAAACAGAAGATGCCAATGTTAAGGTCAAGGGAGTTCTAAGCAACCTTTCTTAGGCAGCAGCGAGACGTCAAGAAAGTCAGTGTTCCGGCACTGAGGCAGCCTGCTTACACTTATTTTGCTGGAATGGAACCAACCCACACCCAAGAAATGTTTTCTACTGAGGGCAAAATAAATCCTTGTTGCATCCAGGCACTTGGAATGGAAAGGGGGAGAATGTTCTCTCTGGTGGGCACCTTATGCAACCGGAATCCTTCTCCTTTAAAACACCTCCCCTTCTGAGTGTGCATCTATCAGAAGAAACAGCTGCCCAGTGACCACGAGTTCCACTGAGGACATAAAGCACCCAAGAACTCAAATCCTGATAAACAACTGCAGCAGATCGTTGTCCAAACAGCTGAAGCATCCTTCCTTCCCCCATGTCAGTCACTGCAGCCTCCTCATGATTTTATGCATTGTAGACTGCAGAAGATGAATGTTTTTATGGCTTTCACCAAGACTAGTCAGTGCAAACGTGTCTGATGCAATTGCACTGGGAACAGGGAGATACGCGATTGTGACAAGGGAGAGTGTCGGGGATAAAGAGATTCTCAGAACAAATAACACTCACATCAAATCCGTGGAAACTAAGTCCAAAAGCACATCGGAGGTGCCTTACCCCACAGCCAAAGAAATGCATGAGCATGGTCGTCTTTGTTCATTTCATTACATTCTTTGCAAGCCACATTGGAGAAGCAAGGCAGAGAGTTGGTCGGGGAAAGAAACAGCAGTTCCTGAATGCCAGTGACGTGCAGGTAGAGTTTACATTTTTTGACAATAAAAATTAGAGCTCAGGGAGGCTAGCAACTTCCTCAAGCTGCGTCTTGGTCTCATCCTATCTAACTCCAGCACCCAATTCATAACTTGCTCCCAGAGGAGTTCTGTAGCAATTTCAAGAATGAATACATAGATGGATACATGAACTGATGAAGTGATGAATGAGACCATCTCTTTCATAATAACTATCATTTTCTGACTCTCGGGGACAGTGAACTATCAGTCTCTCAGACGTGCCACAGTATCAAAGTGATTCAGTTTATCAGGAAATCCATCTCAACTTTGGTTATTCCAAACTCTCTGGGCATTTTGTCAGAATTTTGCTGTTCTGAATACTCTGTATTTGTTCTCAGTAATGTAAACTATGCCTTCAAGCTTTGATTTATCATATTTTCAAGTAATCTTCACTGAAATCTAAATTTCTATCCACTGGTTCTTCCTTCCCAACTATGGTGAGATGCAGTAATATTTCTCCAAGAGATCACAACTCTGACAGGTGTAAGATGGTATCGCTAAGGAAGTTGAACATGACCTTAAGTATCTTTTGGCCATTCTTACTTCTTCTGTTGAGAATTCTCTGTTCAGATCATTACCCCATTTTTTAATTGAGGAATTTAGAATTTTTATGTCCAGTTTCTTGAGTTCTTTGTATATCTTGGAGATCAGGCCTTTGTCTGATGTGGGGTTAGTGATCTTCTCCCATTCAGTAGGATGCCTTTTTGTCTTAATGACTGTGTCCTTTGCTTTACAGAAGCTTCTCAGTTTCAGGAGGTCCCATTTATTAATTGTTGTTCTTATTGTCTGTGCCACTGGGGTTTTACATAGGAAGTGATCTCCTGTGCCCATGTATTGCAGGCTACTTCCCACTTTCTCTTCTATGAGGTTCAGTGTGGTCGCACACAGAAAACCCTTCCAGTTGTGAAGGAAAATCACTTTTAAACATTATGCTCCTTAGAAGTTCTATATCCAGACAGGGCGGTGGTGGCGCACGCCTTTAATTTCAGCACTCGGGAGGCAGAGGCAGGCGGATCTTTGTGAGTTCGAGACCAGCCTGGTCTACAAGAGCTAGTTCCAGCGCAGGCTCCAAAGCCACAGAGAAACCCTGTCTCGGGAAAAAAAAAAGTTCTATATCCAGTGCTGGGCAGTTCTTGCACTAATCCACAAGCATGGTTGTTTGCACATGCATGAAGTATCAAGACTTGAAAGGCAAACATAATGACCTGTTTCCTTATTGGTAACATTTATAGCAACTAAAACTACTTAATGTGTATTGTGATAAATACTATAGATAGGCATGATAACAAACCCTATGTCATAGCAGACAGACTGGAAAATATCCCAGGTCTAAGACTGATACTCATTGAGTATGGAGAGAAGAAACAGAAAATTCTTTCTGCTAAATGCAAGGCACTCCAGTACTTTTCTACTTCATAAGCAATGGAAAGACTGAATGCAGACACGTATTTGAGAGAGAGAAT
Source organism: Dicrostonyx torquatus (assembly GCA_028555095.1). Taxonomy (NCBI): domain Eukaryota; kingdom Metazoa; phylum Chordata; class Mammalia; order Rodentia; family Cricetidae; genus Dicrostonyx; species Dicrostonyx torquatus. Next base: position 6,927,115 of record JAQHUG010000055.1, on the reverse strand, counting down.
CAAGTTCATCATAGAACAAGATTTGTGGGTTCAATGAATGAGGCAGGGTACTACCCCTTACTCTGAATCCCAGATAGCTGACACTTCAGTGCTTAGGAAGTCACTCAGTCCTTTGGAATGTGTTTCTTCACTTAATGAGTGAGGTCAATAATGCCATCATAGAACACTGTGTTAGTTTCATCACCACGAAAAGTATCTGAGGAAGCCAACTTAAAAGAAGAAATAGTTGTTTTGGTCACAGTATGGGAAGTGTTAACCACGTTTGCTTGGCTCCATTATTAGGGGTGTGTGTTGAGGCAGAACAGCATGAAAAGAAGCGTGTAACAGAGCAAAAGCTACTCATCTTATGGTTGCTAGGAAACTGGAAGACAGGGCAACAAGAGTATGCCAGGACAAGATCTGCCCCGAGACAAGCGGGTCCCGACCAACCTCCTCTTTCCATCAGACACCACCTCCTAGTTTCCGTCACCTCCCAGTAATGCCACCAAGGTATGAATTCATCAATGGATCCATCCACTGGTGAGATTTGATCCTCATGATATAGTCGCTCTTAAAAGTTCATCAGTTGTCAACCAAGCCTGCAGTTTTTAAGCCTTTCAGGATACATCATATCCAAACCACAGCAATCATTGTAAAGATTTATGAAATAATATATATAAAGTGCCCACTTCCTAACAGATGTCTATAGCACTATACCAATTATTATAACATCATCTTGGGTGTATACACAGCTCATGTAACCGGAATCATAGAGGTAAACAAACCATGACACAATCTCACTCATATGTAGAATATCAGAGTTGATCTTAGGGGGTGGTGATATTAACTTGGTCATTAAAATGAGTTCCAACCCCAGAATCCATAAAAAAAACAGGCATGGTGGTATACACTTATGATCTCAGCACTGGGAAGCAGAGGTAAGGAAGATCCCTGCGGCTCACCAGGCAGCCAGTATCACCTATTTGACTAGTGCAAGTCTAGTGAGAGACAATGTCTCAAAAAAAAATAAGGTATATGATTTCTGAAGAATGACACCCAAAGTTGACCTCAAAATGGCACCTGCACACACACACACACACACACACAGAGAGAGAGAGGGGGGGGGAGACAGAGACAGAGAGACAGAGAGAGACAAGAAATGATCCCATGGAAGTTGAACTAAGAATGGTAATTACCAGTGCTTGGTAAGCAAGAGAGTAAGGTGTAATGAGAAAGCTTGACTAAGAATACTAAATTATAGCGAAAGAGGAAAAGGAGTTCCCATCATTTTAATGCACAACAAGACCATGACATTGTAAGAAAGCTAAAAGAAAGAATTTGGATGGCTGGTGATATTGCTAAGTGGGAAGAGGAACTTTAGCCAAGCTCAATGACCTGATTTCAATCCCCAGGACCACATGGAAAGGAGAAAACTGGCTTCCATGTGTTGTCTTCTGACCATGACAAAGTGCACTGTGGCACACAAAACCACCACTACCACTACACATATACACATTAAATAAACATGTACAATAATTTTGAATACTTTTCTCATAAAGAGTGATAACTATTTGAGATGATAAATACACTTACATTCCAAAAAATATTGTTGGGCACCTCATATACAGTTTCATATAGCATTTAAAAATAAATAAATATAAATAAATAAACATAATAAAACTGAATAAGTTGGGTAATGTGTTATTTGCATCATCAGAATGAGAACCCCCTGCTCTTCCACGTTATCCTTCTATTCTACCTGAGTCCTTTCATAAAGTAGAGGATCAAAAGCCTGGCTAATAAAGCAATACTTATTTAATCAGCCAATGCATGAACAAGCTCAGGGATCACCAATGTCCCAGATGCACTTTGATATTTCTCAATAAATAATCTGACACAAAGCAGCACAAAGGCCACGTACACATGGATTCAAAGACATGTTCCCTATCCTCATGGTCTCACAGTCGAAGCAAGGAACTTTACATGTGATTGAGACTCAAGACAGAGCATCGCTCAAGCTGTGACATTCGCCACAGTTAAACATGAGGTACCTATCACACACCATACATAAATGTAATTATACTTTTACTTAAAAAATGCTTCGCAATTGCTTCTCCCATTTTGTCTGCTTTAGAAGGTCTCAGATTCTATATTAATTTATATAACACAGATCTGGTAGCTTTTTTCCACAAAAGGCAGAGAAAAAGGGTAAAGATATCCAATTGAATTGATTTATGAATTGAATTATGAATGAGTGCCATGAAACACTACCCTTGAACTTTAAAGTGTTAACTTTTAATAAGAGCTGAAGAGAATCATTATATTTATTCAGAGAAAAGTGGGGGTTATTTTCCAACTTCTTGAAGAAGGAAGTCATACTATCAAGACAAGTTCAAAAGACGGATACTCTGAGGTGCCGATCATATAGAGCATCTGAAGTGTCCTGCCCTCTCCATGATATTTGAAATAAATGAATAGGCCCGATGAGATTTGTGAATGTTCAATCCTGAGCGGCTCTGTTCACTAGAATTCTAAGCACAGGACCCCAAAGTATGAGGGAATTATACAGTATGTACAAGCCATCTTTCTTTTCCATCCCTTCCCAAACTTTAAAAACCAAGAAACACAGGGCCCACGGGGGGGGGGGTGTCCCATGTCCCGATGAGTGTCACCGCCTCCCCCTTTTTCTTCTTAGCTCAAGAGGCTGCCTGAAAAGGAGCCTTAATTTCAACTTCCTTTGCCTCCAAGGTAGGACTCCTGCAGAGAGCGCTCAATCATGTCCCTCTCTCAAGCTTCCAGTCTCCTCAAACCTCCTCAGACGACTCTCGGTATGCCACTATTCCCGTCTGCTCCTGGCAAGCCCACCCTGCCTCTGTTGATGCTGCCTGGCTTCCTGCTTCTCTACCTCCACGTTCTCATGGATCTTTCACCCTCTGATGTTCAGAGACTATAAAGGGCTTTGGTACAGTGTCTGGCATGTGGTGTTTCAAAACAAGCAGTCTGGTGACGAGGGCTTCTCTGATCTCTATTATTTCTCTCCATAAGCTGATTCCACAGTTCTCTCAATGATCCACAAATACCCTCTTCATCCACATATCTGAAGACTGTTTCTCTCTTTCTCATATTGCTTAACTCTGAATTGGTTTGTTTACACTTCTTTCTTTCTGTCTTTGACTTATAGGGTACCCTGTTGTCCCAGTTCTTTCCCAGAAAACACAGATCAGAGTTAATCAACATGTATTAGTGGACTTGAATTTGAAAAATCTAAAATCCTGTTGCCTGCTGCCACCTCTAGTCACCAGATCTGAAAACACGATACATAACACAGCCTAGTCCCATGTCATGGTCCCTCTACTCCCACACTGGCACATCCTTCATTTGCTGGCATCTTTGAAGTGTTCCACATGTGACTTCTGCATAGAAGATATCCCTGATCACCAAAAACAAAACTTGGTGACCCACGAAGGCCATATCTAGCCCATCATCCATCGCCAAAGGCTGCTGTATGTTAGACACACACTCCCAGCTCACCTGGATCAATGTCTCCAGCTCCTGGGGGCTCACACAGATGTGATCTCTCAAGAATTCTGCCTTCTCCAAGGCGATGGTGTTCTTCTGACTGCTCTCAAAGGGCTGTTCCAATGCCCGGAAGACAAGGCCACCTGTGACGAGGTAGACCACCACCACCACAAAGATGGCAACCACTGTTTTCCACTTCATAACTGTTTGCAGGCCTCCCTGGGAGGCTCCTTCCATCCTGGCTACCACCGTGGCTCGGGAGGAAATGGAGAGGCGGGGAACCGGATGGTGCCCGTTAGTGGCACTCTTGGGCTGGCACACTGGTGGAGCAGCTGCAGGCACGGCCACTGAGGAAGCAGGTAGAGAAGAGGAGAGAATTTGTTCATCAATGCAAAGCACTAAACTCATCAGAAACAAAGAACATATGTTATGCCTCCCTTCAGCTGCCTTTCCAAATGTAAGGATGAAAAAGTGGTTTACCGGGACTGCAGGTGGAGAATTTGATTCGTTGTTAACTACCTGGTTTTTGCTGTTAGTTTTTTAATGAGTTCTTAAAAGTGAGCATCAGGAGTCCTGGTTCTAAAGGGAAGACTAGCAGTGAGTTGGAAACGCTTATATTGTCCTACAAGGACCCAAACTGGAAAGCTATCTATATTTATTTATACCTCATCTCCTCCCTCGGCTCCCATGTTCAAGTATGGACAAATCATCATACTTGAAAAACAAGCCTATTATTCAGACTGAAGAAAAGTAAACAGAAGAGAGATACACAGTTATTCTGTTCAAATACAAAAGCAGAGAAGAGATGGACATCTAGTGACTTTAACAGGCCATCTTGGACACCGGGGAAATGGTGCCGGCAAGCATGAAGTCCAGAGTTTGGATCCCTGGCACCCATAAAAAGCCAGGTGCAGTCGGGCGGTAGTGGCACACGCCTTTAATCCCAGTACTCGGGAGGCAGAGGCAGGTGGATATCTGTGAGTTCGAGGCCAGCCTGGTCTACAAAGAGGTAGTTTCAGGACAGGCTCCAAAGCTGCAGTGAAATCCTATTTCAAAAAAAAAAAAAGCCAAGTGCAGCAGCCCACACCTGTGACCCTAGCACTGGGCGTGGAGACAAGCAAATGCCTGGTTTGGGTTAGTCAACCAGTCTATCCAATCGCTGAGTTTCTGATCCAGTGAGAGACTCTGTCTCCAAGCAATAACGTAACAGTAGGGAACACCTGACTATGACCTACACACACAGAGGCACACAGGCACACATACCCACATGCAAACAAATCCACATATAAACACATACTCGTACATACATGTGCCCCCCCCCAAAAAAAAAAACAAAAGACACACACAAACACAGAGAGGTAGGGTGTGCATAATTAAAACCTCTCTTTTCACAAAGAAAGGAAGACGCTGATCCCAAGCTAAAGAAGAAAGGTCAAAGGTCAGGCACAGTAGAGAGGTTTGGGACTTGCCAAGATAGGTGACTATAATTGGGGAAGGAAGCAAGAGTGATGGTTTATGTCAATTAGCCCTCTTGCCGGAAAAAAAATAAGAAGACTAAAATAGATCCCGAGTGCATTGCCTAATAGAAAATGCAATGACTTTGGTGTAACCACTCCTGCGCTATTAGCAATGGAATTTTTTCTCCAGTTGCCATCCAATAAGAAGCCACTGGAAATGAAATTTCCCCTGGTGCTCGGAACACAGAATTTGTTAAGGTCCCCAGTTCTCTATAAAGGCAATTTCATTACCGTAGAAATAAATACATTAAGCTGGCAGTTTCTCTGCCAGTGCAGGAGGTTGGAGGTAATGGCATGCGCTACAGAGTTCCGTCTTGTGTGTCAATGAGCAGTCACGGCACTTAGATACGTTCTAGTTTTCATTACCCTGACTCTCATTATGGCCTCTGCTTGGGCAGCCCCCGGGCTGTTGTGTAAGTAAGGTATTAGCGCATACACATGACAAATAATATTGCCCCAGTCTGCACCATCTCTAGACTGGCAGTGTCACAATGATTCTGTCATGTCACTCTTCGTTGAAAATAGGCCTGACCTGATCCAGACCACACCTGGCTAGAGGCATGGTTGCTTAGAGAAATCTACGTCTATAAATATGCATCCTTGGACCCTAGAAATCATTTGTTCTCTTTGGAACAATGCTGATCATCTACCTTTTACTAGATATTACTCTGTTCAACAGTTACTCAACATTAAATTCCTCTTGGACTTAATGTGAAAACAAAATTCTCCATGGTCTCCAAACTGCCTAGAAATCAGAATCATCCAGTTAGGCATTCTTTTCTTTTATTCTCCTCTAACAATACTGAACTCGGGGTCCCACTTGCCCTTGCAGACCCCCAGGAGAGTCTTTTTGGTCTAAGACAGTTTGCTCCAGCGCTTCTGCTTCTCCATCCATGACTACAGCCTCATGCAGGCTATCGGCATGTCTTGTCTAGACCAACCTAGTAGGCTCCTAAGTCACTTCCCTATCCCTGCTTCTACCCAACTGAAACCTTACTTCTTGAAGTACCTCTTCCCATTCACCCCAAGGTTGGCAGAAAAAAATACCCCCAAAGATACCCATATCTTAACCCAGCACCTGCAAAAACATTACCTTATGCGACAAGATGTGAGCAAAGATGCTGAAGTGAGGAGATTATCCTAAACTGTGGGTGTGGTCACAAGACCACGGGACAGCAATGCAGGTAGAAAATAAAGCAAAAGCAGAGGTTTGGAGTCATGCAGCTGTGAGCCAAGAGATTCGGTCCCACTAGAAACTGGTTCTCCCCTACAGCCTCCAAAAAAACCAGCTAATTATAAATTGCTGTTTGGGGCCACTATGTCTGTGGTCCAAAGAAAGAAACATACTCTGCTAGACTAGTCTCTCTGGCCCAGCACCCACTGCCCCAGGCTTCTAATATAACAGGCTCACCTCCCAGATTCCTCGTTAGACTAAAAGATCTATAATCAGGCATCATATCAGGCCCCTCTCTTCTGTGTCCCCAGGAACCAGCATAGTGACTGATGCACAGTAGGCAGCCAATCAATGATGACCTGATAAGGCATTAGAGAGGGAACGAAGGAGAGTTGGCATGGTGCAATCACACGCGCAGTGCAGAACAAGCGTTGTCAAACTAAAAATAATGACGCGGCACCAGTATGGAAAAGCTGGCCCTTGCACACAGCAGCACCCTGTTCTAACCACCACACAGCAGCCCGGAATCTGCAAACTCATACCTGCATGGTTCTCAGCCCAAAGTTGTTTCCTTTGTGAAATCTTTCTGGACTTTTCTGTGCAGAGTCACCAGCATGTCTTCCCACGCGTCTGTATGCTTTTGGAGTCAGAGATCATCCCTCTTTCCTTGTCTTTCTTATTTGCACAGCTGTGGTCTTACTATGTAGCCCAGGCTATACTCAATCTTGAAATTCTCCTATCTCTGTCTCCCGAATGCTAGGATAAGTGGTGTATGCCATGACTCGGGGGAAAGTCCATCTTCAGTTCTTGGCATGGCGCCAAAAAGGGCGTTTGTTTCCTATTGCTGTTGTCAGTCATTGTTAGTAATGATTATTTTAAACTGCACACAATCACAAGCTCAGAATTACCACCAACAATAAGCATTAACATTAATTGCCTCAACAGGAAGTTTTTGCTTAATGCTGAATGGATGTAAGCGGCTAGGCAAGGTGTCTCCAGTCTCCTTAGATAGCGGATTGGGTTCCCCTCTTCCAGAGCTCAGCAAACTACTATGAACCAATACATTGTCCTGTCTCTCCCAGGCTGAATGCTGAGACAGCAGGCCTTACATTGGATCTTTTAATTTGCTCTGTGCCCTTAGCTTCTGTTCATTTGTGGACAGACATTTTCCAGGTTCTAAGTTCTGAAATTTCAAACAAGGCTGACTGAGGGATGCAAATCCTTGGCCACCACAATCCCTTCCCACCAAGGGCAACTGGATCATCTGATGTCCTGATCCTAAATACCATATGTTCCACCTCTTCTTAGTGCCCCCTAGAGAGGAGCCCTGTAGTCCTTTCACTGATGTCCTTATAAAGCTCTGAAGCCACCAAAAGTAGTCATCGCACCGTACTCAAAAGAACTGGATCCCAACTGCTGGAGGAGTGGGGTATGTTATGATTAAAACAGGGGTGTAAATTAAATATTAAAACGTTAAACTTTTTATTGATTTTTATTGAGCTCTACATTTTTCTCTGTCCCCCTCCCTGCCTTTTTCCTCCCCTTCAACTCTCTCCCAAGGTCCCCATGCTCCCAATTTACTCAAGACATCTTGTCTTAAAATGTTAAACTTTTGAGTGAATAAATACACTTGCAGCTGGACATGAGATAGACAAGCTAACCGGACAAGAAAAAGACATGCCTATGAGAAAAATAAAAGCTTACAGTTAACTAGCTTTTGCATGCATTTGGCCCCACATGTATCAAATCAATCTACTTTGTATATTACAAAACAAACTTCCAAAAGTCTATAACATCACATAAACAGTTTAAAGGCCAAATATATTGCACGGTATAAAGGTAAATTGTCACGTGCTGTCTAAAACCTTGATGTTGAAAACATCAAGAGTCTGTGGCTACACAGGCCATAGACCCTGGGGAAGAACCCCCACTCTTATTCTACTGCATAGTCATCATAGTAAACAGACTCTTAAAGACTAATTGTTATGGAGTGGTGCATCTCTCAGCCCTCATCAGAGAAGCTTCTTTTTGCAGCAGATCCGATTAGCACAGGGATCCATAATGTATCAAGGTGGGAGAATGAACGAGAGCAGAATGCTCAGCCCTAAATGGGACGACTACATCACAAGCCCTCTTCCCAGGTCTCAGGGATCATTGTGGGTGAAGAGGCACACACACAAGAGGACACAGGCAACAATCACAGAACTTGATAGACTTCTTTTTTAAGGCATGTAAGACTTGGATGGGTAGGTAAGAGGCAGAAGACCTTGCAGGGGATGAATGTGATCAAAATTCATTATGTATGAAATTCTCATGAAACTAATAAAAAGGAGAAGAGAGCAGGTGCTGGAAGCAAGGAGCCCCTACCTTTTATCCTGCAAAAAGCTCCCTGTCCCAGGGAAGGTTGTTATCTTAACTCTACCAAGGAAGAAGGAAAACAGCAAAGCATCTGAGGGCATTAACAATACTGTAGACAACAAGAAGGCAGACTATGAGGTTGCTGTTGTTCGCGCTATAGGATAAACACGCCTAAACAGGCAGGAAACAGGAGACTAGAAGCTCATCCACAGAAAGAATGCAGGGGCTGCTCTACCCGGAACTCCGTCCTTCAGGACTCCAGCTGACTGCCTTAGCTTCCCAGGGCTTTCTGCTGATTTCAGTGCCTTGGTGATGTCTCTGCTACTATTTGTGCATTAACTCAGAAGCCTCACAAGAAGGAGCACTGTTCTGTGCCGGGCTCTCTCTGGGAATCCCCAGCTGGCTGCCTCACATGGGTTTGCCCAGTCAATTTCTGCTGAATGTTTGTAGCCCCGGCCCCAATGATGTTTGTTTTCTGAATCAGGCTATGCTCATCATCTCTGCTCAAGGTGTGAGCCCCTGATTTGATGATGTTTTCCTATCTAGTTGCTATTATTTCTCTTTATCTGCTACTCGATATTGATTCTTCTACATTTGCTTGTTATATACTTACAAACTCATTCAAAACTATTGTAGGTAGATCTTTTTCCAGCCAGGACAGAAATCCCAGCACTCCCAATGCTAGGTGGAACTGGGCATGAGACCAGTCTGTTAGGCTTTAAGCCAGTTCTCTGTACCAGTTTGCTAAGGACTGTCCCCAGAAACAGAGTCTGAATCAAATCTGAAAAATAGCTCAGTGCACAAAGCATCGGAGCAGAAAAACAGTTTTATCCCAAACCATCAGTTGGGCGACCTTGAAACTGTCACTTAGCTTCCCTGTTTGCCTGTCTGTAAAATGTAAATAATCACTTCTTTTTAACCTCCTAGGGCTCTCAGGACCAGCAAATGAGCTTCCCCGGTTTGCAGACTGGAGTATATCTGCAGATGTCAGGAGTCCTGGCGGGGACTTCAGAACGTTACAAAACCTTTTGTGCATTTGACTAAAAATGGAGTTGGCTGCTTTAGCAAATATGACTGCGCATTTCAGCAGCTAGAAATGGATTTGGAGTCTGCTTTCCCTTGAGGTTGAATAAATTTTCAGAGGGTATTTTCATTACTCTGTTTATTCTCAAAAACCAGAGTTGCTCTCACTCTAGCAGAAAATTGCCTAGTGACCTGAGATGAGTCATGAGCGTCTCTGCCTTCTTTTACAAAGAAACGAACTTGGATAGGGTCATGGTGGTGGTGGTGCTGGTGCTGGTGGTGGTGATGGTGGTGATGATGCTGATGGTGGTGATGGTGGTGGTGGTGCTGGTGGTGGTGGTGCTGGTGGTGGTGGTGCTGGTGATGGTGCTGCTGCTAGTGGTGGTGATGGTGGTGATGCTAATGGTGGTGGTGCTGGTGGTGGTGGTGCTGGTGGTGGTGGTGCTGGTGATGGTGCTGCTGCTAGTGGTGGTGATGGTGGTGATGCTAATGGTGGTGGTCGTGGTGCTGGTGGTGCTGCTGGTGGTGGTAGTGGTGCTGGTGATGGTGCTGGTGGTGATGCTGATGGTGGTGCTGGTGGTGCTGGTGAGAGCCCCAGCCAATGCCTGTCACTCTAATAAACACTGTTAACACCATTCCACTGATCCTCACTCTGGCATTTAACACATGACGTGTGTCCAGATTCTCCCAGAAGCAATGCCAAAAGGGAGCTAAATGTGCTCACATTTTTATTAAGGGGAATGCCTACATGAAAAGAAATGAGGGAGTGTCAGGTTGGCTGGAGTAGCCATCAGACACTGCCAGTAGAAGAGAGGGGAGGAGGATGGTTATAAGCACTCTGGGTCATCTGCAGTCTAAGAAAGCTCTGGAAAATCTGTAAAAGAGTTCTTGAGCCAAAGTCAGCCATCCAGGAAGCTCTGGGTCTCCCATGGCATCCTAGCAAGTTCGATCCTGGCTGAGAAGAGCTCACAAGAAGCACATCTTCTGTACAGCTCAGGCAATATTTCACAGAAGCTTCCAGCAGCTCTTAGTCAATTACCCGCCCTCCAATGGGAGGCCTGCAAGTGCATGCTCACAGCCATCACAGCTCTGCCACAAAGATAAAGGCGATGAGACCCAGACAGGCTGGATGACTACACGAAGGTCAAGTGGCCACGATGGCAGAGCCAGGACTGCAGCTAGAACAATCTGACTTGGGAGTCACCTCAGCAGTGGAGAGCAGGAAAGGAACAATTAAAAGACAAGGTTCTTCTGTTCAAGACTCAGAAAGGAATTTGTTTCAGACAGGCATGAAAACATTTTCTGGGTCCTCATCAGAGGCAGGGTACTCGGTTCCCAAAAGGAACTCAGCCTGTTCCCGGGCTGGGCCCTTGAGGGGAAAGGGTGCCTATACAAAGCCACAGGGCTTTGTGGAGCAGAGAAGCCCGCCCTTTTTGACTGCAGCAGGCCCTTGGAGAGGGCTTCTGATCCAGCCATTGGACCAGAGGGTAAGTGGGTCCCAGCCCAGCCGCCTAGGTGTCTGGCCCCAGAGGGGACTAAGGACACCTGCCCATCCCCCAAACCTTCGGGCCATTAAGGCAGCTTCCCCACCTATTGACTTGTCTGCTTAGTACACCTCAGCTCACTTCCAAGCCTCTGTCCTCATCAGAGGCTGAGGCCCTGAGGGTAAATGGGGCGTGTACAAATCCACAGGGCTTTGTGTACTGCATGGAGCAGAGAAGCCCACCCTTTTGTCTGCAACAGGCCCTTTTAGAGGGCTTTTGACCCAGACCCATCTGGATCTGAGGAGTTAGGCAGGTTCTTGGGCCAGCGAAGGCTCCTGATCCAGGTCCATCCAGACGGAGCAAGTGGCCCTTTTCGAGTACCAGTTGATCCAATAGGAGGGGAAAAGATGGGCAGGCGCCAAGTCAGGAGTTCCTCCCACAACCTGAAAAGCAACATGACAACGCCAGAATCCAGCGATTATGCAACAAGAAGACCTAATCCAGAAGAAGTGGAAGAAATTGACTTTA